>CM028130.1:1455275000-1455737500 GCA_016271365.2 Neoceratodus forsteri
AGAGATATTTTCCCAGCCTAACACACCTGTCAAGTCCACATGGCTTGTTGGCCACTGTTTAAAGTTCACAATGTGGTTCATGGCCACCATAATGGAGTCTGGCTGGTGCATGTCTTCAAACCTGTTTGTGACACTTAGGATCATGGCTGTCAGTAGTGTGTCTCAGTCAATGGAAAAATGATCCGCTTCGTCAAGAGATAGTGTGTGTCCATGGAATTCAGGTCCCTCCAAGGCATCCAAATTTTGCAAGTGCTTTCCAGGTCTAGAAAACAAGAACAAAAGGAAAAACACAGACTTATCCCCCTGGTCTGGCCTAATATGTCCTGACAGATAGTTTTTTTTTTTTCTGGCTAGGGTGGAGGGAAAATACTATAGTCTAACTAACCAATCTGGAAATCAAAAATTACCTTGTTTTCAGCTTTACAAGGCAGTCCTTCAGGTCCTGGAGTGATTTAAACACCTCTCCCACTGAAGTATCATTTGCTTGAAGCAGGCTGACTTTTGTAAACTCTTCCAGGATGTCTGCCATCAGGTGAACGTAGCGTAGACATCTCCAGGTTTGCATGGTCTTCAGGTAGCACTTGGCCTTCGCTGCTTGGTCCCCTCAGGATCCACCAAGCTGCATCTGAGAAAACAAAAAATGGCACAAGTTGTTGCTTTAGTAGTTCCAATTTTAAAACAAATCTAGACTGAGCTTAAAATGGAGTCTGGGACAGTACATACCTGTTAGAAGTGCAGCAGGATCCCGGGGTAGTCTGTGATGAGCACTTTCAGTGCTGCTAATGTGTGTTGTGCCCATCTGGTTCCTCCCACTCTGCTTTGAATGAGGCATCTCACTTCCGCTGCCTGACAGGACTCTCAGATTTTTTACAGTTTAGAGGTGAAAAAGGATAAAACAGATAGATCCCCAGCAGTAATTGGTCTATTTTTTTTTTATGAAATGTGATGTTTTTTTAAGACATCCTTCAGGGCTAACTCCAGCCTATGTGCACTGCAGTGCATTGTGACTAAATGAGGACGATCCTTTTTCAGTAGTGCGGCCACCCCTCTCTCTCTCCTACCGATCATCACTGCTGCTCCATCGGTGGTAAGCCCTACAAATTTGTTTTTCCACTCTGCTGTCTATGACAGCATGGCCTGATCGACGCATGCCGTGACTGATGCTGCATCAGCTTTGTGTGGATTTTCCAAGGACACAAAAAAAAACCAAAAACACCTGGCACCCCCTTGTTTACTGTTCTTACGTAAATCATTTCCTGGTCTTTTTATACTGGAATCTGTAGCACCATCTATCATTACAGACATGAAGTCCGCATTCTTCACCACATCCACCAGCTTCTTATGTTCCACCTCAGCGATATTACTAATGAACATGCGGCATGATTTGTCATTGTGATAGGCTTCCCCAATATCAACCCCTTTACATTTGTCAAGGTCACACATCCACTAGAAGTCTGTATATGGCCTAGCGTGTTTGGCCAAGGCACGTGCATTTCGAATTACGATCTGCACATGACGTGCCACACTGGAATTGAGCATTTTGATTGCTCTGTCAGCAGCAGATGCCTGCTAGGATTCGGCTTCAAATCTGGCATCAGCTAGGGAGTGCTTCTTAGGCTTGGCATGTTTTGTAAAGACTGCTCAGTGAAATTATTGTAGCCCCCTTCATAATATGCTGATGTTGTGTCTGCAATGTCTGGGAATTTCCTACAGGCTTTACAAAACATTACGTTTTTCTCAGGGTCAAGCTCAACCCAAGCATACTTTATTACCAAATGTTCTTGAAAAGTAAGCACTCGGTTATTTTTGTCATAAGCAGCATCTCTCTCTCCTTTTTTCTAACAGCCTCCTTCTCTGCTGCTATGGTCTTATGGTTCTTTACTCCATTCCAAAAACACCACATCTTGGCAGTTCTGGCAATGTCTTATAACTTGCCAGCAAAGAAGCACGCCCTGACCAAACAGGCAAGGGGCAGTGGGTGCAGAACTAACTAGGATAAATCCACCCCGTGACACCCCACAGAGAATGGGTCCCCGCAGCAATCGAGATAATTTTCTATGCAAGGTGAGTGTCAAGCCGACTTATGATCACAATTTATTTTTAGCACTGGGGTTTTTGCTGTGTTGCAGATCCAACCGCAGAGGGGAGTGAGTCAGTGCCGAGGTTCTGTTAAATTCGTCCTCAATTCTTCTTGGCCAATTGCCCAGGATCTAATTCCCCCCACAGGGTGAAGTCTGCCCAGAAAACAAAAAATGAGCTGCACGAATAAAGCTGCTTCAATGAAATGTTACAGCCTAATGTGTTTTTTTTTCCCCCCAATAAAAATTTTTAAAGATGTCTGGTGTCTTTTTTTTTTTTTGGGGGGGCGAACCAATGGAAAACATCAGCCTTTTGTGCCTCACCAAATTAGGGACATTAGGGCATGAGTGCCTGTTATTTTGTGGCACAGTGCCCCTCCCTGAGTGAAATTAGGCAAATAATCCATCTCTGGACTGGAATGTATGGCCAGAGTACTGTCAGGCAAATGGTTTTCCCTTGTTCTGTGCCAAGGAATCTGTGCCCAAAAAGGCTAAATATATATATATTTTTTTCAGGCTTGTTGACTGTTGTTGCCTTTGTTTTTTTTTTTTTTCTGGCAGTGTCCTCCCTGTAAAAGTTTTCCCTTGTTGGCCTTTTTCGTTTATTTCTCCTTTTTCAGGCAGTCTGCTTAACTTTTAAAAACTGGCTAGTCTGCAAAACACAGCAAAATCTGCCCTCCGTTATTCCAGACCCCCTCCTGACTGTTTCCTAAGCTCATCGATGCTCAAAATGTCACAGAAAATCATTCTGAGTCTCCCATATCTACCCTCCCTCCCAGCAGTGACTGTACTATTTGTTCCCTGCACCCTCCCGTTTCAGTCAGCCCCTCCCCCCCAATTTACCAGAGCAGAGCTGCAGTGATGTCCGGAGAGAGGAGCCTCGAGCTAGACAGTCCTGTCGGCGTGGTTGCCGCCCCAGGAGTGAGGGAAAACAAGAGTGCAATGGCTCAGCTCAAGACCGAAATCTCGCCAGAGAACGCGAGATTTCGATCGGTCTTAGGTTGGGCAGACAAAATGCGGCTTTCCGGTTGGCTGGAGCATCTTAGAAGGCGCCAAACAGTCTCCAGAGCCGAAATGGGAGCAAAAAAAAACAAACAAAAACAAAACACATGCAGGTGCATGGCGGCTGCTCGAACCTCGCTCCTTAAAGCGGTACGCACTATGGTTTACTAGGGGGCAGAATCTGGTGTTCTGTGCTAGTTTTTTGGTGTGCACGGAACCCCATTTCAGTGGGAATTTCGAGCCCTGAATAGCAGATGTGCCTACCTAGATTTCAGTAAGGCATTCAACACCATTAGCTTTGGAGTGGGTCAAAACATGGGAAACTCAGTAAGAAACTGGCTAGGGGACAAGCGACGAAGAACGGTGGTAAATGGAAATCACTCCAAGGAGGGGAGGGTGACCAGCAGACTGCCTCCAGGATCAGTGCTGGGACGGGTCCTCTTTAATGTCTTTATAGCTGACACTGCAGAGGAGCTGGAGGGGAAGGTCTGCCTCTTTGAGGATGACACCAAAATCTACAACAGAGTGGTCATTCGGGGGAAAGGATGAGAAGACACCTGAGAAAACTCAAGGAGTAGTCAAGGGTATGGCAGCTGGATGTCAACGTGAAAAGGCACAAAATAATGCACTTGGGACACAGAAACCCTGGGACAGAGAAACAGAAATGTGAATACCTGTAAATTTTGCTTCTCCGACTGCTGGTCTCCGGGGCTCATTAACTACTGGGAGGTCCTTCCTGGTACCATGTGACAGGCAGGATACAGATCTCTGCAGGGAGACTACATCCTCCTCTCCATTTCCTGCAAACATCAGTTATTCCTGAAGCAGTTGTCCCCTATAGTACAACAGAACTTGGAACCAAAAAGAAGAAACGTTAATCTAAACATGCAGCTAGATGGCCGACTTCAAACATTCTTGGAGGGAAGGAGCCCGGAGACCAGCAGTCGGAGAAAGAAAATTTACAGGTATTTAAATTTCTATTTCTCTCTTCTAAAGCTGGTCTTCAGGCTCATAACTACTGCGATATACTAAAGCAGTACATCCCCTTGTTCCCGGGTGGGAAGAATGTTAATAGTTGTAGGGATGAGTGCCGCTTCCCTCGGTTCCTTTTATTATAATCACTTTACTCTGTCGAAAGTTGGGAAAAGGGGGGAGAAGAGAGTCGGCACAAATTGGAACAGGTGTCTCAACCCCAGAGAAAATTCTTAATACCAGAGTAGTATTTCATTCAATGTATCCTTTTATTGTTAATTCTTCCAAGTAAAATTATTTCAAAGCGCTCCGATATGTCTAAGTTATTATGTTTCAGGACCAGATTGTCCCTTCATTAGATCACTGAGCTGCTAATTTCTCAAAGTTTCCTAAATAAACAAACAAAACAAAATGAATTCAGTATCCTTCCCAACCTAGAAGAATTTTTCACTTTGTTTATGTATATCAAAGGCAAATGAGGTGAGAACACACTTGTCTCGTGGTTGTTCAGGGCTCAATTTACTTTATCTTTCCTTCTATTCGCTGCGAATCTGATGGCAGAAGGTTCTAGAATTTATATAAAATAAAACAAAGAATTTTAATTGCATCCTTCTCCGAGTTTCACTATGTGTAAAAGGATGTTCTTATTTTTCAAGATTCTGTGATGTTTGGTTTCACCTCTTACGTTATCCTATATTCTTGCTTTTTGTTCACTAAAAAATTTTTCAAATCAAAATACCACTGTTTAAATGTTCAGTTTTTCAAATACCAAAATTAAAATTAAATGCCCACTTACTCACATGACTACCCTGTGGCCCAGACCCTAATACACCTTCAGGAAGAAGGTTTCAATATGGTTTGGCATCCTAAGTAATGGCATGGTGAAACGTGGTGTGATTTGGGCTCTGATATTCACTGAGGAAACTGTAAACAGAAGGTTCAGTGCGCTACCTGAATCATCAGAAATTTGAGTAAGTGGACGCTTAATTTTTAGTTTGGTATTTGAAAAAATGAACACTTAGTGATATTTTGATTTGAAATTTGTTTTAGTAAACACCTCTATTTTGTAAACAGGAAAATAAGTGGCAGTAAAATATCCGGACAAAGCAAGAAAACAGGATAACATAAGAAGTGAAACCAAACATCACAGAATCTTAAAAAATAAGAACATCCTTTTATACAGTGAAACAGAGAAGGATGCAATAAAAAAATTATTTGTTTTGTTTTATATAAATTTTAGAACCTTCTGACAGATTCACAGCGAATAGAAGGAATAATAAATAAGTAAACTTAGCCCTGAACAACCACGAAAGAGGTGTTCCCCTACCTCTTTTGCCTTTGATATACATAAGCAAAGTGAAAAATTCTTTACTTTTAAATTAGGAAGGATACTGAATTAATTCTCCCAATCGTGAATCGTTCTCCCAGTTGGACTTCACATCTGTGCCTAGCAGATCTATCTCTCCCAGCCTGTATCACTAAGATGGGTGAACCTGCACTTGTTATGCTGTTTATGTTTTACTTATTATCTATTTTTTGTCTCGTATGTACTGCAAGCTTGCTTGATACTGTACCGATCTGTAGCCATTGTTCTTCCACCCATTTTGTTGTTCTCCACAAACTGTTTTTTTTTTTCTTTTGTACTATATGTTTTATTTTGTACAGAGCAAACACACAGTGTAATACAAGCACCGATCAGGAACCTTATAAGCAGGTATATTTCCAAAGAGGGCGCCACCCCTCTTTAATACAAGCAATAACATTTATCAAGTGCTTAACAGATACTACATACGGAGAGAATATTGAAAGAGAGATAGTAATAAATCATCTCTCTAATAAAAATTTTCAAAGAATAACAAAAACTGTATAGGAACCCATGAGCAGCCTGTATTTATCTAAAAAAAAAATATATATAAACGAGTTCCAAAGTCCTTCACCACACCAGATGGTATTGGTAACCAGGCATAAACTTAATGGAGCACAACTTTTTGTGCAGTCCCTTAATATGATCAACCAGAGATATGAATCCCAATGCTAATTAGCAAACTTTATACCATTACTAGTCGTTTCAACTATGCTTAAGTTTAAACATATGAACATTTATGAGGAACTATTACTCCCCAAACTGTTTTGTTATCTCTGTTACCCTGTATCCTCCCGGGTTGTGCCTGAAAATAGGCATTTGTTATGCCTAGTGCACTTACCCGGTTACCAAAAGCAAATAAATTTTGTTTTGTTTGTCTATTTAGGAAACTTTGAAAAATTAGCAGCTAAATTATCTGATGAAGGGACATTCTGGTTCTGAAACGTATAACTTAAGACATAACACAGCACTCTGAAATAAATTTTACTTGGAAGAATTAACAATAAATGATACATGGAATGAAATACTACTCTAGTATTAAGAATTTTCTCTGGGGTTGAGACACCTGTTCCAATTTGTTAAGAATGTTAATAGCCCTTTACGGGTCTACCACTGCCTGGAGGTTCTGGCTGCCAAAGGACTCCTCCACAGAGGTGGATACATCCTATTTGTAGAACCTTGCAAAGGTATGGATGGATGACCAAGTGTCTGCTTTGAATAAGTCTGCTAGTGAGGCTTCTTAGGAGTCCGCCCAGGATGCCACCACTGCTCTCGTGGAGTGGGCCCTCATCACTGGACCTGGTAGGACTACCCCCGATTTCTGGTAGGCAATGGATATGGTGGAACAAATCCATCTGGCAATAGTGTCTTTTGATGCTTTTTGGCCAATATTATGCCCCGAAGTGAGAATGAACAAACTCAAAATCTTGCGTATGGAATTTGTTCTTTTGATGTATAGATTGAGTGCTCTCTTAGAGTCTAATGTGTGAAATTCACACTCTTTCTCATTCTTAGGGTGAGGACATAAAGAAGGTTCAATTCTTGGTTGCAGTGAAAAGGAGACATCACCTTTGATAGAATAGAGGGAGCTGTTGGCAGGACCACTGAGTCCTGATGAAACAGTGTATGGCTCTTTGGTCGACAGGGCTCCTATCCCATGGATGCATCCTGCTGAGGGGACTGCTGTAAGAAAAACGACTTTCAACATCAGGTGGAGAAGAGAAGCTTCTTTAAGAGGCTCAAAGGAGGTTAGGGCCTTGAGGACCAGGTTAAGTCTCGACGATGGGCTTGAATGGAAGATGTTTTAGCATCACTGCTCTCAGGAATTGTCTAATATGAGGGTGAGCACCCAAGGACTTCCCTGAATCCGCCAGCAGAAGTACGCCCAGAGCAGAAACTTGGACTCGCAAGGTTGCCAGTTGGAGACCCTTGTCAAAGCCTTCCTGTAGGAATTGCTGTATAGTGGGGAGAGATACCTTGTTGTCTAGTATATCGATGGATTGTAAACAGAAGAGAAATCTTCGTCACACTCTGCAATAGACCTTGGAAGACTAAGATCATCTTGAGTGGATCATCATTTCAATGACAGGTAGAATATAACCCAACTTCTTGAGAGTCTCCTGCTCAATTGTCACGCACAGCGGTACAGAATGCACAAACTGGGGTGCAGTACCGGGCTGGCCTGAAAAAAAAAAAAAAAAAAAAAATTCAGGACACGTTGTAGTGACATCTGAACCAGTCAAGGGAACCATGGCTGGCATGGACAGATTAGAATCATTTTCGCCTGATCTAGGGCAATCTGAGCAAGACCCCGGAGATTAGTGGTATTGGGGGAAAAGGCATACAGGAGATTGTACTAACCTCAGTTTATTGAGAAGGCATCCTGTGCTATTGGCAGCTCATTCCCGATTAGGGAGCACAACTGTGGAACTTTGTAATTTTGTTGGCAGGCGAAAAGATCTACCTGCGTGAGGCCCCACAGTGCAGTAAGGCGGTGGAAAGCACTGTCCTGCAGTTCCCATTCTCCTGGAAGAACATCCTTTTGACTTAGCCAACCTGCCGTGAGGTTCTCCTGACCTGGGATGTACACGGCCATTAGGCTTTCCAGGTGGTGCACTGCCCACTGGAAGAGCAACAGGGTTTCCTGTAACATCCGAGAGCTCTTGGTGCCTCCCTAGCAATTGATGTAGACCATTATAGTTCAATCGTCTGTGAGGATGAGCACATCCCGGTTAGAGATCTGTACTTCCAACTGTTGAAGTGCCGGGGGACTGCACGCATCTCCAGAACGTTGATGCTGCTTGTGGTGTGTTTCCACCAGTGATCATCTGCCCCGTGTCGAGAGCTGATCCATGTGAGCTCCCCAACCACAAAGACTGGTATCGGTAGTGATCCTCATCTGGTAAGGATGCCCCAGTTTGAGACCCTTCGTGATTTTGGGTCGCCAAGTCCACCAATGAATGAGATTCTTTAACCTAGCGAGAGATTTATATCCGCTGGTCCCGACTGTCCCTTGACTGGGACCATTGTTAGAGAAGGCTCAACTGGAGGAGACGCGAGTGAATCAGTGCCCAGGGAACTGAATCTGCCAGGGAGATCATCATCCCTATATGCTGTATAAAAGTGTGCGCTGACAGGTATTGTG
The DNA here is from genome assembly GCA_016271365.2 of Neoceratodus forsteri. NCBI lineage: Eukaryota > Metazoa > Chordata > Ceratodontiformes > Ceratodontidae > Neoceratodus > Neoceratodus forsteri. Next base: position 1,455,283,561 of record CM028130.1, read on the forward strand.
CCGACTGGAATTTGCCGATAAGGGCCCTGAGGTCCTTGAACTTTGACTGTGGGAAAAACCTTGTTCTGTAGTGTTTTGAAGTCCACACCTTGATGATTCAGGGTCCGGGATGGTATTAGAGTGAACCAGAAGTGGTGTTTCCCCACCTTGAATCTGAGGAATTGTCCGTGAGCCCTTTGGATGGGGATATGCAAATAAGCATCCTAAATCTACTGAGGCCAAAAAAATCCCTCTGACGGACTTCCCTGATGATGGATGAAAGGGTTTCCATCTTGAATGTTCTGTTGCGAACAACGCCGGTCAGAAATGTTAGGACTAATAGGGGCCTGAATCCTTCTGAGCATTTTAGAACTATGAAAAATAAAGAAAATGCCCCTGTGCTGTTCTGAGATGGGAACGTCCTCGATCGCTTATGCCTGGATAAGGTCTGTGATCGCTTGTAACATCAACACTTTCTTTTCCTGATTGTTGGATATGGGGGGGGTAAGGGGGCTTTGATTCAAACTTGAAGTAACCCACGTGTACTATATCTAGCACCCAATTATTCGTGGTGGCGTGGACCCACTCCTCAAAAAACTGGAAAGCCTGCCCCCTACTCAAGGATGGGTCCAGGGATCCTCACTGAGACTTTTTGGTATCTCCTCCGGCGTTCCGGGAGCCACCTCTTCCTCCCCTAAAGCCACACTTGTTGCAAGAGGAGAACTAAGTTCGTTGGCCTGAAAATATTTTATTTTGTCCTCTTGAATAATTTTGGGCCCGAAAATTCTGCCTGGATCCCAATGACCAGGTCCTGTTCCTGCCTCTGGACTGTGGCATGCAAACTTTTGCTGTTTCTCCAGGTTCCTTGACTACCTCCTTTAAAGCTGATTAAAAAAGGTCATCTCCTTCATAGGGGGCATTCACCAAGTGCACCTTTGAGGAGGCATCCGCCTGCCATGCCCACAGCCACAGATTATGTCGCACCAAGGTCTGGTAAAATATGGCTCCTGCTGCACATCTGACCGCCTCCTCAGATAAGTCAGCTGAGTAGGCAGATGCTTGCCCCATTAGCTGTAGTTGCTGCACGGCAGGTTTGTTATCAGGCTCATCAGCAAGCTGGAATGCTAGGTCAGTGGCCCATGATAGTGCGGCTTTGTGCTGAGAACAGGTTGGCTGTAGCTGCCTTGAGTGGGGTTGCAGCAGACTGGAACGTCTTCTTGAGGGATGCGTCCACCTTCCTGTCCACTGGGTCCTGCAGGGAGGCCCCACCCTCTGTTGGGATAACCATTTTTTTTTTTTTTTTTTTTTAATAAGGTTTGGAGGTCGACGGTAGCCTGAAAGCTTGCTTTGAGTGCTTATGAGATGGTGAGGAGGGTCCCAGGTGAACCTTCTCGGTCACCTGTTCAATGAAGAAAAAAAAACAAAAACTAGCTCATCCAAGTCAAGGTTTGTGGATGGCAAGGCACCTGAATTGGCGTCATCGTCCGGAAGTTACCCCTCTTCCGGGGAGGAGTAACTGGACGGATGGTTCAGGAAGGACCTCCCAGTAGTTATGAGCCCAGAGACCAGCTTTAGGAGAGAGAAAGAGCTGTAGCTCAAATAGAATCTGCACTGAGAATGCTGGCAGGGAAAAATAGAAATTTAAATAGCTATAAATTTTCTTTCTCAGACTGCTGGTCTTCGGGCTCATTACTACTGGGAGGTCCTTCCTGGTACCACATGACAGGCAGGATGCAAACTGGCTTCTGCGGGGAGACTACATCCTCCCACCCACTTCCTCCAGCCACCAGTTCTTTGTACAGCAGTCATCCCCTGTGGTATTATATAACTTAGGAACAAAAGGGAAAAAAGTTAGTCTGATTTACGGCCAGATGGCAGACTTCCAACATTCTAGGAGGTAAGGAGCCCGGAGACCAGCAATCGGAAAAAGTAAATTTACAGGTATTCAGATTTCTATTTCTCTCTCTCCTAAAGCTGGTCTCCGGGCCCATCACTACTCGGATAGACTAAAGCAGTACATCCCCGTGCTTCCTGGATAGGAAGAATGTCCCTAGTCTTTTATGGTCCAACACTGCCTGGAAGACCCTATGGCCAAAGCACACCTCCACGGAGGTGGACACATCCAACTTGTAGAACTTTGCAAAGGTATGGATGGACGATCAAGTGGCCACTCCACATAAATCCACCAGAGAGGCTTCTCTGAAATCCACCCAGGACGTAGCCATTGCTCGCATTGAGTGTGCCCTCACTGGGCCTGACAGGTCTATCCCCACCTTCTGGTAAGCCATGGAGATGGTGGAACGGATCCATCTTACAACAGAGTCTTTTGATGCTTTTTTTCCCCATATTCTGGCCCAAAGTAAGGATGAATACACTTGAAGTCTTGCGGATTGAATCAGATCTCTTGATGTAAATCTTGAGAGCCCTTCTTGGATCAAGCATGTGAAATTCTCGCTCCTTCTCGTGGGGTAAGGACAGGAGGAGGGAAGGTTTAGGACTTGGCTGCAGTGAAAAGGAGCCATAAACTTTGGCAAAAAAGAGGAATCTGTCTGCAGAACCACTGAATCCTGATGAAACACAGTGTATGTCTCTTTGGATGACAGGGCTTCTATCTCACTGATGCGGCAGGCTGAGGTGATTGCTGTAAGAAAAACTACTTTCATAATGAGGTAAAGTAGGGATGCTTCCTTCAGGGGCTCAAAAGAAACCTTGGTGACAGCTTTAAGGACCAGAGTGAGCCTCCAAGGTGGGACGATGGGCTTTACTAGGACACGTTTCAATGTTGCTGCTCTCACAAATCGAACGTGAGGAAGAGCTCATAATGACTACCCTGCATCCACCAACAAGAGTGCCCCCAAAGCTGAGACCTGGACTCAAAGGTAGCTGGTTGGAGGCCCTTGTTGAAGCCCTGCTGTAGGAATTGTAGGATAGTGGGAAGAGACACTGTGTTGTCTGGCAGAGGAATGGATTGCAACCAGAAATACAAGTTACTCACCTGTAACAGGAATTCTAGGAGTGGTATACATTGTTCATCCACACTTATTGGCAGGTTCCTTGCTGCTTTAAATGTTGCCGGAAGGTCTTCAAGCTGGCTCCTCCCACCCGCCCGTGGGAGGTCAGGTGGGTCACGCGGATGAACAACATATACCACTCCTAGAACTCCTGTTACAGGTGAGTAATCTGTATTTCTAGGGACGTGGCTATGTTGTTCAATCCACACTTATTGGCAGACTCCTAGCAGTTCTCCGGGAGGAGGGAGGCAAGGCGCGCACCCCCTACTTAGGGAATAAGGACTGGAGAACCGAGGTCCCAAAACCAGTATCCCGGCGTGACTCTAGATCAATGTGGTAATGGGAAATAAAGGTGTGTGCTGACTTCCAGGTAGCAGTCCTGCAGATTTCCTGGATAGGGACGTCCCTAGAAGCAGCCACCAAAGCAGTGGTTCGGCGGGTAGAATGAGCTGTTATCCCTTTGGGAGGCTCCATGCCCACCAACCTATAGCAGAGATCTATGCAGGAGGTGACCCACCTGCCTATTGTCCGCTTGGCTGCAGGTTTGCCAGGTTCAGCTTCAGCACAGGTGACAAACAGCTGGCGAAACTCTCCCCGAACTTCAGCCGTCCGCTCCTTATAATAAGAGAGCACTCTTCTAGGGTCCAAATTATGGAGCCTATATTCAGTCTCCGAAGTGTGACTGGGGTAGAACACCGGCAGAGTCAACACCTGGTTAAGGTGAAACTCCGACACCACCTTCGGAAGAAATTTCAGGTGGGAGTGCAGGACAACCTTGTCCCTATGGAAGACCAGATAAGGAGACTCGATGGAAAGCGCCTGGAGCTCTCCCATCCTTCTGGCTGACGTAATAGCCACCAAGAAGGCAGTCTTCCACGACAGGTGAGAGATGTCACACCTGTGCATCGGTTCAAATGGCTTGCCCATGAGCTTAGCCAATACCAGCAGTAGATCCCATGGAGGTGGAGGTTCTCGCACCGGAGGGGATATGTGATGAAGGTCTTTGAAAAAAGCACCCGACCACAGGGGCAAGGAGTGCGTCCTGCCCTGTCGGTTGAGGTAGTACATGGTCATGGTGTTGTCCATCTGGACCTGGACCACTTGACCCCATACAAACGGAGCGAAGGTGGTGAGGGCTAGTCAGACCGCTCGAAGCTCCAGCAGGTTGATGTGGCATCGAGACTCCTGAGGGGACCAGAGGCCATTGGCTCTGAGCTCCCCCAGATGGGCACCCAAACCCAGAGAGGTGTCGGTCGTCAGAGTGACCGTCTGCTCGGGGCGGACAAACGGGATACCCTGCTGTAGATGAGCTGGAATGAGCCACCACTGTAGGCTGTCCCACATCTCCTGGGTCACCGCCACTGGTTGGTCCAGAGGAGCGGAGCGCTGTGATCATTGGCAGGCCAGCCCCCATTGTAGGGGACGCATATGCCAGCGGGCCCAAAGGACCATGCTGGTGCAGGCCGCCATGAGGCCCAGGAGGCGCAGAAAGTCCCGGGTAAGGCGCAACTGCCCAACCAGAAATGATTGGGCAAAGAAGGAAAGGACCTCGGCCCTGTCCACCGGGAGCCAGGCTCTGGCTTGAAGAGAGTCGAGCTCTGCCCCAATGAACTGAATCACTTGCGATGGCACGAGTTCCAACTTGGCCTCGTTGATGAGGAGGCCAATTTGAGAGCAGACCTGGAAGGCCAGATCCCTGGACCACACCACCTCCAACCTGGAGGGGGTTGCAATCAGCCAGTCATCCAGGTAAGGGTACACCCGGACCCCTTGGCGCCGCAGGAATGCTGTCACCACTGCCATGCATTTGGCGAAGACCCTGGGAGCTGGAGAGAGGCCGAAGGGCAAGGCCTGGAACTCGAAAAGAGATCCCTCTGCTCGAAAGCAGAGGAATTGCTGATGAGATGGACGGATTGGGATGTGAAAGAACGCTTCCTGAAGGTCCAGAGAACAAAACCACATGCCTAGTTCCAAGGATAGAATGATCTGAGCCAGAGTGATCATCCTGAAGGTGCGCTGCCTTAGGAACTTGTTCAGGTCATGTAGGTCGAGAATGCGGCGCCAGCCCCCCAACCGTCCGTTTTGGGACCGAGAAGTACCTGAACACAAACCCTGGGTCTGGAGGAGGATCCGCCACCTCGCTGATCACCTTCTTCTGGAGGAGCAAGGCAATGTCAGTTCAACGCACCGACAGAGAGGCTGAGGACCCTGTTACCCCCTGTGGGGCAACGGCTCGATAAGGAGGGAACTGCTCAAATTCCAGAGGCAGACCCCTGCCCACCACTTCTAGCACCCAGCGGTCCAAGGTGATAGCGGACCAGGCGGAAAGGAAGTGGCGGAACCGTCCCTCTAATGGGGAACTCCAGGAGGAGGACGAGTTGGGGCGACACCCCTCAACCTGTCACTGGGCAGGCTTGGAGGAAGGGCCCGCTGAGGGACCTCCTGGACCCTTGCCTCTAGGCTTCCTATTGGAGGAAGCGGCAGACTTGGCCGTAGGGCGCCAAGTGTGTGCCTGCTGGCCCTGCTGCTGCTCGGCCGGACGTGGCGGAGGAGTAAAAGGGCTTACGCTGCTGCTGGCGGCCTTTGTCTTTCTGGGCAGACGTGACCGAGTCCAAGGTGGCATTGGACTTCTCGATCCTCTGGAGATGGCCTTCCAGCCCCGGCCTGAACAAGTCAGTGCCCAGGAAGGGAACGTCTGCCAGCTTGTGCTGGGTGTCCGCCGTGAACGTGGAGAGCTGCGGCCAAGCTGTGCGGCGCATGGCCACTCCAGCTGCTACTGATCGGGCACAAGAATCACCAATGTCCAACGAAGTCTGAAGCTGTTTTGCCACCACCCTTCCCTGATCCTGCACCTGCTTGACCGTCGTCTGAAGGTCAGCCGGGAGATGAGGAATCACCTCATCCAGAAAGCCCATAAGGGCGTGTGAGAAATGTGCTATCAAAAGTGCCGAGCTAGCCTGACGAAGGCCTAGGGAGAAAGCAGCGTAAACCTTCCGCCCCGCGTAATCCAGTTTCTTGGATTCCTTATCAGGCGGTTTGTCCACGTCCCAAGTGTTCCTGGAATGCCGGAAAACACTGTCGGTCACTAACCCCTCTGCAGAGGGGTGCTCCAAGAAATCGGAGAGTGAGCTGGTAGGGACTGCGTACTTTCGGGCCATCCTGGCCGAAGGCGCGGGACAAGATGCTGGCCACTGCCACAACTCCAGGACCGGGCCAACAATGGCTTCGGCCACAGGAAAGGCCTCCGTAGGGGAATCCCCTCGGTCCAGTATCTCCGTGAGGGGATACTTGGCCCATTTCAAAACGGGTTCGAGCCGCATCCCGGTGGACTCAGACATGAGCCGAAACAAACCCAAAAACGAGGATGGGCTCTCATCCACCGACTGACCCCACCCCCCGCAGACTCCAGGTCAAGCGGCCTGGAGAACAGGGAGGAGTCGTCATCAGACTCCGAGGAGTCTGCAAACAGCTGCCGGGTGCCTGAGCCACCCTCCACCTGCCAAGGTCGATCGGGATTGAGGGTGACCGACAACCTGTGGAGCAAGCCCTGACCCGACCAAGAATCCTTGGTCGGGGCCCGTTTTCAGTTATGGAGGTGGGGGTTCCACCACAATGGGCGGAGCAGCCGGCTTCGGCCGAACAACCGGTGCCGGAGTCGGCTCCTCAACCACTATGAGGGGTTGTTTCGGCCGCTCCGGTGATAGCCACTTAATGGCCGGAAAAGGCGACGGAGTCTGCTTATTCCCGGACAATAAGTGCTGCTGCCACACTAAATCCTCATAGCGCCGACGCAACTTGTGCCGGAGCCTATCCTCCGAAGAGGACAAGGATGAGCGGCGATGCCGCTTTCCACGGTGCCGAGACCACCGACGTTGGCAGAACCGGCTGGACCTGGAAGAGGACAGAGACCGAGACCTTCGGGGTTTCCGAGGGTGGGTCAGAGAGGGAACGAGGGAAACTCACCCTTCCTTCGGTTCAGGGACCTTAACCGGGGACTCCGGCACAGGAGGCACAAGCAAGTCCTCAGTAATCACTGGGGGGGACTGGTGAAGTAGGGTTGTCAGCATCAACAGTCGACAAACCGTCTGACGGGTCGAGAAAAATCTCGGCCGCGTTGACGGTTGTCTCGGCCTGCTGACCTGACAGGGACACTGTGAAGCCAGCAGCCTTAGCCGCAAACCTCGACCGAAGTCGAAAGTCGATGGTCCGGAGAAAGGGATCTCTCCCGCTCCCACGAACGTCGACGGTGGGACTTACCTTTTGAGTCCTTTTTCTTGGACCGACTGGAATGTCCCGATGGCCCTTCTCCCTTGGTGGAGAGGGACTGGCACAGCTCCTTAAACTAAGCCGTGTAGGAGGAGCCCAAAGAGAGCGGGATAAATGCCGCAGCCGAGGAGAAGGAAGAAGAAGAAGCGGCCTGGGCCGCCTCCTCCTTGAGGATGATCATCTGCTCCAACTGGTCCGCGGAGTCGCGCCACCACGGACATCGCCCAATGGGTCTCCTTCAACTTGACTGGCGGATACTGTTTTTCAGGGTGCCCAAGAAGAAGTCAAGCAGCGTGGTCCTCCAAGACCGAAGCCGAGAAGGAGCTGCACAATTCACAAGCCTGCGAATCGTGACCAAGCCCCAGGCAGTACACGCACGTGGAGTGCGGATCCATCCAGGACATTTTCTGCCCACAAGGGCACCGACGAAAGCCGGGAGTCAATTTGTCCATTGCAGCCGCGAGGGAAGACAAAGACCGAAGTCTTGTAAACTTTAAAATTAGTTTCGGGTTAAATGAAGCGTTTGGATCCAGGCCTAAAAACGCAGAGCGCTAAGGAGGGAACCTGAGCTTCCAAGCGATAAGGAAGATCTGGCGTCATGGGGCGGAGCCAAGGGTTTTACCACCCGGGTGGGTGGGAGGAGCCAGCTTGAGGACTTCCGGCAACATTTAAAGCAGCAAGGAACCTGCCAATAAGTGTGGATTGAACAACATATCCACGTCCCTAGAAAGAGAATTTCTTCCAGACTCTAATAAACCTTGGAGAACGAGGGACATCTGGATTGGATCGTCATTTTAATGACAGATGCAAAGAAACTGAACTCCCTGAGAGTTTCCTGCTCAATCTCCACGCCGAGTGGAATAGATTGCGTGGACTGGGGTGCAGCACTGGTCCTTGAAGTAACAAATGTGGGCTTTCTTGAAATATTAGAGGAGGTTGTAGCGATATTTAGACTAAATCGAGGTAACCACGGTCAGCAGAGCCAACGTGGACACACTAGAATCATCTCTGCTCGATCCTGGGCAATCTCGTGTAGGACCCTTGATAATACTGGAATTGGTGGAAAGGCATACAGGAGATCAAACTGACCCCAGTTTAGGGAGAAGCGTCCTGTGCCATGGCCCTTTCATCCCTTGTGAGAGCGCAGAACTGCGGAACTTTGCAATTTCTGTGGCCGGCGAAAATATCTACCTGCGGGAGGCCCCACCTTGCAGTGAGGAGGTGGAAGGCACTGTCCTTGAGTTACCACTTGCCTGGCAGAATGTCCTTTCGACTTAACCAATCTGCTGTGACGTTTTCCTGGCCTGGAATGTACACAGCCCTCAGGCTTCCCAGGTTGTCTTCTGCCCACTGAAAAGGCAGTAGAGTTTCTTGCAACATCCGAGAGCTCTTTGTGCCTCCCTGGTGATTGATGTTGGCCATTGTTGTTAGACTGTCCATGAGAATGAGAACATCCTGGTTGGAGAGCTGTGCCTTGAACTGTTGAAGTGCCAGGCAGACTGCCCGTATCTCCAGCACACTGATGCTGTGGCGTGACTCCCACAGCGACCACTTACCCTGTGCAGAGAGCTGCTCCATGTGTGCTCCCCAGCCCCGGAGACTGGCATCGGTGGTGACTCATCTGGGGAGGATGCCCTAGTCCGAGACCCCTCATGATGTTGGAACGCTGCGTCCACCAGCGAAGACGCTTTAACATGGTGGGAGATCTGTACCTGCTGGCCCATTTTTTCCCTTGACTGGGACCATTGATGGAGAAAGCTTGACTTGAGAGGACGCATGTGAACTATAGCCCAGGGAACTGAGTCTGCCAGGAAGACCATTGTCCCTATGAGTTGCATGAAGGAGCAAGTCGGCAGGGATTGAGCTGATTAGAACTTGCTGAAGAATGCCCTCAGCTCCCTGAACTTTTACTCCGGAGGAAAAACCTTGTTCTGGATTGTGCTGCTATTCACCCCCAGATGATTCAGGGCCTGTGATGGTCGTAGAGAGCTCAACGAGAGAAGAGATTCGTCATTGTCTTGAGTCCATCGACGAGCCAAGGTTTCCAGGTGGCTCGGCGATGAGGAGTAGCGTCAGCGACCTGAACTGAAGTGGCCGACTCGAGAAGCGCTACTTTCTCACAGGCTCCTGTAAATGAATGCTCCAAGGAGTCCTGTGACTGCGCTGGGGGCCAAAATTAACATCTCCTGACTGGTCCCCAAGCCCCTGAGACTTAGCTCACTTTTGGGGTGCGAGCAGAAGCCCTCCAAGCGTGGAAGGTGGGGGAGCCAGTCTGTAGAGCGTGCAAGGCTAAGACTGGGGTCCCCTGCACAAGTGCGACAATATGCTGAAATTCACGAAAGAACAAGAAAAAATAAACTCACAGTTTGTGGTCTTCAGATCTGTCATGCCAGTGACGGAGACCCTGCAGAGATCCTACCTCTTGACAGGCAGGAAGTAAACTGGTGGCTGGAGGAAGTGGGTGGGAGGATGTAGTCTCCCTGCAGAAGTCGGTTTGCATCCTGTCTGCCACGTGGTACCAGGAAGGACCTCCCAGTAGTGATGAGCCCGGAGACCAGCTTTAGGAGAGAGAAATGGGCAGAGTGGGCCAAGCAGCCCCTATCTACCATCAAAATCTGCGTTTCTAAAATGGTAAAAGTGTTACCGACAACCACCTCAGGGTAATAATCTGATGACCTAAAGGCATCTAAGCAGTTAGACAACGCAGTTGGGAGGACTAGCAGGATGCTGAGGTGCAAAAGGAGAGGCATCACCAACAGAAAGAGGGAGGTGGTACTGCCTCTGTATAAATCACTGATAAAGCCTCACCTAGAATTTCTGGAAGCCACATACCTGAAGGATATAGACATGAGTGGAGGCGGTCCAGAAGAGGGAGACTAAAATGGTGAGGGGTCTGCATCACAAGTCCTATAAAGAGAGACTAAGGAACTCAGTATGTACACCCTGGAAGAGAGGAGGGAGAGAGAAGATTTGATAGAGAACTTTAGATACCTCACGAGAGTAAATAAGATACAGAAAGAAAGTATTTTTCAGGAAAAAAGGTGCACAAGAACAAGGGGACATGCTATTAAGCTAGAGGGAGACAGATTCAGGATGGATGCAAGGAAGTACTTTTTCACAGAAGGACTGTCGGATTCCCGAAACAGTCTCCCAGCTGAGGAAGTGGGGACGAAAACAGTGGTGGGATTCAAGAATGCATGGGACAGGCATATGATTCATAGATTCACAGAATTGTGACAGCAGAAAAGGACGGATAGGCCCACCCAGTCTGCCCATTTGTCTAGCTATCTGCTAGGACATGCTCCCCCACCCTCAACACTCCCCTGTGGCTGTCCCATGCCTTTTTGAAGGGTTCCACTGTTGTTTCTCCAACCACGTCCTCCAGGAGCCTATTCCACTTATCCACCACCTTCTCTGCGAAATAGTACTTCCTAATGTTACCCTTGAACTGCCCCCCTCCACCTGCAAGCCATGCCCCCTCGTCCTCCACTGGCACCCGGTTTATAACCTTAAGGTCTCAATCATATCCCACCCCCAACCCCTTCCAGGGAGTACATGTTTAAATCTCAACCTTTCTTCATAGGACAGGAGGCTGAGCCCCTTTACCATCTTCGCTGCTCTCCTCTGAACTTGCTCCAACCTCTCCACATCCCTTTTGAGGTATGGCCTCCAGAACTGAGCTCCATATTCCAAATGTGGTCTAACCAGATGGGTGTACAAGGGTACGATGACCTCCCTTTTTCTACTGGTGATCCCCCTTCTGATGCATCCAAGCATTCTGCTACCCTTAGCCACTGCACTCCCGCAGTGCCTTTTCACCTTCAGGTCCCCCGATATAGTGATGCCTAGGTCCCTTTCTTGTTCAGTTACCTCCAGATCTGTGCCCCCCAAACAGTACCCTGCCCGCTGGTTCCTGTAACCAAGATGCATGATTTTACACTTTTCTGTGTTGAATGACAGCTGCTACCTCTTTGACCATGCCTCGAGCATCCCAAATCTCTCCTCATTCTTTCTATCCCTTCCCGAGTGTCTACCCTATTGCAGATTTTAATGTCGTCTGCAAACAGGCTCACACCCCCTTCAAGGTCCTCCACAATGTCCCCTACAAATGGATTGAATAGTAGGGGCCCAAAGACCGATCCCTGAGGGAACCTGCTTGTGACCGTGCCCTCTCCGGATGCCACCCCATTTATTATGACTCTCTGCCTCCTGTTCCCCAGCCAGCTTCATACCCAATTAACCACCCTCTGCCCCAGCCCCAGGCATGACATTTTAAACAGCAGTCTCCTGTGGGGCAAGGGGTCAAATGCCTTTTTGAAATCCAGATAAGCAACATCTACTGCCCTCCCCTGATCCAGTTCATTGGTGCCACGTCAAAAAACTATCAAATTTGTTTGACAGGAACTGCCCCTTGTAAAACCATGTTGCCTTGGATCCATCAGGCCGCTTTCCTCGAGGTAGCTGGTGATCCAGCCTTTTATTAGTTTCTCCATGAGCTTGCCTACCACTGATGTCAAGCTCACAGGCCTGCAATTTCCCACCTCCTCCCTTCCTCCCCCCTTATGCAGCGGGACATTTGCCTGCCTCCAGTTTTCTGGTACCACCCCAGACTCCAGGGACTTATTGAAGAATGCAATCAATGGTACTGCCAGTATCTCCTTTCGTTCCCTTAACACCTTCGGGTACATCCCATCTGGCCCCATCGCCTTGTCCACCTTCATGCTGCCCAGTTCTCCCCAAATTTCCTCCACCCGGAATGGACTCGTATCCACTTCCCCTGCCTCAGCTTTTCCTGCTCTGTTGTCTACGCCTTCTTCCTCCCTAGTGAACACCGAGCAAAAATAGTTGTTCAGTAGTTCGGCCTTTTCCCTGTCCCCTTGTATCAACTCCCCCTCGGTTGTTTTTAACCGGAGTATTCCCTGCCTAGTCTTCCTCCTTTTACTGACGTACTGAAAAAGAGTCTTATTTCCTTTTTTGATCCCCCTGCTATGCACTCTTCAGTCTGTGCCTTTGCATTCCTTACCTCCACCCCAGCTTCTCTCTGGTTCACTTGGTATCTTCCCCAGTCCACTTCCGCCTGCATTTCCTTGAACTTCCTGAAGGCCTTTTCTCTTTGCCTTTACCTTTTTTGCTACATCCCTAGTGTACCACAGTGGTTTCCTCCTCTTATTTTTGCTTGTTCTCTTGGCACATAGGTCAGTGGCCTCCACAATAGCTTCTTTTATCCTCCATCACATTACCTCCACCCCCTCCAAAGCCCTCTCCACTACTTTCTTTTTCCCCCAAAGTCTGCTCTCTTGAAATCCAGCACCCTCAGCCTAGACCGGTGAACCCCCGCAGTGTTCCTTATTCTGAAACTGACTGTGTTGTGGTCACTCATACCAAGGTGTTCACCCACTGATACATCTCCTACCCTAGCCCCATTTGTCAGGACTAGATCGAGGGTAGCTTGTGCCCTGGTTGGCTCCCTGACCAGCTGAATTAGGAGGGTTGTTTGCAGGGAGTCCAATATTTCCCTGCTGCTGGTTGATGCAGCCGATAGGATGTCCCAGTCTACATCAGGTAGGTTCAGGTCCCCCATTAGCACCACCTCCCCCTTTGCCACCATGCTAACGAACTCATCAGCCATGCTGCTATCCATGGATTCCTGCTGTGCTGGGGGCCTGTAAATCACCCCCATACGTACCACCTCCCCCTTCCCCACCTCCAAAGAGACCCAGAGTCCTCTGGCTTCCCCCCACTTGCCCTGCAATTCTGATGCCCTGATACTCTCCTTTACACAGAGTGCCACCCCCCCTTTTCCACCGTGTCCTTCCTGAACAGTGTGTACCCTGGTATCTCCACGTCCCATCCCTGCTCCTGGTTGCACCATGTTTCTGTTACCCCCACAATGTCGAGGCCCTCCTCCACCATTTTTGCTGTTAGATCTGGGATCTTCCTACCTAGACTTCTGGCGTTTGCACATGAGCCTCCACCCCTTTCTGCTCACTTTTCTACCTGCCTATATATTTCACCTCCCGTGTCCTCTTTTCTCGTGGGTAGGGCTTTTGCCCCTGCCTCTTGTCACATCAATAGAGCTTCACCTGGCTGCCCTCTCCAAGTTTAGTTTAAATTATAGCTTTTATCAATATAATTGTTCAGCTTGCATTTGAGCACTGCTTTCCCCTTCCCATTTAGGTGCAGCCTACCCAGGGCGTAGAGGCTATTGTCACTCCACGTTGTACCCCTGTCTCCTACCACTCCATATCCCCTCTGAGCACACCAACTTACCAGCCAGCTGTTGAACTGCTCTATACTTTGTTTCACCTCCATGCTGGCCCTTGGTACTGGCAGCACCTTGGATAAAGACAGTGATTTAAAATCCAAGCTGCTGCAGAACCTAGTCAGTACCATAAAGCTTGCCTGCATCTCCATCACACTACTCCTTGCAAGGTCATGTGTGCCTAGCTGGAAGATCAGATGCGTCTTCTCATCCATTTCCCTTCCCCTTGATTGGATCCAATGCATGACTTTGGCTGTCTTCATACCCCACAGACACTCCACCCATATTTTACCTCCTCCGTCTCCCCTTCTCCCCCTTGTATCTCCTTTTATAATAGAGTCCCCAACTATTAAAACCCTTTCCTCCTTCTCCTCCTGGGCATCTCTTGCAGCTGCGTTTCTCTCACCCTTTCCCATGTTTTCCCTATCCTTCCCCTTGCTATTCCCCACTCCTGAAACTTCTTGAGACCTCCTGCACCCATCCTCTTTCTCCTTTCTCTGTGCCCATGTCTGGTTCCTCAGCTCCAAAGTACTGCCCCCCCGTCTCTTTCTGAGACTTCCTCTCCCCATTCTGCTCATCTCCCTGCACCAACTCTCCCCCCAACCGGCTCCTTGCACCTCCCACAATCTGGGTGTCAAAGACAGCCCCCTTCACTATTTTCACTGCCCACACCCTCTACTCCTGTCCTGGGCATCATCCCCCACCAGCTGCGTAGCCTTCTCTGTATTTCTATCCCTACCCGACTAAATCTTTCCCCCAAACTGTTTGCCTACTTTGCTTCCTGCTCTCTATTGTCCCATTTACGTTCAGTGCATTCCTACCTGCCTTGCCCCCCTATTCCACACCCTCCACCTCCTCCTTGGTCACCTGATCTTCCTCCTTCTTCTTCTTCTCTCCCCCAGCCTGTCCATGTCCCCCATTGCTCCTCCTTTTCAGTCCCTGCTTCTTGCCCCCTTGTCCCTTCCCATCCATCCCTGCCCCTGCTACATCCTCTCCCCTCCTCTATCACCAGGTGTAGAGGGTTAAAGCAGTTTGTGAGCCTTGGACCAGACCCCAGTGCTCTCCCCTTGTCCCTTCTGCCCATCTTGGTTCTCTCTGGACACCCCCAGACCCTTGCCTATTAACATACTAAAAGCCAGCAGAATAGGCCAAATGGTCAGTCTTGTTTGCTCGAAAGCCAGCAACCTAGTGGCTGCTTGCCTTCCCACCCTCCAAGAGGGTCTTCTTTGGTTTCAGTTTCTCCTTGTACCTGTCTCACCCCTTATTGAAGCCCTCCACTGTGCCCTCCTCCACCAGCCTCCTGGGCAGCGCATTTCAAGGCTCCACCATCCTGTCAGTGAAATAATGCTTCCTTCGTCCTCCCCCCCCCATAATTTCCCCTCCAGCTTCCCTCATGGCCCTAGTTTGTTTCCCCACCCCTTCTTTAGCCTAAACAGCTCCTTGGTTCCACTCCTGGTTATTCCTTTTACAAACTTGAAAACCTCTAACATGTCTCCCCTGTCCCTCCTCTCCTCCAGTGTGTAAAGCCCAAGCTCTTCCAGTCTCTCCTCATAAGGTCTCCCCTCCACACCCTGAATCATCCTGGTCGCTCTCCTCTGGACTCTCTCCAGCAGCGCTAGGGGGGAGGGATGGGAGAAAAGGCTGTCAAGGGGGTGCCGATAAAGGAGGGACTCTGTCTCCACCCCCCTGGGGAGCTGGAGGATTGCGGGAAAAGGCCGACTGGTAAAGTGCAGACCAGGGCAAAACAGAATCCCCATGGGAACACGAGCAGGGGAAATGGAAGTATAGGGAAAGGGTGGAAGGTAGTCCTGCTAAATGCCAGGAGCTTGGGAAATAAAATGCCTGAGCTCCAGGCGATGCTAACTGAGGGAGCAGTGGATGTGGCAGCGGTCACTGAGACCTGGGCCACTGCAGGACACGACTGGGACCTGAACCTGGAGGGTTACACTATGTTCAGGAAGGACGGGGAGGGAAGGGAGGAGGGGTAGCAATGATAGTCAAAACTGCATTGGCATAGGGGAGTAGAGGAAACCGCGGAAGCGATTTGGGTCACCTTGATAACAAGGGGGGGGGCAAGAGAGTAAAAATAGGAGTGGTGTATAGACCCCCTGCCCTGGCAGAGGAGCTGGAGGAGGGTCTGGTGGCAGATGTTGGGAGACACTGCAGACTGGGCAGAGGAACGGTGGTGGTGTTGGGGGCTTAAACATGCCAGGAACAGACTGGGAGACTATGACATCTTCTGTGACCAGGGAACAGAAGTTGTTGGATGTCTTTCAAGACGCGTTCCTAACTCAGCAGGTGGGGGAACCGACCAGGATGCGTGGTATTGGATGTGGTCCTGGCAGACAGTGACCAGATTAGGGCCTGGAGGTAAGGGACCCATTGGCGGGAGGACCATGCCACGTCTGGTTCTGCCTGGACCTAGGAGGGCTAGAAGGCTGCACAAAGACGGAGGTAACTGACTTCAAGGGAACGGATTTTAAGGAAATGGGAAGGATCCTAAGGAGCATTTGGATGTGACTGGGTCAGACATGGACGCTGACAGTGGGTGGGAAATCATCAGGAGGGGTTCAAAATGCTGCCAGCACCTGTGCAAGGTAAAGGCAATGCGGTAGGGGCCGAAAACCCCTGCTGGTGGACCAGGAGGTCCAGGTGGTGCGGGGAAAGAAGGCAGCCTATAGGCAATTCAAGTGCTCAAGGAGTGAAAGGGATCGAGGGAGTATGAGCTGATGGCTAAAGGGCCACTAGGGTGGTGAGGGCAGCTAAGGCAAGGAAGGAGCAGAACCTGGCCAGGGAAATTAGGAGAGGGAACAAGGGGTTCTTTAGATACATTGGGGAAAAACCAAGGGTGAAGGGGCTGATTAGCAGGATAAAATCAGGGAAGAGATGGGCACAAGACCCGGGGGAGCAGGCTGAGGTACTAAATGAGTACTTCACCTCAGTTTTCACCAAGGAAAATGGGGGTGCTGCATCATACATGGGAGGAGACAGAGATACTGAGGGAGGGGGACCCTTACCGATCAAGGGTCTGGGGAGAGGGGAGGCACAACTGGCAGGAGGGGAGGGCTAAGCAGGAGAAGAGGTACTGGAAGTGGAAATCACAGCAGAGAGTGAGGGAAGCCTCAGCTCCTTAAGACAGAGAAAGCACCGGGGCCAGATAAATTACATCCCAGACTGCTGAAGGAACTTGCGAATGTCCTGGCGAAACCCCTGGTGGAGCTTTTCACCATCTCTCTGAGGATAGGGTGGGTGCCCCAGGACTGGAAGATGGCGCATATAGTGCCTATCCACAAGGGGGGATCAAGGGAGGTGGCAGGGAACCACAGGCCTGTCAGCCTGACATCGGTGGTGGGCAAGGTGATGGAGGGCATTGTCAAGGAGAGGCTGGGGGGACCTGGAAAAGTCAGGGTGCCTGGACGATAGACAGCATGGATTCATCCGAGGAAATCGTGTCAGACAAACCTTGTGGAGTTCTATGACTGGGTGACGAGTGCCTTGGACCTGGGTAGACCAGTGGACGTCCTCTTTCTAGACTTCAGCAAGGCATTTGACTCGTTCTCTCACGTGGGCCTGTTGGATAAGCTGGAAGAAATGGGGTGGGGAACCAGATCAGATGGATAGGCAATTGGCTCCAGGACCGGACCCAGAGGGTCGAGTTATGGATAGTCTCATCCCCAAAGAGGGTCATTAGTGGGGTCCCACAGGGATCAGTCCTTGGGGCCCTCCTGTTCAACGCCTACGTCTCTGACATAAGGACAGGAATCAGGAGTGAGATGAGTCTCTTTGCGAGTGACTCAAAACTGGGGGCGGTGGTGGATGGGGAGGAGGGGAGGGTGGCCCTACAGGGGGACCTGGAGGCTCTGGAAAGATGGTCTAGAAAGTGGAATCTCAGGTTCAATGCAAGGTACTCCACCTGGGGGCCAGAAACCCGGGCCAAGTGCACACCCTGGGGGGGGTGGGGAATGCTACAAGTCTCGATGGCTGAGAGGGACCTGGGGGTGGTGGTGGATGTCAAGATGAACAACTCGGAGACTTGTAGGAGGGCAGCAGCCAAGGCCAACAGGATGCTTGGATGCATCGCCAGGGGGAGTCACCTCCAGAAGGAGGGAAGTGATACTCCCTCTGTATAGCTGCTTGATGAGGCCACACCTTGAGTACTGCGTGCAGTTCTGAAGGCCACACGTAAAGAGGGACATTAAACTCCTGGAGAGGGTCCAGAAGAGGGCAACCAAAATGATTTGGGTCTTGGGGGACAGGACCTATGAGGAGAGGCTCGAAGAGCTAAATATGTACACATTGGAAGAGAGAAGGGACCGGGGGGACATGATAGAGGTCTTCAAGTACATGAAGAGAGTAAATAGGGGAGGAACAGTCAGGGTGCTTGAAGGAAGGGAGGAGGGGGCCACTAGAGGGCATGGGTGGAAGCTGGAGGGGAAGATTCAGGGGAGAAAGGAGGAGGTGCTACTTTACTGAGAAGGTGGTGGAGCCATGGAATGCACTGCCTAGGGGGCTGGTGGAGGGGTTCAAGAGGGTCTGGGACAGGTACAGGGGAAGGGTTCTGGAAGCAAAATCCAATGCAGCAAGAATATCCAGAACTGGGAAGGGAGAAGCCAGACAAGGCGTGGGGGGCAGCAAGGTCAGCACCTAGGGTGGGGGCTGACCAATCGAGCAGACTCGAAAGACTGTTAGGCCTATTCTGCTGGCATTTTAGTATGTTAGTATATCCTTCTTCAGATGAGGTCTCCAGAACTGCACACAGCGCTCTAGCTGCGGCCTGACCAAGGCAGTGTATAGAGGGAGGATCACCTCCCTCCTTCTGGACGTAATTCCCCTGGCTATGCAGCCCAGTATCCTGTTTGCTTTGGCTGCAGTTCTTCTCCAATTTTCAGAGTTATTCATTCTGACATCTATCAATACCCCTAAATCCCTTTCTCCCAATGCAGGGGTTGAAATTAAGTTTTGCCATCACTAGCCCACCGGGCTAGTGATCTGAAAAATCCACTAGCCCCACAGAGGGTTCGACTAGCCCAGATGGTGTACTTACTGAAATGTTAGCTACTCCAGTACAAGCCCGCAGGGCTAGTTAAAGGAAAATCTTACTAACCCAACACAAAATTTAGCAGCATTTGGCTAGTCGGTTGGTGCCAATTTTGACCCCTGCAATGTGGCTTGCAGTGTGACCCCCGGGTGTATACATGGCCCAAGTTTTTTACCCCCAAATGAAGTACCTTACATTTCCCGGCATTAAATTTTAGTTCCCACCTCCTTGACCACCCCTCCAGGATATCCAGATCCTCCTGCACATTCTCCCTCGCTTCTTCCCAATCCACCAGTGCTCCCAGTTTTGAATCGTTCGCAAAGAGACTCAAGTTCCTATTCCTAACCCCCCTCCCTATATCCGAGATGTAGGCATTGAACAAGAGTGGCCCCAATACTGAACCTTGAGGGACCCCAGTGATTACCTTCCTGGGGGAGGAGAGTGTCCCACCCACCATTACCCTCAGTAAATGCCCGAAAGCCAATTTTCAACCCAACTGCGACGCTCCTGTCCCCCCAACCCCATCTTTGCTATCAGTCCATTATGGGGCACTGAATCAAACGCCTTGCTGAAATCTAGATACAGGACATCCACCAGCCTATGTCTATCCAAGGCCCCCGTCACCCAGTCACAAAACTCTAAGAGGCTGGACTAGCACGATCTCCCTGGGATGAAGCCATACTGTTTACCATCCTGGTGTCATAACCTTTCCAACTGCCTCCCAAGCCTCTCCTTAATAAAGCCCTCCATTACTTTGCCTACCACAGACATCAGACTGACAGGCCTATAATTCCCCATCTCCTCCCTAGACCCCCCCCCCAATTTATGTATAGGCACTCACATAAGCCACCCTCCAGTCCTGTGGCACCCATCCCATCTGCAGAGAGGTGTTAAAAGTGCAGCCAGTGGAGCCGTCAGCTCCTCTGCCAGTTCTTTCACATGTAGTTGGTCCGGCCCCGTTGCCTTATCAGTTTTTAGCTTCCGAAGGGCCTCCCTCACCTGATACACTGCGATTTCTCCCTCCCAATCCACTCCCTCATGCAACCTTCTTGCTCCTTCTGGGTCTGGCCTAGCCTGTACCCTAGCCTCTTTCCATCCTCTAATCTCAGACTGAGACTGACCTCTCACTTTTGCTGGCTCCTCTTCCCTCCCATCAAGCTGTAGGGATCCTTTGTCACCCTCTGCAAAGACTGTGGCAAAGTACTCGTTTAGCACCTCTGCCTGTTCCCCTGCTTCCTGAGTCCATTCCCCCACAATCTTAATCCTGCTGATCTGTGTCTTCTCTTTTCTTTTCTCTCTTATGTATGTATAGAATCCCTCCCCCCTCCCCAGATATCCCTAGCCAGGTTTTTCTCCATCCCTGCCTTGGTGCCCCTCACCACTCTGGTGACCTTCCTGGCCAACAGTTCATACTCCCCTCTCTCCTTGTCCACCCTAGAACATTTAAAACGTGCGTAGGCAGCCTTTTTATCCCTCACCACCTCCTCCTGCACCTTCCTGGTCCACCAACATGGCTTGCTGGTTCCCACCATGCTTACGCCTTACTTTAGTACAGGACCTAGTAGCCTCTTGCACCCCTTCTTTAATGGCCTCCCACAAGCTTCCAGCATCCATGTCTGGCCTAATCATGTCCAACCTCTCCCTTAGAATCCTACCCATACCCACGAAGTCCACTCCCCTGAAGTCAACCACTACTGTACGAGTACGGTTTTCCTCCCCCCCCCCCATATACAGCAGGAACCAGACCGTGGCGTGGTCACCACCCACCAGTTGACTTCACACCTTCAGACCCCTTATTTGTTCACTGTCCGCCACTCTCTAGTAGGTTCCCCCACCTGTTGGACCAGGAAGGCATCCTGAAAGACATTCGTCAATCTCTGTTCCCTGGTTACAGAGGATGTCATGGTGTCCCAGTCCGCCCCCAGCATATTACTATCATCCATGAACACCAACCTACCCTTTCCAAGGTCACAGTGACCCTTGATGTTCTCAACCAGTTTATCCTCCAGAGCCTCCTCTAATGCAGGGGGCCTGTATACCACCCCTATCTTCAATTTCTTTCCTTCCCTCGTTTGCAGGGTTATCCAAAATCGCCTCCACACCCCTCCAGCCTCCTCCACTCCACTAACCACTATGTCATTTCTGACCATCAGCGCAACCCCTCCCCTATCTTTCCTGAATATCTTGTAGCCCTCTAAGTTTAGGTCCCAATCATTTCTCTGGGTGGCCCATGTCTCTGTAATTGCTGCCACATCTGCTGTTCCCTCAGCCAACATAGCCTGGAGTTCGGGCATTTTATTGCTCATACTCCTGGCACTGATAAGGACTGTCCTCCACCCAGACTTCTCCCCTCTCTCCAGTCCCCCCAACCCTGCTCAGTCCCTTTTCTGTCCAGTTTTCCGCCCTGTTGTCCTTGGATTTGCAACACAGCCCCCCCCCCCACACTCCTCTCGTGCCCTAGACCCTCAAACAGCCCTCCTGGGGTTTTTATTATTTGACCCCCCTCCTTACAAGTTTAAACCCCACCTCTCGCCTATAAATCCAGCAAGTTTTAATTTCAAGATCTCCCTCCTCTCCAGGTTGAGGTGTAACCTATCCCTGGCATAAAGCCCCTTATTCTCCCAAGTATCCCCCACCAGCCCATATCCCTCTGCCTTGCATCAGTCTCCGAGCCACTGGTTCACCCCTCCAAGTTGTAGCTTGTTTTCCCCGGTTGCCCTTGGTACCGGCAGAATCTCAGAGAGGAAAATGCTTTTGCTTCCTATGGAGTGACAAACCCAGGCCAGTTCCAGGAATCTAGCTTGTATTTCTAGCTCACTGTTCCCTTCCAAGTCATTTGTCCCCAGATGTACTAGGAAGTCCAGGGATCCCCTGCAATCCAGTGTTAATGAGTATAGGTGGAATTTAGCCTTGTGTACGGATAGTCCTGGTATACATTTAGCTTTGACTGGGCTGCTTTTATTCCCCCTTCCCGCTGGATACCCCTGGTCATAGAGTCTCCCAGCAGTGTCAACCTTCATCCCACCCCCCATTCTGATAGCCAGTTTTGATCCTTCCAGACTCCTCCTTCCGTCATCAACCCCCTGCTTGTTCCTCCCTTCCCCATCAACCTGGGGGCCACCCTCATGTGCATGCCCTACCATACTCCATTTACCTGCAACTGACTTTATGCTCCCTCGCCCCCAATCTCCCGGTGATCAGAGTTTGCCCTCCCAGTTCTACCCCACCGTCTCCCTTACTGAGCTAAAAACATCCGATCCCACACCCAAGAAACCTCCCGCTACTCCCCCACTCTGAACCTGCACTTCCCATTCCATCTACTGTATTTCTCCGTTCCCTATTTTTCACTTCTTCTGGTGATTTCTGTCTCGAAACTGTCCTATCTAGAGAACTCTCTACCACCCCCCCTCCTTGACTGACATCCCCAGCCTGGACACTGGCCTGACCCCAGTCCTGCCTCCTTCCACCCTGGCCTCCCTCAGTGCCCCCCTTCTACCATATTTCCCTCCAACCTAGGCTCATGTCCCTCCCTCCTCCCTTTCCTCTGAATCTGGCTCTCTTCTCTGTTCCCCTGCCTCCCTTAGCTTACTGACCGAACCCTCACTGTCCGCCCGAGCCCCCCTCCCACCAGCCTCCTCCACTTCATCTCCCGGATATAGTAGAGTGAATCGGTTTGTAAGTGTGATGCTTGCCCCCATTTTGCTTTCTCGCCCCCCTCCATCATCTGCTCCCTCTGTCCAGCCCCCTCCCTACGGGTTGCTTCCTGTACGTTGCTTGTTCCGCCACCCACTCCTCTTGAGTGACCATATGGTCCACCTATCCCATGGGATATGCCTTTTTGGCCTTGTCCACTTGCCCCCTGAGGTATGCCATTTTGGCCACGTCTAAGTACATATGGTCCATACCCCAACTTACCCCCCCTTCCAGCTGCCTTCTAATCCCCCTGATCTCCTCTCTAAGACACTCCAGTCTAAAACACACTGGGCACCCTCTGAACCTACATGCCCGATTTAATATTATGGCCTCCCCACAACCTGTACATCCAATCACCCTACCGAAGATGCCTGCACTGACAGCCCCCAAGCCCACCCTCATTTTGGGATTGAATAATATGGCCCCCTATCAGCAATACACACACACCCAATACCCAGCAATAATCAGTTTTACACCAGCAAAGTCCAGCAGTAGACAGTTTTCAGCAAATTATCCCCAATCCCCACGGTATCCAACTATCAATCATCAGCAATCCCCTAAATAGTAACCCTAATAACCCCAAATGGTAATTACAACCTCCAACAGTAACCACCAAACCAGTACAATATATGAAACTTATGCCCACCACCCACCTGTCCAGCAACAATTTTGAGCTTCTTATTGCTCCAGCTCGAACAGTCTCACCATGCCCTCACCCAAGACTCCACCCTCTCCATTTAATAGAGATTGTGGGTGGTGTGAGACACAATTACAGCTCCTTGGCGAGTAGTGAGGTGGCTGGGCCCATCTACGCAGCCCAGCCGCAACTCAAATTTGACACCCTCACTCCCGACTGGTCCTCTGCAATGCCAGCGCCTCTCTCTCCAGCCCAGGCCCGCTGCCAACTGCAGCCGTCGGGAAGTCCGTGCTGGTGCCCCCCGGTGATCACTTCAGCTGCCGATGCAGCACAAAATTCTCCCTCCATTGATGCGGCTGCCAATGCAGCCCGGGTCCTCCCGCCTCATGTGCTGCCCCTGTGGATTCTCCACCGCCGATGTGACCAACGACCACTGCCGACCAAAGCACTCCCAGCAATTACAGCTCCTTAACAAGTAGTGAGGTGGCTAGGCCCATCTGTGTAGCCCAGCCACAACTCAAATTTGGCACCCTCACTCCCGAGGAAATCTGCTGTGGAAATTTCCACCTTTAGGGCCCCCCTGGGTACCCCCTTCACTCCTCCCCTAATGTTACTACCCCCCCTTCACTCCTCTCCCAGTGTGGGAAGCCTCATCACCTGGAGCTTCCACGTAGGTGACCCCTGCCCCATACCTCTCCACTCCACCCCAACCCCCAACTGCCTTCTGATCTCTCCACCTCCTTCTTAAGATGTGCCAACTGGTAGCACACTGGGCAACCCCCCATCTGCCAAGCCAAGTATTATGGCCGCACCACACCCTGTGTACCCAACCACCCTCCCAAAGATGCCTGCCCTAGTGACATGTGGTCCCTTCCCCACGATCATTACAGTCCTTATTTGGTACAAACAGAAAAAACAAACCAAAAAATCCACTGGGTCCCCCCAGTGGTCAGAACTGTAACTGGCTCTACAGATTTCCTAACTACCAGTGTCTATACCTAGACGAACCCCCACACAACATGTAATTTAGCTTTTAAACAGTCCCCACACAGCTTTACAAGGTGGTAGTCAAACACCACTGAGATCTGTCCTGGGCCACAATCCCCTGCCATTTTATGGATAACTATCCTACCACTCAGCAGTTCAGTGCATTTCTGCAGTACTTGACTTTCTAGGTAACACTTTTCAATAGCACTTTGTCCATAATTACCACACAAGTCCCAATCTGTCCATAATTACCACACAAGTCCCAATGTGTCCAGTTCTTGGAGTATCTTCTCCTGTAGAGTCCCAGTCGATCCAGTAATTACAGCTCATTCATGAAAAAATGTTCCTTTGCCCAGCTGTGAGATCCGCGTGCTGCTCCCTGTTTCTCCAGCTGCTCTCCAAGTTCATTGGCCACTCCTTCTGCCAACTTCTCCTCTTATCTTCCTTGACCCTTCCTACTCCGGCATTTAACAGAGGGTGGGCGGGCAGGAAGAAATGCCTCCCCCCAGAGGCAGCTCTCCACACTGCTTTCTTCAGCCTTGACTGCGGCCTGTATCCTTCTTCCTCCTGCTGCCCGACTGCCGTCTGATCAATTCTCCACGCTCACCGCCAACTGCAGCAAAAAACAGGTTCCTCTTCCCCCAAACAGCCACCGATGTGGCTAGAAATGGGGGGGGGGAGAGAAAGAGCCGAAGATAAATTAGGGTCTACGGTTTTAATGTAGGTAGGAAAAAACGGGCAAACTGTATGGGCCAAGTGGTCTTTATCCGACGACAAATTCTATGTTTCTATGTTACGGCTGTTGAAATCTCACTGTTCACGAGAGTGGCATTAGCATATGAAAACGTGATGTCACTGCACCCATTTATACCATGTATGTTTATGCTGTAAGTATAAATATCCTGCAAAAAACTCTCTGGAACCACACAAATGGAATGCAATTTAAAGGAAAAAACCTGCACTAGAACTCAGTTTGCAAAGTATGCCACACCTTGGTGCAACTTGTTCTGCTGAAGTCTATTTAAGCAGACAGGCATACTGTGGACTCTAAAGGATGCAGACACATCATGTTCTCATATGCTAATACAGCTCTCAGGGACGAAAATGGAGACTCCAAGGACAGTTGCAGGGACAAGACCGAACAGCAAAAACAAACTAAAGCAATTACATACATCCCCAACAGCTACAAGAAGAGAGTTGTCTGTTGACGTGGAAACAAAATATACAAGCTATGAGGGTGGTGTTTTCCTTTAAGCCCATCCTCGACACTGGGTCCTTATACAGGTCAAACGGGGATGATGCCCCCACACGCAGAAACTCAGTTACAGGAGGAAAGAACCACGGGAGCTGCCAGAAGCAATGAGGTTAGTGGTGGAAGTAGCTGGGTGATTGTCAAGAGGACCAGGGGAGTGTGACACAGGACAGATCAATGAGCAAAAGGCTCGATTTAAAAAAAAAAAATTAAAAGTCTTATTACTCCCTCCCCAAGACATGCCCCCATCACATTTGTGACTAACTTTAAATTTTTAGTAAATAACCATAACAAAACGAATAGGAGAATAAAATTAATGCCAAACAAGACTGCTGTAGCTACTACTGATACTACACTTATATGTTATTGTATATGCGACCTTAACCTCATTACGTACACTTTGAATCTGTCAAATTGAATAAATAAAAAGAATGAACAACAAATAAGGAAAACAGAGTGCACAGCTACAAAAGTGTCCATTGCCAATACCCAAGGAAAACCAAAAATGAACTTGTACCAAGTCAGACACTGGTGGGCTTTCTGTAATGGATACCACGGCCATGATCTCGCAGCATGGCTCAAAGTCTACCCAGGATTTGTGTGTGTGTGTGTGTGTGTGCGTTGGGCGTGTTATTCCTCACCTTTGCGGGCATTCTATTCTGGGGCATTTGTACAGACTTGCCTAGCAAAGTTTAGTCAGCATATCTGCATCCGCCAATACTGACCTTGCTTCTACAGCACATGGGCCCAGACTAGGTCAAAGCCGGCTACGATCTCTGAACCTCCCCCTCTCTGCATCGGTATGCGTGCACGGCACTGCACCTTTCCAGCTGACAGCCGGCTACATGGCCGGTGGAACGGACTGCTGACTGTCAATGCCTTTGCTGGAGCACATGCTAGGCTGAGTGAGCCCTAGTATCGCCCGCACTCTGCTGCAGTCGCCCAGAGCCCCCTTAGTGGGTGTGTCACCTCATCCATCGCATGCTGTCGTGCCCGCTGTATTACTGAGGGGAGGGGGGAGAAGGAGGGGTATTTTATTATTTAATAGTCAAAGACGACCGGCACCATGGGGAGCCACAGCAAAAACACCCTTCATTAGGCAGTTTTTGGAACACTTACCCCACAACCCCTTTGGTGTAAGTCCTGGTTTTCCACGGGATGCCATTGTAGCCCCCTCCGCTGTGATCTTTCCAGCCTTGAGTGCTCGCCCTGTTGCCCCATTTTCGCTTGTTCTTGTTGTCCGAACCCTTCCAGCTATAGCCCCCGGGGTGGTTGTTGTCGGTCTCCAAGGGCAAGAAGTCGCCTTGCACCTCGATGTGCCCCGCCGCTCCTTGCCCGCCGGACCTGTCCCGGTACATCCCCTCCGTTGTGCTACGGCTCCCGAGGTCGACGACGGTGTTGCTGCTGTCTGTACTATTACTACAGTTATTATTAAAGTACAGATTCCGCAGCCCTTGCGCAGTTTCCCAAATGTGCGCCCACAAGTATGTGGAAGGTCCGAGCTGTTCTGGCTGATACCAGGCGATTCTCGGATCCATCAAATGGAGGTGACACTCCTGATCGCGCGCTCTCCTTTTACGGATATTGTTAAATGCCAAGAAATGTCTGTCAACGATTAAAATAAACAAATGAAATAAATCCAACAGTCACTTCACCGCACTCTGCTACAACCCTATTGCAGATTCTCAAAGCAATGGCGGACACACTCGCGACTGCGCAGGTCCAGTAGGGAGGGGCGGGGCGACAAAGTTGTACTGTTGCGTAACAAACTTTTCGTTACATAATAGTTGCGCGAGGTTCCAAATTGGTGATTCTTCGGGGAATGAATGAAAAAGGGCAAGGCGGACTAGTGTGAGTGCGAGGCGCGCAGAAGTTTTGACAAGATTGTGAGACTGATCACGCTATGGTAATGTTATGCTAATTTATTTCGACAGCATTTGATAGTTTTCGTTTGAAGATAATGCCTTATTTTTGCATTTAATGAGCTAATATTTATATTTTCAAAGCCTCCCTAAACCTCATTTTCAGTGTTCAAAAGTGAGCACCACATTGTTAAAGAAAGCTATGCAACTAATGCTGGACCTTATTCCGGAGTAGGGGATTGGAGCCTAATCGGACACACACACTGGCATGCTGTTTTAGGTGCAGAAAGTCCAGCACTTTCCGTTTGCACAGTGGCAGTCCAGTACACCTGCAGTGGCAAGCTGATCCAGCTGCCAGAAACCCAGCACATACAGTGGCATGCTTGTGAAGGTGCCAGAAACCCAGCACTTTCCACAGTGGCATGCTGGTAAAGGTACCAGGACCCCAGCACCTACAGTGGCATGATGTCAGTCTAGGTGCCAGGTTTCTGGAACTTGGAATGGCATGCAGCTGTAAGTACTGGAACCTAGACCAGCATGCCATTAACACACATTGGGTATGAAAAATCCTTTTTGAATGCATTACATATAGGATAAAGTATGGGGAGAAGTGTGTCACGAGAATTTAACACACACCCGAGTTTAGGGCGAAGCCCGAGGGGTTTATGAATGCCATCCAACAACGAGGGTGTGTGTTAAATTCGAGTTTAACACACTTTTCCCCATATTTTATTTTATATAATTGAAGGGCTCCGTTTGAAAAGTCCGAGGTCGCTTTTTGTTTTTTTGAATTGTGTTGCGGTTTTCCTGCTCTTGTCTTTTCGGTTTCTGGTGTTTGGAATCGGCTTTTTTTTTTTTTAACTTCTAGGCTATGTGAGGCTGCTGGAGGCTATTTGGTATAGAGGCAACCCCCGATAAGTGTGTATTTCAGTCAGTGCCGCTTGAGGTGACAGGGACAATTTGAACGTCACGCTATGTTTAGTCTCGAGCGCTTTGTTGTTCAAAGGGAGCGCATGAATGCCGTAACACCTACTCAGGTGTTACGGCATTTAACACACGGTTTTGGCAATGGGAGAAAACGGAGACCATTAATTATAAGTGAGTAGTAATAGTTCTATCAAACACACTGGACAGTCAGCCTGAGCAGATGCAACCCTAACAAATGGATTTCCCTTTAAGTAGTTGTGAAGCCTCTCTGGCCTTCGTCTTTGGGTTGAGAAAGGAAACAAACACTTTCTGCACTAATAATATGCTTTTGCTAACTTAAAACAGCATCTCTGGATGGAAGTTGACTGGGTCTTAACTCTCCTGGTGGTTTCTTTCACCTTCCCCAACACTGGACTCACAGCGCAGCTCCTCTTTTAGCCTAAAATAAACACTACCGAACATCCGCTCAGATGCTCATCTCCCCTGGGGAGGGTAGCTTGCCACTTCATTGCTAGAGTGCTCTCTGGTTGCCCAGGGAGTGTAGGCAGCTGGGAAACCCACCACCTAAACCAGCATGCCCACTGTAAGTGCTAGAAACCTAACACCTGGAGCTGCAGGCCAGGTTTGAAAAATTGTTTAACATGCACTACACATAACTAGACACCTGGACATACCTGTATCTTTTGTAACAGTAAGGAGACAAACATTGGTGTAGTCAGGGGTGGTTCCCTTGGTGTTCAAATCTGCCCCCTCACAACCAGCTTGTTTCACTGTTTTAAAAATAATTTTTTGAAACAGTAAAACTGACAGGGTTCTTACACTTTGCTGCTGCTTGGCAGTCTCTGTCTTGCTTTTCTAGTCACGCCTACGCTGATGGCACAACTGCCTGCAGTGTCAGCTGGTTTGCTCAGACCTTTGCACGTTTTTGTATCGTTACAGTGAGTCTTCCTGCCACATCATTGCTGGCAGCTGAAATTCCTTACGGCACATATCTCCTGCATTGCACCTGTCACCTCCAACTTGGTTGGACCTGTAGGCAAGTAAGAAGGGCATCTTGGCTATCATCCCCCCCTTTACAGTTGCTAAAGACAAAGTGCCTTCTACTATAGGCACAGCTTGAGTGCTGCTGTTGTTAGCCTTATGTTATACTGACTCGTCATCGTCCCACAATTGCTTTCATATAGAAGTTATTTTGGTGGACTTCTGGTGACGTCATGGCGAGACAGCAGCATGATCCTGCAGCTCCATCTGTTCAATTTAACAAAACCTCCAAATTAGCACCAAAAATGGGGGGGAAAGCAGAAAACAACTCACCAGAGGCAGAATTAAACATGGGTAGTCCAGTACAGCTATGCCACCTGCTGATTTGTACAATGGGGACAGATTCAATGACACTGAGTGTGACAGCGAGGAATCCCAGGCCTCGTTGACATCCACACACTGCCACAGGGCCCTGCTGGTGGCTTCATCCACCCCAAGAACACAGTTCAGCATCAGCAATCCTGAGAGAATTAATGGGAAACAGTCAGCACAAAGGGTGACACACGCAAGTGTGGGGCTGGTCCCAATGTGCAGTTTGTGTGCAAAAGCATTTTGATTTCTTTACTGTTTGCTGTACTATAGTAGACTGTATCGCACTAATTTTGTTTACTTCTAGGCTAATATCTTCTGTACCTACAAATCCCCTGTAGCTAACATCAGAGCAGGACTGCAGCACTGAAAGATGTAATAGCCTGCAGTGCCTCTCAGATCTAACTTATAACCAGATACAAATGATGCAGCTGGAGCTCACCCTGGTTAAGGTTGAGTGGCAGAAGGCAAAGGAGTGAGAGAAAGAAAGAGAGGAGTAAGAAAGGCAGTGCCGGTATGATGTTGAGCTGAGAGAAGATGAGATCCAGATGAGAGAAGAGTGAGAAGAAGAGGAGCAAGGAAGGCAGTGCCGGTATGAGAGGGAGATGGAGATTCTGTGTCAGAAGGCAGTGCCACAGACAGTAAATACTGGCATTTGGGGTTCAATCCAAGGAACAAAAATTTATTCCAAAATGTTTCTCAAGTATCAGGAGGGGGATGATCTTGATTTGTTTTTAATTTTGACTTTTTGTTGAGACAGAGCTGATAGAATTTAGGAAAAGTTGATAATTACAATGTACAAAAATAATGTCACAAATGCATACAGCCTTATTTCAGACAATTATTCTTCTACAACCAATATCAGTCATTGAACATCCAGCAGACCTAACCTGGAAACCATGTGTTTACTACAGAGCTCCTCTGGGTCAAATATGAGGAGTTAACTCAAGCCCCCTGTACTGGAAACAGTATGCAATTTCCGTGTCCAAACCATGGTCTCTAAGGTACAAATGAATCATTCTCAGGTGACATATGGAATATTTATCCCTGCCATTTGTTTTCAAACTGAGATTTTTACCCCTGTAGAGAGGCTTTTATTTATTTCATGAAACATATCTTTCATAATTTGATGCCAAGCCTCCACTGTGGGGGTTCCTGCTTTCTCTAGAGACAAATCATAGTCTTTTTAGGTGCTAATAGATATAAATAGACCATGGAGCTACTGTAAAACCTTGTGAAAGTATTGAGAGAAGGACCATGGTGGGGGATAAAAGTTCCTTTTCTATGGATAATTTGTCTGCTTGTCCTAATATGCCTTCCCAAAAGCATTTCAGCACTGGACATGATGAAAACACGTGGATCTAGTCAGCCTGAGGATTATCACAGTTGCTCCAACAAAAGCCGTACGAGGCCGGAAGGAATTTGGATAAGACAGCTTGGGTCCATAAGTAGTGAATTTGGCATTTCCAAGCAAAGACTCTCCAATAAGAGGCAGTTAGAATGTTTAGGGAGGGAAGTGGGTATTTTAACCAAGAAGAATAGGTAATCTGTTCAAGAACTTTACTAAGAATGCTGATAATAAAGAGCTCTATACTGGCTCACTGTCTGTGGACCTCACAAAGGCATTCGAATTTGTCGACCACAATGTACCCCTTAATACCCTAGCCCACCTAAATTTCTCAGGAGAAGTAGTCAACTGGTTCAGGAGTTACCATCCACCACTTGCACACAGACATTGAACCAATCACTGTACACATGTCAGACCACACAGAAGTTCCACTTCCAGCACCCAACTCAGGAGCTCCGCCTCCAAAACCTCACTCAGAAGCTCCTCCAATCCCACACCCAGAAGCTCCGCTTCCAATACCTGACTCAGAAGCTCCGCCTCCAATACCCCACTTAGAAGCTCTGCCTCCAAAACCCTACTTACAGTGCTTTCAGAAAGTATTCGCCCCCCCCCCTTGGATTTTGTCACATTTTGTTGTGTTACTACCAGAATTTTTAATGCATTGAAATTATTTTTTTCCTCCTTGAGTCACATAGGATACTCAACAATTTAAAGGGACAAAAATATTTATATTATGTAACAAAAATTTATGAAACATTAAAAACTGAAATATCTTGTTTACTTAAGTATTCACCCCCCTGAGTCAGTACTTTGTAGAAGCGCCTTTGGCAGCAATTACAGCTTTGAGTCTTCTTGGGTATGTCTGTATCAGCTTTGCACATCTGGATTTGGGGATTTTCGCCATTCTTCCTTGCAGATTTGCTCAGCCTGTCAAGTTGGATGGGGAGCATTGTGAACCGTAGTCTAAGTCTTTCCACAGATTCTCAATGGGATTCAAGTCTGGGCTTTGGCTGGGCCACTCAAGGACATTCATCTTCTTGTTCTGAAGCCACTCCAGTGTTGCTTTGGCTGTATGCTTGGGGTCGTTGTCCTGTTGGAACGTAAATCTTCGCCCCAGTCCAAGGTCTATTGCAGACTGATGCAGGTTCTCCTCAAGGATGTGCCTGTATTTGACTCCATTCATTGTTCCCTCTATCCTGACAAGTGCCCCAGTCCCTGCCGCTGAAAAGCATCCCCATAACATGATGCTACCACTACCATGCTTCATGGTCGGGATGGTGTTACATGGGTGATGTGCTGTGGTCTGTTTGCGCCAGGCATAGCGCTTTGCATTCAGGCCAAAGAGTTCAATTTTTGTTTCATCAGACCAGAGAATCTTTTGTCACATGGTCTCAGAGTCTGCCATGTGCCTTCTTGCAAACTCCAGGCATGCTATTATGTGGCCTTTTCTCAGGAGTGGCTTCTGTCTAGCCAGTCTCCCATAGAGGCTACATCTGTGAAGTGCTGCAGAGATTGTTGTCCTCTGGACAGGTTCTACCATCTCAGCCATGGAGCTCTGTAGTTCTGTCAGGGTGGTCATTGGGTTCTTGGTCACTTTCCTGACCAAGGTTCTTCTTGCCCGGTTGCTCAGTTTGGGAGGACAGCCTCCTCTAGGAAAAGTCTGGGTGGTTCTGTAATCTTTCCATTTCCTAATGATGGACTTGACTGTGCTCCTGGGAACTTTCAACACCCTAGAAATGATTTATACCCCTCCCCAGATCTATGCCTCCTCACAATTCTATCACGGAGTTCTATGGACAGCTCCTTGCTCTTCATGGTAGAGTTTCTGCTCTGACATGCACTGTCAACAGTGGGACCTTATATAGACAGGTGTATTTCCTCTGAAATCATGTCAACCATTTGAACTGACCACAGGTGGACTCCATTCAAGTTTTAGAGTGATCTCACAAGGAAACTGGATGCACCTGAGCTCAGTATGGAGTGTCATAGCTAAGGGGGTGAATACTTCTCAAATCAAGACATTTCAGTTTTTATTTTAAATTATATGTACAAAAAATTCCAGAAGTTTCATTCCACTTTGACATTATAGAGTAATCTGTGTAGATACGTGACAAAAAAAATCCCATGTAAATGTATTATATTTTGAGTTTGCAACATCACAAAATGTGACAAAATCCAAGGGGGGTGAATACTTTCTGCAGGCACTCTACAAGCTCCGCCTCCAAAACCCGACTCAGAAGCTCTACCTCCAATACCCCACTTAGAAGCTGTGCCTCCAAAACTCGACTCAGAAGCCCCACTTAGAAGCTCCACCTCCAAAACCTGACTCAGAAGATCCGCCTCCAATCCCACACCTAGAAGCTCCTCGTCCAATACCCCACTCAGAAGCTCCGCCTCCAAAACCCAACTCAGAAGCTCCGCCTCCAAAACCCCACTCAGAAGCTCCACCTCCAAAACCCCACTCAGAAGCTCCTCCAATTGCACACCCAGAACCTCTGCCTCCAATACCCCACTTAGAAGCTCCACCTCCGAAGCCCGACTCAGAAGCTCCACCTCCAAAACCTAACTCAGAAACTCCACCTCCAAAACTCAACTCAGAAGCTCCGCCTCCAATACCCCACTTAGAAGCTCCGCCTCCAAAACCCCACTTAGAAGCTCCACCTCCAACACCCAACTCAGAAGCTCCACCTTCAATACCCCACGTAGAAGCTCCACCTCCAATACCCAACTCAGAAGCTCCACCTCCAAAACCACACTTAGAAGCCCTGCATCCAATCTCATAGAAACATAGAAGTTGATGGCAGATAAGGACCGCAAGGCCCATCCAGTCTGCCCATTTCTTTTTTCTACCTTATAAATGTGCCATCGGCCTTTGCTCTCTCAGTGGCCTATCTATTCATAGTCATTTGTATTGCTCCCTTATGCCTAATCCATGCCTGTTTGAAGCCCTGCACTGTATTCATAGTCACCACTTCTTGTGGTAAGCCATTCCATGCATCCACCACCCTTTCTGTGAAAAAGAATTTCCTCACATTCCCCTTAATCGGCCCCTCTAATCTCATGCTGTGTCCTCTTGTCCTGCTATTTTTCTTATATTTAAACATGTTAGACTCTTTCACCTTGTTAATGCCCTTAAGGTGTTTGAATGCCTCGATCATATCACCTCTCTCCTCCTTTGCTCAAGGGTATACATATTGAGCTCTGTTAATCTGTCCTCATATGTCTTCTGATGCAGTCCCTGCACCATTTTGGTTGCCCTTCTCTGACTGCCTCAATTTGGTTAATGTCCTTGTGAAGGTGTGGCCTCCAATACTGCACGAGTACTCCAGATGGGGCTAACCAGTGTCTTGTAAAGAGGATTATTACTCCTCTACGATCTGGATACTCTCTACTAATACACCCAACACCCCTAGCCTTACCTACTGCTTTAGAGGTCTGCTTGATGATTTCAGGTCATCGGTGATGATGATGCCCAAGTCTCTTTCTTCCTTGTGACTGCTAGCAACTCCCTCCCAGCCTATAGGTGGCTTCAGGTTTCTCTTCCCTATGTGCATGATCTTGCACTTCTTGCATTAAATCCCAGTTGCCACTCTTCTGACCACTTTGCTAGTTTATCCAGATCTCTTCTCATTCTGCCCACCCCATCTGGATCATCTACTCTGTTGCAGATCTTGGTGTCATCTGCAAAGAGACAAGCCTTACCCTCTAGTCCATCTGCAAGGTCATTAATGAAGATGTTGAAGAGGACTGGCCATGAGGACTGATCCCTGAGGTACCCACTTGTGACTTGCATCTCTTCTGACTGTATACCATTTACCACCACTCTCTGTTTTCTGCCGTCAACCAGTTTGCCACCCAGTTGACCAACTTCTGACCCACCCCGAGCCTACCCAGCTTATTTATCAATCTTCTATGTGGAACAGTGTCAAAAGCTTTGCTGAAGTCAAGGTAGGCAACATCAACTGCTCCCCCTTGGTCCACCACTCTGGTTACCCAGTCAAAGAAATCTATGAGATTAGTTTGACAGGACCTTCCATTTGTAAACCCATGCTGTCTTGGATCCTGTGCCCCTATGGATTCCAAGTGTTGCACTATCCTTTCCTTAAGGAGTGCCTCCATAATCTTGCCCACTACTGAGGTAGGACTGTCTGGTCTGTAGTTCCCCGCCTCCTCCCTACTACCACTCTTGTGAAGCAGGATCACATGAGCCCTTCTCCAGTCTTCTGGGACCTCTCCTGTGCCCAGAGACTCACTAAACAGTTCTGCTAATGGCTCTGCTAGTTCCACCTTTAGCTCCTTAAGTACCCTGGGATGTATGCCATCAGGTCCCATTGCCTTATCCACCCTGATCTTAGCAAGCTCTTGTAGGACCCTTTCTTTTGTGAAGGGAGTAGTGCTCACCTCCCTCCCCCCCCTGTGTCCATGATGCTGAGCTGTGGGCCCTGCCCTACCTTCTCTTCAGTAAATACTGAGCAAAAGTATCTATTTAGGATAGATGCCTTTACAAGGTCCTCCTCCTCACATGCTCCCTGCATGCAGTCCCCCACATGGAATCCCCACACATACAAGTTCTGCCTCCAGCCCCCAGTGAGAGGCCCTCCATGCAGTCCTCAAATGGAAGCCCCACTCCACCATGGAATTTCTGCATCCACTCCCACGATTGCTGCTCTGTTTCCTCCAGATATAAATCCATCTCCAATGCCGTATACAGAAGCCATGCTGCCATTCCCCCTACATAGAATTCCCACTTGTGCTGCTGTCAAGAGAAAGGGGTTGAAGGAGAGTGAGCTTGGGGAGAAGACTCCTGATGTTTAGATGGGCAGTTTTTTAACCCATTTCGGAGATTTGATGAGAGAGAAAGGACTGGGCCTGGATTGTCTTTAAGATCACCAGATACGAATAGCAGTCAGGCTATCAGGATTTACTGTAGCAACAGCAGAGAATTTTGTGATAGGCTACTAGGATGTGGAGTTGCTGATGGTCTAAGGGGGTGGTGTAAGGCTGAAAGTTTGCAGATTTATATAGAAACTAGGGCGAAGGATTGTTGGACCCAGAGTCCAGGTATTATTGGTCATGATAGTAGATAGAGTAGAGGAGGAGGATGGGGTAGGGATAATGGAGACACATAGACAGGAGTCATAAGAGATGTAGGAAAGCAAGGGGTGAGTTGGGGAGTAATGGCAGATAGAGAGACAAGGAAGTTGAGGGTTTTATAAAACAGAGTGCAAAGTGTACCAAAATGGCGTGAACCAGGTAAAAGGTGAGATTCTAGTAGAGAGAAAGGAACTGTAGAACCAGTGCCCTCCAGTGGTAGAGATGTATAAACTGCAAATGGGAAAAAAAAAAGTAACTGAACCACAAGGAAGTCCCCTTCCAACACACTGGCCCAGATATTCAAAAGAGTTGAGCCATGCACAATATGGTTGCGCCTGCGCAAGTCCGAAATTGCGCCATTCTGCGATATTCAGCAGGAGGCAGTTGCACCCCATAAATCACGCTGAGAAACAGTGCAATGATAATGAAGGCATGCGCAACTGAAGGGGGAGGAACCATGCATAAATGGTGCAGTGCGATATTCAACAACTTGCGCCATGCACAATAGGGGAGCAAGCGGAAGTTGCGCCATAGCGGAAATGAGCCAAAATAAAAAGGAGCAAGGGAGAGGTGCAAGAACACTACAGGGAAGGCACATGAGGCAGAACTCTAGCCACACAGACAGGGCAGGCCAGGGAAAGGGCACACTGAACACAGAGGCACAGGGAAGGTGTGGGGAGCCACAGCAAGTGCAGAAGGGGGATGTGCCACACAGCACAGAGGCCACCACAGGCAGGTGTTCCCAGTGCAGGGGAAGTAGCAGTGAGGACAGTGGGGGTAATACAGTAATAGCTGCCAGGGGGGTGAACACAAGCCAGGGACATGGCCAGTGCCACCTTCCAGATGGAGGCCGTTATGAGGGGGTGAGAAGGTGGGCAGCAGGGGGGCGTGGCCGTGGAAGGGCCCATCGGCGGTATGCCCCCAACAGGCAGTACCGAGCCCACACCAGCTTCGAGCTGTACAGTGATACCAAGATTGTGGGCCGGTACCGCCTGAATCGGGCAATTCTGAGGCGGCTCTGTGAGCCGTGCAGTGATGTGATGCAGGCACCCACACGCCGGAGCCATGCCCTGTCAGTGGAGAC
This sequence comes from Neoceratodus forsteri, assembly GCA_016271365.2. Lineage (NCBI taxonomy): Eukaryota > Metazoa > Chordata > Ceratodontiformes > Ceratodontidae > Neoceratodus > Neoceratodus forsteri. The sequence continues at coordinate 1,455,320,351 of CM028130.1, forward strand.
AAAAGTGACAGCTTGCATGTGCTTGCTCGCCACGGGTACCTTCCAGAGACCAACTGGGGACACCACAGGCATAACCCAGTCGGCCACGTCATGCCACCTCACCCAATTCCTCAGCGCACTGCTGCCACATGCTGCGGAGTACATCCATTTCCCCAGCACACCGGCGGAGCGCACAACAAACATATAGGAGTTCCACAGGGTAGCACATATGCCTGGCATGCTGGGGCAATAGACTGGACCCATGTGGCCATACGAACACCACCTGGCCCCGAGGGGGCCGCATACATCAGTTGCAAGGGTTATGCCAGCATTAACTGCCAGGTGGTGTGCGATGCCAGGGGGCACATAATCAATGTCTGTGCCACGCACCCTGGGGGAGCACACAATGCCTTCATCTGGCACCAGTCGGCACTGTGCCACAGATTTGAGAGTGGGGAGATCCCCACTGGACACCTAGTGGGTGAGTATGCAAACCACATGGACAATCATAGGGCCTGGGGGGGCATGGCCAGAGGTGACATTTGTAGTGGCCTACATGGCATCACCAAACTAACCTCCACCCTCTACACACAGGTGACAGTGGATACCCACTCCATCCCTGGCTTCTTACACTCTACCGGCGGCCCATGACCCCATCGCAGCAACGCTACAATGAGGCACACGCCACCACATGTAATGTCATCGAGCGGGTGTTCGGGATGCTGAAGGCACATTTCCATTGCCTGGACACCTCTGGCGGTGCCCTACAGTACAGCCCTTCAAAGGCCTGCTGGCTATTCCTGGCTTGTTGCATCCTGAACAACATGGCCAACGAATGTGGGATAGCCATACAGGTCGAAGAGGGGCACAGCGATGGGGACGATGAGGACGCCGGGGACGATGGGGATGGGCAGCCCCCCTTGGCCGATGGGACCCCCGACTGCTCTGGCTGGCACAGTTGCACCGGGACACCATCATGGAGGAGCACTTCAGCCAACCCAGGTAAGTCATGGGGCCATGTGCAGCCAACAGTGGCTAAGACACAACCTACAAACACGCATGGACACACACCAGGGGTGCATGCTGTCAAGGGAAGTGGCAGGGCATGGAACCACACACACAACCAGAGATGGGTGAGGACTAACATGCCACGTGGATGGACACACACAACGCACCAAACTTGCACAAAGGGCAGGAGGCACACCGACCCAGAACGCCACCCCTAGCTACACACATGTCCACAGACCACCACACCCACTGCCTGTCTATGTGCGTGTGTCAGATGCTGAGCACCATTGCACATTGGTGTACAGTGCAATGCAGGCATCATCATGCACACACTCCTGTGGATAGCAGCCGGGAGGGTGTGCAGATGGACTGTGTGTCCCCGTGCAGGGCACCCACCCATGCACTGTCCACTGAAAGACACAATGCACACAGGGCAGCACCAGACAGTAGCCGCGTTGGGAGACAGGTCAGTCACGCGACACAGTGCCCCGGCTGCCACAGATGCGTGGGCGGCCCCGCCGAGACCCGCCAGCACTGACAGGCTGACCACTGGCCTCATGGGGTGGCACCGATGGTCCCCCAGGAGTTCCACTGTGTGAACATGACTGTGCTCGCGCAGGGGTCTGCAGCACACTGACTCGGGATGCCCACAGCTGAACCCGGTGTTGACAGGGAGGGTGTCGCATGACGCTGGGAATGGGGGTGGACAGTGCACTGCGTGGTGTCCGCGACACATGGGCACATGACTGTGTGCCCATTGTGGCCATGACAGCAGTGAATCCCTGTGCATGCCTGTCAATGGCAGCGGTCACATCCTCCCGCAACTGGTCCATCCCTGCCACTGGTGCTGACAGGCACAGGCTGGGACTGTGCTGACACGCAGGTCTCCACGGCAGCACCACCCACAGCCATGGCCGCGATGTGTCCTGCTGTATGGCTATCCCGTGGCACACACGTGTCACTGCCCATGCCGTTAGTGACATCATCATCGGTGATGGACTCGGCACTGGCCCCAGGCACAGCATGCTGGCATCTGTGGATGCCGGCACGCTGGGGCACAGGCAGGGCTTCCTCCACACCTGTTACAACAACATCAATGAGGACAGCCAGGTGGCCCCACTGTCGCACTGAGCCACGTATACCTGTGGAGGTGGATGGGCCCTCCTCCATCTCTAGCCGACTGTCCTCAGTGGACATGGCCACCACCGCTGACCCATGCAGATGCTCAGGATCTGTAAGGGAAAGCAAAGTCGCGTTACTGCATGTGACCTACCCTGCCCCCCCATAGACAGACCATGACTTACCATGCAGTGATGGGCCACCACCCATCTGGAAGTCACCACCTGGAACACCCTCAATGGCACTGCGCTGCATGCGTCCAGCAATCTTCTCCTCCTGTGGGGTCAGGTGTACCACCTCCGGCTGTCCCCCAGCTGTTGCAGCTCGTGCTGCCCTGATGGCAGCCACCTTCTCCTTTATCCTCCTCCTGTCCATGCCCATCTTTTTCTTGCACTCCTGCACAGAGCGCTGGTGGCTGCCATGCAGGTTCACAGCACGTGCCACCTCCTCCCATGCAGCAGCACGGGCTTGAGGTGTTCCCTGCCGTCCGCTGAGAAGCGGCTCCTGATCCAGATAGGCTTCAAACCGGGCTTCGGTCTCGGCCTTGGTAAAATTAGGCCTCCTCCTCCTCCCACCACTGTGTTCCTCCTCTCCCACAACTTGCTTGGTCATTATTTAGCCGGTAAGAATGGCAGTTGTTACCTGTGACTGTGCAGTCCCATGCATGTCCCTAAATCCACAGTCCACACTCTCAAACAGCATGCAACTCACCAATAGACTGCAGTAACCGACTATGGCCATTGCAGACCAATGTCGCACTTTTATAGAGCAACCCATGCAAATGAGGCGAGGCGCAACTTTAAGTGGATGCAAATTGCAGTGCTGCACCATTGAATGGCTGATTAGATGATTTGCATATGATGGCTGAATATCAAGCTTTTGCACTTTGCACAATTGTGTTGAACGTGCTGAACCAATGGCGCAGTTCTGTGACATGCGTAGTACACACCTCATTGTGTATGCCCGGGTTGCTGACGCAGGCGTCTGCCACGCTGCTGACGTGCTGTGTGCGGTAAGCAGTGCAGGGCACGGCCACCATAGTGCCAGTGGCACTATAGCGATGGTCAGCTACATGGCGCTGTGGCACTGGGCCATCATAGGCACACTGGGGCAACTGCGCGGTAGGCTGCTACTGGCGGTAGCACACAGGCATCCAATCACGCTACATGCATTGGGTTCCAGTGGCGCTGTGCGTGTCCATGCGCCAGAGACCGTCGACCCTGTGCCCGACCTTTGGCCCCTAGGCACCATACGTCAGGCATGGGTGCACCTCTATCGCGCTGTTTGGTGACAGTGTGATAGGGAATGGCAGCGCTGTACCACGCAGTATCTGCACGTGGGGAGCCGCGCTGCAGAGTGCCATATTTGCAGATTGAGCAGAGAGCATGGCGCGCAGGAGGGCTGCTCAGTGGTCACAAATAGAGCTGGCCAACCTAGTGGCCATTGTGGAGCCACACCATGGGCCACTGTTCGAGGAGGCACCCCTGGACAGGTCCAGGAGCCAGGTGTGGGAGGAGGTGGAAACTGCACTCAAGGAGGCCACTGGATGGGGGAGAAGTGCTGAGCAGTGCTGCCACAGGTATGGGGACCTGCGGCGGAGGGAACCGGAGCTGCTAGCCCACCTGCAGGCACGTGCCAGGAGGGGCACGGTGCCACGGCCAGGTAGGTGTTACGTCAACATACTTTTATCTTCAGTATGGATATCACAGTTGTATGTGTCCAGCACATGGGGAAGGGACCGTCCGGGGTTGGCTCTGGTGGTGTTATCAAGTGTGGGGTGGGTGGGTCTGGCTGGGTGGGAGGGCCCACACCTGGGGGCAGGGGCACTTTGCTACAGGATTGTACTGATATTCCTCCCTCCATGTTTGCACCACAGGCCCGGAGGAATGCCACCTTGCCTGTGATCTGCGGTAGCAGGAAGAACAGAGGGAAGCCAGGTGGGGAAAGGGTCCACACCGCCCAATGGACCGGCCTGATGATGGTGAGTGCCATAACTCCATGATTACTATTGCATGCTGTGTAACAGGGTGGGCAGCGGGGCATGGCCACCATCCATCAACACCACTGCCATGCACGCAACTTGTTACAGTCAACACTGTCCAGTGGCAATGCATGTCTGGGAGTGCGTTGATGGTGGTCCATGCCTGCACCGGGTACATGGCTGTGCCACTGCCTTTGCACCACATAGCCATGTCACTAAACGGCCATGGTGGTGCTGTGCGTGACTTGGCCAGTGGGTGTGTGCAGCATTCCGCATGGCTGTATGCGCCTGGGTGGGCAGGTCATGTGGGTGTGATCACTGTGGGTGGTCACACACCATCACAGAGATATGTCCCATGGTCGTATGCCATGCACAGTGGGCGGGCTGTATGGGGCTGTGCATTCACACCTATTGACTGTGCTCCCTTGTCCTAGGTACACGCCATCTCCGAGAGATGAGGAAGGCGCTTCGGGAGATCCTGCAGGTGGCAAGGGTGTCACTGGACATCCTCCGCAGGATCGATGACACCGGGGTCCTGCGGAGGCACTGGACAGAGACGGAGCCAGAGTGGGAGCCGCCCCGCTAGAAGTCCCTCTGCCTGAAATCCCCAACCTCTGGACCCACCCTCACACCCTCCTTTCCTGTCCCATTTGTTACCCCTGCCCCTTACCCACCCCACCTTGTTTGTGGTCCTCACCCCAACCTTGTATATATTTTGCAAATAGTTTTGTAAATAGTTAACTTTTACATGTTTTTTCAATACAGCTATTTTGATATGAATACTGTGGTGGTCTCTGATTTGCAGCGGGCTATAGGTGCTCAGCTGCAGTGGTGTGCATGGCGTCAGGGGTGGTGCAGTCATGGGTATGTGTGTGTGTCCGTGTGGAAGGGACTGTGGTGTGGGGGTAGCTATCAGTCAGTGTCTGTGGTGTGTGTGTGTGTGTTGTTCCCTGTGCACTGGATGACTGTGTGCAATGGTCCATGGTGCGTGCTCTGTGTCCATGGCACCTCTATCAGCCTGTCCATGACCTGTGCAGCTGACACACATGCATGTCTGTGACCTGCATGGTCCGCTGGCATGTCAGTGGTGGCAGTCCCTGCAGGGCAGTCACTGTCCCCGTCACACTGCTGGGTTGCCTCCTGTCACTGGTGTGGTGCATGTCTGCCTCGGGTGACACTGTGGCCTCCACAGTTGTCCCACCTCCATGCTGTGCCTTGTGTGTGTTGCAGGTGATCTGCACCACTGTCTGTGACTTGTGCTCTGGGAAATGCTGGTGGCGTACAGGTCCACAGTTCCTGCGCAGGGTGGCTGGCACTCCAGTGCCATGGAGGACTGCGGGTTGTGTGTACATGGTTTACATGGGCCCACGCTGGGGGCTTGGTTGCCTAGCCACTGCGTCCCTGTGTTGTGCCCTTGGGTATGGGTGGGTGTCTGTCCATGCATTGTGTGGCATCCGGTGTGGTGCATGCTTCCACGCACCACTGTGGGTGTCTGTGCTGGCTGTTGTGGCCAGTGCTGGGTCGGGGTGTGTCATTGGGATACTGTACAGGGTGCTGTACCACTGGTGGTGGTGTCCGGAGCAAGCCCTGTCCTGTGTGGGGTACCTCATGTGCCAACGCATGGTTGGTCTCTCAGCAGTACCTCGGGGGGACTGTGCGTGGTGGCACTGTGTATGCCGTTGTTGCATCGCTGTGTGCTGCCACCCACTCATTGGTGCTCGTGGTGGGGCTGCCTTGCATGGTTCTGTGGTGCACAGGGTTGCAGTGTCACTGTGGGGGTGGTGGCATGCATGGGGTTTCCTGCAGTGGTGGTCGCTGCTCCTGGGAAGGGTGTCTGGGGGTCACGGTGCAGGGTGTGTTCTGCATTGGGGGGATGGTGTGGCATGGGGTGGTCAGCCCTCCTTGTGTGCCAGTCACAGCTTGCCGGGGGGGTGTGATGGGGCACCATGGCCCAGCTGTGGGTTGTTTGATTGTCTCTATGGGCCAGTGGTTATTCCAGCCCTCCCCCAGTTGTGCAGTGCATGGGGTGTGGGGGGACGATGTCTGTTCTGCTGTGTGTTCCTGTGCACATCTGTGGCATGGGTGGTGGGCCCCTACCTCCCTGGTTGTGCAGTTGCATTGCTCTGCTACTGAGGGGTCTCCCTGGTTGCGCTATGGCGCCTCTGGACTGCTCAGCTGAACATCCCTTGTTGCGCTATGGCGCATCAGATCTGCTCAGCTTCCCCTCCCTAGTTGCGCTATGGTGCAGGTGGTGCGATATTCAGTCGTCAGCTGTAGGCGCAGTTTGGCCTGCTCCTTTTTTGAATATCGCGCCTCTTGCGCATGGGCGTAATGGACTTGCGCTTGCTCCTGCTATTGTGCACTTTTTGGGTGCAGTTTGAATATCTGGGCCACTGTCTACAAATAAAGCCATCAAAAGGCCTCAGATCATTTAGTTAATGATTTTTTAAGCAGCCTAATTAATTTATAGTCGAATGTGTTTTGGCTTTCAAGGGTTTCATTCCCAACGAAACGATATACTTACAGTCTTAGCAACACAATTCAAGAATTATGCATTAGCCACAGTCGTACTTTTCCCATACCTATTCCCTTACGAGTTGCTATGGGCTGCAACTACTAGTCCCAAAAAAAACTGATAGGCACCTGTGCAGACCGTGTGGCCTAGTGGTTAAAGCTCTGAGCTACCAGACTGAAAGACAGTAGTAGCACCGAATTAGTCAAAGGATTTTTGAAAATCCCTATTGAGAATTGTGAAACCTTTACTTAGAGATTTTGTTTTGTTTGTTTGTGTGTTCACTGCTACCTAGAGCGGGTAGTTGAAAATTTACCAGATGGCAGTTAAGTACTGTAATAGGAACTGGTCTCTTTCTGTAGGTATAACAAAAAGAATTTTAAAGGATTTTTTCCCCTAAATTTTGTGAAGGATAAATAGGGAATCTCACAAAATTGCTTGACAAATTCGGTGCTACTACTGTATGAACACTATTCAAGAATCATGCATTAGCCATACTCATACTTTTACCATACTCCTCTGCTTATCACTGGCTATGGGTTGCAACTCTTAGTTCCCAGAAAATCTGTAAGTAACTTGTGCAGAGCTTGTGGCCTAGTGGTTAGAGCGCTGCACTATAATATAAATTACCTTTCAGTTGTGGGTTTGAATCCTATCTCTGCCATATCATATTTACCTTTAAACAATCACTGCACACATTTTGAGCATGGAGTTCTTATTAAACGTACTTATTCTTCCACATGAAGAGAGAATAATTAAAATAGTGGTGAAAGTAAACTTATTTTAAGAAAACAAGTCTTAACAGCTTCCACTCCGTTTTCCTTAGTACTTTTGATACTATGTATAGTTGGTCCTGCACTACACATTCTAAAAGACTAGGACAGCTGTAAGACAAAGGGCTTCAGGTGGCACACTGAATGTGTCTTGGCTCTGAAAGGTTTCATTCGTAGTGTGAAAATATATTTAACATCTAATGAACAAAATTCAAGACTAATGCAATAACCATTCTGGAACTTTTTCCATACTCCTCCCCTTCATACATCCTATGGCATACAACTTTAAAATTACCAAAAACTACTAGTTATCTATGCAGTATAACCTAGTGGTTAGAGCACTGACCTATGAACTGAACAACATTGTGGTCATGGGTTTGAATCCCCCATCCACTACTTGCACACAGACATTGAACCAATCACTGTACACATGTCAGATCACATAGAAGCTCCTCCAATCCCACACCTAGAAGCTCTGCCCCAAAACCCCACTCAGAAGCTCCTCCTCCAATCCCACACCCAGAAGCTCCGCCTCCAATATCCCACTTAGAAGCTCCTCTTCCAATCCCACACCCAGAAGCTCCGCCTCCAAGAAAAAATTACTCACCTAAGTAATGTTTCTTCTAATGGAGTCTTGCTATATTATGACAATTGCAGTATGACCGCAGGTTAGAACTGCTCCGGAGGTGAAATAGTTAACTCTCCATGCAGGCATGGAACTTAGAGAGCGAGCTCGGTTGAAAACTCTGTCTGTTGTGCTTCAGACGCAAACTGTCAGATCTTTACGAGCTAAAACTCACTAAGGTTCTGTGTGGAAGCTGTAAACCTACACTAGCCAACTGGCTACTAACATAAACACTCATTTTTGGCCTAAAACAAAGACTCAAGTCAGGAGACCCAAAAACACAACACCAATTCACCCAAAAAGGTAAGTGAAAAACAACAAGGTGGGCATCAAAAAAAGTGCCAACCCTGTACTACCCACCCACATCCCCAAAACAGAGGTTCTGAGAGGGGCAGGCAAGGAGGGAGTTCATAATATAGCAAGACTCCATTAGAAGAAAACATTACTAAGGTGAGTAATTTTTTTTCACACAATATGAAGTCTTGCTATATTATGACAATTGCAGACTACACAGCAGTACCCCCATGGAGGAGGGATAGAACCTACCTAGGAAATAGGCTCTGAAGCACGGCTGTGCCAAACCGAGCATCACTCCTAGCCTGGATGTCAAGGGAGTAATGCTTGGTAAAAGTGTGAACTGTTTTCCAGGTAGCTGCTTGACATATTTCTAGAATAAGAATGTCTCTGGCAGCAGCCAGAGAAGCAGCTGTACCTCTGGTAGAGTGAGCCCTCAGGCCTGAGGGGAACTTTACCCAACTTCATAGCAGAACTGGATACAAGAGACAATCCACCTGGCAATGGATCTTTAGTGGCTGGCTTCCTTTACCAACTTCGCCATAGGTGAGGAACAGTTGAAGGGAGTCAAACCTATGACCCTTGGTACGCTCTATGTAGTAACTAAGGGCTCTGTTCACATCCAGGCTGTGCAGCATCCTCTCCCCAGAGGAGGAGTGGTCAGTGAAGTACACTGGAAGTGAAATAGATTGATTAAGGTGGAAATCTGAAACCACCTTAGGCAGGAACTTTTTGTTAGTCCGAAGGACCACCTTATCTCTGTGAAAAGAGATAAACTCCTGCTCCACTGACAACGCTTGTAATTCACTAATGCATCTGGCAGAAGTGATGGCTACCAAAAACACAGTTTTCCAAGTCAAGTACTTGAGCTCAGCTGAAGACAAGGGCTCAAAGGGGGGTTGCATAAGCTGAGCAATGCAAACATTAAGATCCCAGGCAGGGGCAGGATCCCTGAATGGAGGGTTGGTGTGAAACAACCCCTTAAAAAACTTGGAAAATACAGGATGAGCTGAAAGGGAAGAGGATTTACCTGCTGAAATAAAAGCAGACACAGCTGCCAAGTGCACCTTCAGTGTTGCTGGTCTCAGCCCCAAAGAATTCAGGTGGACCGTATAATCCAGGACTGTGGGTAGATCAGCAGAGACTGGAGAAATATGCTTTTCCGAGCACCATATGGAAAACTTTTTCCATTTGGAATTGTAAGTAGCCCTGGTGGAAGGTTCCTCATGCCTTTAATATATCCATTACACCTTGGGAAAGTGTAAATCAGCAAACTCTAACTCTTCAAGAACCAAGCCTTGAGATTGAGAGATTTGAGATTCGGTACCAGACCCTTCCCTGGGCACAGGTTAACAGATTGTGATTCCTGGGAAGGGACAGGGGAGGATGGACTGCTAAGGACAGCAGGAGTGGATACCAGGGCTGTCTGGCCCAATCCGGAGCTATCAGAATGACTTTGCATGATTGGGATCTGATTTTGACTAGCACTTTGAACAGGAGAGGAAAGGGAGGGAAGGCATAGAGAAACTTCCCCTCCCAACTGAGGGCTAAGGCATCCAGGGGGAGTGAGCCCAACACTGGGGCCTGCAGCAAAAAGAGGAAGTTGGTGATTGTCTGGGGCTGCAAAAGATCTATCATGGGTGCCCCATCTGGCAAATACTACTCCCAAGACCAGGGGATCCAGTGACCATTCGTGGTGGCCTCTAGGAAATCCTGCTGAGAGCATCTGCCAGGACATTGTCCTGCCTGGGAGGTGAACTGTCGTAAGGGAGGTGTTCAGGGAGTAAGCCAGAGACCACAACTTCATCGCTCGTGCACAAGGCCGAGACTGAGTGCCCCTTGCTTGTTGATGTACCACATTGTAGTGGTGTTGTCTGTTCTGACCTGAATACTCTTGTTCTGAACAGATTTGGAAAAAGCTTGAAGTGCTAGGAAAAATTGCTCTGAGCTCCAACAGGTTGATGTGAGCAGAGATTCCTGGGAGACCACAGACCCTGGGTGGTGAGGTCGCCCATGTGAGCTCCCCAACCCAAGAGGGAGGCATCTGTAGTAAGGATTAGAGAATGAGACTGAGTGACAAAAGGAACCTCTTGTCTCAGGTTGCTCTGATCCTGCCACCACTGTAGGGCTTGGATCAGGGTTCGAGTTACTGGGATCAGCTTGGTAAGAGGATCCTTTCTTTGAGTCCAAAAAGCTCTCAAATGGAACTGGATGTCCCTCATCTGAAATCTTGCTCCTTGCACAACTGCTGTGAAGCAGCCATGTGTCCTAGGGAGCTGCAGAAATGCCTTGCTGGCGGGAGACCTGCAGGGTAAATAAGGAGGCCAGGAGACTAGGGTCTTGCCCTGTCCAGGGGAGGAAGGCCCTGGCTTCCTGTGTGTTCAGTTTCTGCGCCTATGAAGGTAAGAAGCTGGACTGGCTCTAGAACTGACTGAGAGATTCAGAAGGAAACCTAGAGAGGTAAGCAGTTGCTGCGTTATCTGAAGGTGTAAATTGACCTGGTCTGGGGACTGACCTACTAAGAGCCAATCGTCCAGGTAAGGAAAGATGGCAATCTTTTGCCTTCTTAGGTAAGCAACTGCTACAGCCAGGCATTTGGTGAATACCATTGGGGCAGAAGTGAGGCCGAAGGGCATTGCTCTGAACTGGTAGTGGCATGAGGCAGCTCGAATCTGAGGTACTTCGGGAGCTTCTGATGGAATATGGAAGTAGGCATCCTTGAGGTCCAGTGAAGCTAGCCAGTCCCCTGGCCTTAGAGAGGGTAGGATAATTCCCAGAGTCAATTTTGAACTTTGGCTTTAAAAGCTGCTTGTTTAAATATCTGAGATCCAGGATGGGTCGCCATTCTCCTGTCTTTTTGGGGTAAGGAAGCCTGGAGTACAAACCTTTGCCCTGGTGTAGGGAGGAACCCTTCCACAGCTCTGAGAGCCAGGAGGTAGAGACCTCTGCCTCAGGGCGAGTGCCTCTGATGGAGTTGCAGGTGGGAAGATCTGGTTCCTCAGCTTGGAAATTTTTGAAGCTGAGAATCAGTCCCTGGCTTACTACTCCAGGACCCACTTGTCTGATGTTAAAGACCTGTCCCGACGAAAGTAAGCCAGCCTGCCCCTACAGGTAGAGAGAATCGGCCCTGGCAATCCCATCAGGGTGCCTGCTTGGCAGGGGCTTTGGCTGAGGGTGGAAGCAGACCTGCTTGTACCCCCGCCTGCCTCTCCTCTAAAGAACCCCTCTGAGCATAGGAGGAGGAGGAAGCTTGGGCTTGGTAAAAAGGCCTATGAAAAGACCTGCCCCTGCCTCTAGGAAGCTGCTTTTGAGGAGTGGCCTACCTTTCCTTGGCCTGTGCACTCCTGTAGGTGGTCCTATATTCATCCATTTTCTTCACGTAATTCTCTGTTTGCTCCCCAAATAGAGAACTTCCCACAACTGGAAAATCCATGGCCTTAGACTGGGTATCCTGAGACAGGGTAGTACATCTGAGCCAAGCCATCCTGCGAAGTGCCACAGATGTAACCATGACTCTTGATGAAACATCATTAGAGTCCACTGCAGCATGAAATTGCACCTTGGATGCCTCAATACCATCCATAGCCACCTGTTCCAGCTCCCTGGCAAGCTGGTCAGGACTTGTTTCGCTTAGGGCCAGCACAGTATCCCATCTGGATTTCTGTACCCAGCAGCATAAGCCATAATTTGCTTGTCTGAGTCCCAAAGATGCTGCCATGTACTGTTTCTTTGCCATAGCATCAATCTTCCTGGAGTCCTTCTCAGGGGGGTGTGAAGCTAGGGGAATATTAGCCTTGTCACAGGCTGCAGCCTGCACTACCCCCACATGGCTGCATTGTTGAGTGAGGAAATCAGTGTCGGAGCCTGATAAGAAAAAATTACTCACCTTAGTAATGTTTCTTCTAATGGAATCTTGCTATATTACGACATATGCAGTATAACCCCAGGTTAGAACTGCTCCGGAGGTGAAAGAGTTAACTTCCATGCAGGGCATGGAATCTTGAGCGCGAGCTCGGTTAAACACTCTGTTGAAGCTCAAACTTAAACTGTCAGATCTTTATGAGCAAAAACTCACTAAGGTTCTGTGTGGAAGCCGTAAACCTACACTAGCCACTGGCTACTAACTACAAAAACACTCTTTTGTTCTTGATCCCAAAGCAAAGTCTCAAGTCGGGGGATTCAAGAAGGAAAAATTCAAGCATAACACCTAAGCACCCTAGAAGGGTGAAATAAAGTGGACATCAAAGAAGTGCCAACATTGCACTGCCCACCCACATCCCAAAAACAGAGGTTCTGAGAGGGGCAGGCTGGGGGGGAGGTCATAATATAGCAAGACTCCATTAGAAGAAACAACATTACTAAGGTGAGTAATTTTTTTTTCAAACAACATGAAGTCTTGCTATATTATGACATATGCAGACTACAGCAGTACCTCCATGGAGGAGGGACAGAACCTACTTGGGAAATAGGCTCTGAAGCACAGTTGTGTTGAATCGAAAGCATCACCCTAGCCTGGATATCCAGGAGTAATAGTAAAAGTGTGAACTGTTTTCCAGGTAGCTGCTTGACATATCTCTAGGATAGGAATGTCCCTGGCAGCAGCCAGAGACGAGCTATACCTCTGGTAGAGTGAGCCCTCAGGCCTGAGGAGGAACCTTACCCAGTTTTTCAGACAGAATTGGATACAAGAGACAATCCACCTGGCAATGAATCTTTAGTGGCAGGTTTCCTTACCAACCTCACCATAAGTGAGGAACAATTGAGAGGATTCAAACCTGTGACCCTTGGTACATTCTATATAGTAACTAAGGGCTCTTTGACATCTAAACTGTGTAATCTCCTCTCACCAGAGGAAGAATGGTCAGTGAAGTACACAGGAAGAGACATGGATTGATTAAGGTGAAAGTCTGAAACCACCTTAGGCAAAACTTCTGTTAGTCCTGAGGACTACCTTATCCCTATGAAAGGAGATAAAATCAGGCTCCACTGACAAGGCTTGTAACTCACTTATACGCTGTGGCAGAGGTGATGGCTACCAAAAACACAGTTTTCAAGTCAAGTACTTCAGCTCTGCTGAAGACAATAGCTCAAAAGGGGGTTGCGTAAGCTGAGCGATGCAAATATTAAGATCCCAAGCAGGGGCAGGATCCCTGAACGGGGGGTTGGTGTGAAGCAACCTTTAAAAAAAACTTGAAGAACACAGGGTGAGCTGATAAAGAAGAGGGCTTACCTGCTGACAAGAAGACAGACACAGCTGCCAAGTGCACTTTTAGGGTGGCTGGTCTCAGCCCCAAGGAATTCAAATGCACCAAATAATCCAGGATCGTGGGCACACCAGCAGATTCTGGGGAAATATGTTTACCAGCACACCATATGGAAAATCTTTTCCATTTTGAATTATAGGTAGCCCTGGTGGACAAGGGTGTAGACAGGCATACTCACTGTACACATTTGTGTACAGTTTTGTTGAGTGCCTGTCACAAACCATAAGCTGCTCTGTTAATATTATCATTCTAATCTGTAGTATTTGGGTTAGTGTAGGCCACTGAGGAGTGACCAATATATGTATAACCTCTTTAGAGAGTAGAGGAATCATCTGACAATAATCTGACTTGTTTGAAAGGGGGTGCCATTTGGAAAGGATGTATACATTTTTTAATTGGTGGGGTGTAACTGTTGGAGATGGTGTACAAAATGGACATTTCTGGCTACACTCCTGCTGGTGGAAGGCTTCCTAGATGCCTTCAAGATATCCAATACACCTTGAGAAAGGTGTAGGTCAGCAAACTCTAACTCTTCAAGAGCCAAGCCTTGAGATTGAGAGATTTGAGGTTCGGATACCAAACTCTTCCCCTGGGCACAGGTTAACAGGTTGTGATTCCTGGAAAGGCATAGGGGAGGGTGGACTGCTAAGGACATGAGGAGTGGGTACCAGGGCTGCCTGGCCCAATCTGGAGCAATCAGGATCATCTTGCAGGATTGAGATCTGATTTTGACTAGCACTTTGAAAGGAAGAGGGAAGGGGGGAAAAGCATAGAGACACTTCCCTTCCCAACTGAGAAGGAAGGCATCCAGAGGGACTGAGCCCAACACTGGGGGCCTGCAGCAAAAAAGGGGAAGTTGGTGATTGTCTGGGGCTGCAAAGAGATCTATTTGCGGAGTGCCCCATCTGGCAAATATTACCTCCAGTACCAGGGGATCCAGTGCCCATTCGTGATGGCCCTGGGAAATCCTGCTGAGAGCATCCACTAGGACATTGTCCTTGCCTGGGAGGTGAACTGCCATAAGGGAGGTGTTCAGAGAGTAAGCCAGAGACCACAACTTCATTGCTTTGGTGCACAAGGCCGTAGACCGAGTGCCCCCTTGCTTGTTGATGTACCACATTGTAGTGGTATTGTCTGTTCTGACCTGAACTACCTTGTTCTGGACAGATGTGGAGAAGACCTGAAGTACTAGAAAAACTGCTCTGAGCTCCAGCAAATTGATGTGGAGCAGGGATTCCTGAGGGGACCACAGCCCTTGGGTGGAAAGGTCGCCCATGTGAGCTCCCCACCCCAGGAGGGATGCATCTGTAGTAAGGGTCAAGGAATGAGACTGGGGGGTGAAGGGAACCCCCTGTCTCAGATGGTTCTGATCCTGCCACCACTGAAGGGCCTGTATCAGGGTTCGAGTCACTGGAATCAATTTGGTTAGGGGATCCGTCCCTTGAGACCAAAAGGCTCTCAAATGGAACTGAATGTCCCTCATCTGAAATCTCGCTCCCTGCACTACTGCTGTAGAAGCAGCCATGTGCCCCAGGAGCTGTAGGAAATGCCTTGCTGGTCGAGAGACCCGCAGGGTGAAAGAGGAGGCCAGAGAAACCAGGGTCCTTGCTCTCTGCAGAGGAAGGAAGGCTCTGGCTTCTTTTGTGTTCAGTTCTGCGCCTATGAAGGTGAGAAGCTGAACAGGCTCCAGAACTGACTTTGGAAGATTAAGAAGGAAACCTAGAGATGTAAGCAGCTGCTGGGTTACTTGTAAATGTAGTTTGACCTGTTCTGGAGACTGGCCTACAATGAGCCAGTCGTCCAGATAAGGAAAGATGGCAATCTTTTGCCTTCTTAAATGAGCAACTGCTACTGCCAGGCATTTTGTGAACACCCTTGGGGCCGAGGTGAGGCCGAAGGGCATTGCTCTGAACTGGTAATGGCCTGAGGGCAGTTCGAATCTGAGGTACTTTCGATGGGAGCTTCTGATGAGAACATGGAAGTAGGCATCCTTGAGGTCCAGGGAGGCTAGCCAGTCCCCTGGCCTTAGAGAGGGTAAAATAATCCCCAGGGTCACCATTTTGAACTTTGGTTTTAAAAGGTGCTTGTTTAGATACCTGAAATCCAGAATGAGCTGCCATTCTCCTGTCTTTTTTGGGGTAAGGAAGTACCTGGAGTACAACCCTTTGCCCTGGTGTATGGGTAGAACCCTTTCCACGACTCAGAGCCAGAAGGGCAGAATCTTCTGCTTCCAGGGCAAGTGCCTCTGATGGGTTTGCAGGTGGAAAAGATCTGGCTCTCATCTTCGGAAATTTTTTGAAGCTAAGAACCAGTCCCTGGCTTACTACTTCCAGGACCCATTTGTCTGACGTAAAAGACTTCCAGTCCTGGACAAAGTAAGCCAGCCTGCCCCCTACCGGTAGAGGAGAATCGGCCCTGGCTACCCCATCAGGGAGCCTGTTTTGCAGGGGCTTTGGGTTGAGGGGTAGAAGCAGGCTTACTAGAGCCCTTCTGCCCTTCCTCTAAAGAACCCCTCTGGGCATAAGCAGAAGAGGAGGCCTGGCTTGGTAAAATGGCTCATGAAAAGGCCTGCCCCTGCCCTGACATGCTGCCTTTGAGGAGTGACTTGCCTTTCTTTGCCTGTGCACTCTATAGGTGGTCCTATACTCATCCATTTTCATATAATTCTCTGTCTGCTCCCAAACAGAGAATTTCCCACAACAGGAAAATCCATAGCTTTAGACTGGGTATCCCAGACAGGGCAGTACATCTGAGCCAGGCCATTCTGCTAAGAGACACAGATGTAGCCATAACTCTGGATGAAACATCATTAGAGTCTACAGCAGCATGAAATTGCACCTTGATGCCTTAATCCCGTCCGCAGCCACCTGCTCCAGCTCCCTGGCAAGCTGTTCAGGTGCCTGTTTTGCTAGGCCAGGACAGTATCCCACCTGGATTTCTGATACCTAGCTCGAAGCTCATAATTTGCCTGTCTGAGTCCCAAAGATGCTGCCATGTACTGTTTCTTTGCCATGGCATCCATCCTCCTGGAATCCTTTTCAGGAGAGTGAGAGGCTAGAGGAATATTAGCCTTGTCGCAGGCTGCAGCCTGCACTACCCCCACATGGCTGCACTGCTGAGATGGGAACTCTGTATCAGAGCCTGATAAAGCATACCTCTTGTCCATCCTTTTATCCACAGGGAGGATAGAATGAGGAGTTTTCAGAATTTTTACTGTCTGTTTCCTAAAAGATTTATGCAAGGGAATAGACAGTCTCCTAGACTCTGGAATATCCATCATTTCCACAAAATCAGGCTCTTCTTGATCATCAACAGCTTCCTCAACAGGAGTTGCAGAGTGTCAGCAACTTTCTTGTAAAACAAAAATGAGAAGGGACTCAGATAGCCTGGGAGGATACTCCTGAGGGTCTGTCTAGAGAGATGTCCGTTCAATGGGCACATCCAGACTGTCAAAATCACACTCACTCTCCTCGTACCCTCCTCCCTTCCTCTGGTTCATAAAAATCTTCAAAATCATAATCTTGAACCGAGGAACCGACTGAACCGGCGCTGCCCAATGGTGCCGGGTTCGACGGAATTGGGAAAGAGACTGACAATTTGATAGCTTTGGCTATTTCCTCAGCAGTTGGAGAAAGAACTTTGGCCCCAAACTAGCTGACCTTCTAGCCTCTTTAGTTGGAACCGCCCTCAGAGCTGGTTCTTCGTTGCCCGAGGAAGCATCGCCTCTGGTCAGAGGGCACTCCCTCAGGTTCAGTTGGAACCAAACCGGCTGGCCATCCGGTCAGCGGACTTTTGGCCTCCCTTTCCTGAGCCTACCAACTCTTTTTCCACGGTGGCAGCAGGAAAATTCTGACAAATCTGGCAGTCTGCATTGAGGTGGTCAAACCCCAGACAATATACAAAATGGTGTGGGTCAGCCTTGGCAAAGGCTTCCCACAGAGGCCACAGTGCTGAAACCCAGTGGGTCCGGTTTTTCTTTTGGGTTTCTCAGACATAGTGCCAGCCTAACCAAAACTTGCCCGTTAATGGCAATCCACCAAGCAAGACTCTCTTATCGGTTCCCAACCGTGTCACGGGTCGTGGAAAAAACCGTAATAAAATCCGTTTTTTTTAGAACCGATAAGAACCGGGAACCGCACTCTAAAGGGCTAGAAAGTAATTTTTAAACCCCTCTGATCGGTTCAAACCGAACCGAAAAAGACGTTTACAAGTTCCACACAGAAGAAAAATTAATAAATAAGCCTATCTATTACTTACAATACCACAGACAGAGCTTGAACCGACGATTGAGGTTAAATTTCGGTAAAATAAACCAAGAATTACACTTTAAAACCGACAAACAAACCGAGCAGCAGGAGGAATCTCCGGAGCGACTGTTCAGTGAGGCGGAGTAAAGAATCTGACAGTTTAAGTTTGAGCTTCAACAGACAGAGTGTTTAACCGAGCTCGCGCTCAAGATTCCATGCCCTGCATGGAAGTTAACTCTTTCACCTCCGGAGCAGTTCTAACCTGGGGTTATACTGCATATGTCATAATATAGCAATACTTCATGTTGTTTGAAGGTATACCTCTTGTCCATCCTTTTATCCACAGGAGGTATAGTGTGAGGAGTTTTTAAAACTTCTACTGTCTGTTTCCGAAAAGATTTATGCAAAGGAATAGACAGTCTCCTAGACTCTGGAATATCCATCATTTCTACATAGTCTGGCTCCTCTTGGTCATCAACAGCTTCCTCAACAGGGAGCTGGAGAGTTTCAGCAACTTTTTTATAAAACATGAAATGAGAAGGGGACTCAGAAAGCCTTGGAGGAGAAACTCTAGGGGTCTATCTTGAGAGATGTCCGATCAATGGGCACATCCAGATCTTCAAAACCATATTCACTCTCCTCATATTCCTCTTCCCCCTTCCCCGGTTCATAAAAATCCTCAAAATCATAATCTTGAACGGTGGAACCGGCTGGAACGAACACTTACCTGAAGGTGTCGGTTCGGTCGGAACCGGAGAGAGAGAGAGACTGGACAATTTGAATTGCTTTAGCTATTTCCTCAGCAGTTGGGGAGAGAACTTTTGGCTCTACACTAGCTGACTTTCTAGTCCTTTTTGCTGGAACCGGCTCCTCAGAACTGGCTCTTTGTTTGCCGAGAAGTATCGCCTGGTCAGAGGGTATCCTGGTTCGGTTGGCACCGAACCGGCTGGCCATCCGGTCAGCGGACTTTCTGGCCTCCCTTTCCTGAGCCTACCAACTCTCTTATCTATGGTGGCAGCAGGGAAATTGTGACAAATCTGGCAGTCTGAATTGGTGGTCAAACCCCAGACAATAGACATGTGGTGTGTGGTCAGCCTTAGCAAAAGCTTCCCCACAAACACTACAGTGTTGAAACCCAGTGGGTCTGGTTTTTTTGGGTTTCTCAGACATAATGCCAGCCTAACCAACTTGCCCGTTTATGGCAATCCACCAAGCAAGACACCCTTTATCGGTTCCCAAATCGTCACAGGTCGTGGAAAAACGTAATGAAATCCGTTTTTTTAGAACCGATAAGAACCGGGAACTGCACTCTAAAAAAGGACTAGTAGATTTTAAATACAACCTGATCGGTTCAAACCGAACTGATAAAGAATTATAAGTCCCAAACAGAAAAAATAAATGTAAAACCTATCTATTACTTACATTACCACAGACAGAGCTTGAACCGACTGGTTGCGGTTTAATTTCGGCTAAAAAACGAAAAATAATACTTTTAAACCGACAAAATGAACCGAGCAGAAGGAGAAATCTCCGGAGCGACTGTTCAGTGAGGAGGAGTAAAGAATCTGACAGTTTGCGTTTGAAGCACAACAGACAGAGTTTTCAACTGAGCTCGAGCTCTAAGTTCCATGCCTGCATGGAAAGTTAACTATTTCACCTCCGGAGCAGTTCTAACCTGCGGTCATGCTGCAATTGTCATAATATAGCAAGACTTCATGTTTTTTGAATACCCCACGTAGAAGCTTCGCCTAGAAAAACCCACTCAAAAGCTCTGCCCAAAACCCCACTCAGAAGCTCCGCCTTCAATACCCCACTCAGAAGTTCCTCCTCCACTCGCACACCCAGAACCTCTGCCTCCAATACCCCACTTAGAAGCTCCACCTCCAAAACCCGACTCAAAAGCTCCGCCTCCAAAACCCCACTTAGAAGCTCCGCCTTCAAAGCCTGACTCAGAAGCTCCGCCTCCAAAACCCCACTTAGAAACTCCACTTCCAAAACCCGATTTAGAAGCTCCGCCTCCAAAACCCCACTCAGAAGTTCCTCCTCCACTCGCACACCCAGAACCTCTGCCTCCAATACCCTACTTAGAAGTTCCACCTCCAAAACCCAACTCAAAAGCTCCGCCTCCAAAACCCCACTTAGAAGCTCTGCCTCCAAAACACCACTTAGAAGCTCCGCTTCCAAAACCCAACTCAGAAGCTCTGCCTCCAGTACTCCACTCAGAAGCTCTACCTCCAAAACCCCACTCAGAAGCTCCTCCTCTAATCCCACACCCAGAAGCTCCGCCTCCAATACCCGACTCAGAAGCTCCGCCTTCAATACCCCACTTGAAAGCTTCGCCTCCAAAACCCGACTCAGAAGCTCCGCCTCCAATACCCCACTCACAAGCTCCTCCTCCAATCCCACACCCAGAAGCCCCGCCTCCAATACCCAACTCAGAAGCTCCGCCTCCAAAACCCCACGTAGAAGCTTCGCCTCCAAAACCCCTCTCAAAAGCTCCATCTCCAAAACCCAACTCAGAAGCTCCGCCTCCAAAACCACACTTAGAAGCCCTGCATCCAGTCTCCACCTAGAAGCCTGCATGCAGTCCCCCCACATGAAATCCCCACACATACAAGTTCTGCCTCCAGCCCCCACTGAGAGGCCCTCCACGCAATCCTCAAATGGAAGCCCCACTCCGCCATGGAATTTCTGCACCCACTACCACAACAAATGATTGCTGCTCTGTTTCCCCAGATATAAATCCATCTCCAATGCCATATACAGAAGCCATGCTGCCATTCCCCGTACATAGAATTCCCACTTGTGCTGCTGTCAAGAGAAAGGGGTTGAAGGAGAGTGAGCTTGGGGAGAAGACTCCTGGGGCCAGATATTCAAAGGGTAGCGCCGGGCGCAAATCTGTTGTGCTGGATTAGCACCGAATTTGCGCCCGACTGCAATATTCAAAAGGACATTTAGCGTCAGTGCTAGGTGTTAGCACCGACGTTAAATCATAATGTATGCAGGGGAAGGGACCTGAATGCCAGCGCAACGGCATATTCAAAGGTATAGCGCCGCGCTACAGGCATTAGCGCAACCTGTAGCATGGCGCTAACTACCGCCAAAAAAAGGCTGGCGGTAATGCAGAGGTGCCCCCCCATGAATCACAACCCCCATTGACCACAACATAAAGGATGTATCCCTGGTAGTCTAGTGATCCCCCCTTCCCCAAGCACTGCTCCCGACCCCGGTTTAAAAATAAAAGAACTCATTTTCCCTGGTAGTCTAGTGGTCCCCCCTTCCCCAAGCACCGCTCCCGAGCCCGGTTTAGAAATAAAATAGCTAATTTTCCCTGGTAGTCTAGTGGTCCCCCCTTCCCCAAGCACAGTTCCCAACCCCGGCTTAGAAATAACATAGCTAATTTTTCCTGGTAGTCTAGTGGTCCCCTCCCCAAGCACTGCTCCCGACCCTGGTTTAAAATAAAGAACTTATTTTTTGAACTAGTGGTCCCCTTCCCGAGCACCGCCTCCCGAATTCCCCGGTTTAGAACAAATAGCACTTTCCTGAATAAGGTCTCTTCGTTATTTCGACCGTTTAGAATAAAATAGCTAATTCTTTTCGCAGTTTAGCGCCGTTAGTGACACTCATTTATTCAATGACTCAGAATGGAGCCAGCACCAGCTCAGCCTCTTCATTATGAGCTGGTTGCCGACTGAGGTAGGAAGGAGCCCTTCCTACCTCAGTCGGCAGCCGGCCGTGGTGGTGAGACGAGGCCGAGCCGGCCGCCAGCCCGCTCTGGGAATCTATTTGGATGGGCGGGTTGTCACCGCGGGGGCCACTAGACTTCCAGGAAAAGTAGCTATTTTATTTCTAAACCGGGTCGGAGCCGCATGGTGGGAGGGGGGACCACTAGATTACCAGGGAAACTGTTATTATTATGCCAAACGTGGTCGGGATATGTGCTGGGGGTGGGGGGACCACTAGACTACCAGGGAAATGGAGTTATTATATCAAACGGGTGGGGGACCACTAGACTGCCAGGGATACTGACATGATATACTTGTATTGGGGATCAGGATTCGTGCTGTAGGGGGGTGGCGGGACCACTGGACTACCAGGGAGTGGAAACAACACAGGTGGAAACAGGGACCATGACGGCTGTGAAGGGCTGCCTGGCCCAGCCTGTCTGCCCAGGTCCCTATATGTTGGATGGCTGCACTGCACAGCCCAGTGACCCTACAGCTGACATCCCACCCCCATCCCTAGCAGGTTTGCCTTATGCCTGCCCCATACATACTTGTGTTCCACCCACACCTGCTGTGGGCTGCCTCTGTTGGTGTGGGTTGGGGGCATCATCCAGGGCATGTGTGGCCACTGGTAGTGTGTGTGTGTGTGTGTGTGTGTGTATATATAGCTATATATTATGGTAGCACGGTAGTGCTACCATAGTTAGGGTTGAGGAGCCATTTACATGTTAAACCCAACATTTTGCACCTTAATAACTTTGCAACCGTTCAACGGATTTGCCTGAAATTTGGAATACAGAATCAAGACCCATACGCCTTGGGATCTGCCAAGTTTCTTACTGGTCGGATATACAGCTACGGAGTTATTAAGCGTGATCTGCGCGTGTATTTATGCTTTTTTTGGAATTCTACGGTCACGCCTACAGATCACATAGTTTGCGCGACCAGTCCAAAATCTTCAGGTAACGTGCAACCAGGGTCCCCAATGTGCCTATCGAAGATTTCATGAAAAAATATTAAATGGTTCAAAAGTTATTCAAAAAACAAGTTCCCATTATAAGTCAATGGGAAAAGTTAACAAAAAGTTCAACACTTTCGCAAATGCACTTTTTACTGTCGCAAATGGCCCTTTTACTGTCGCAAATCCGCCATTTTGTTTTCAGTTAGTGATCAGAAAAATGCTTGGCATTTAAAATTGAGACCCTCTAGCAACCTAATTGTTTTTGTATTCACCTAGTCGGGCCCTGAGGATGCTAGCCATGTCTTTATTTTGGAGTAAAACACCCCAGAAATATGTTTTTCAGATTTCTGGAAAAAGTACTTTCGCAAAGTAGTGTCGCACTCACGAAAGTGTCGCAAATTTTTGCGAAAGCTTTCACAAATCACGACACTACTTTGCGACACTATGCCCAAAATAACAGTAATTCTTTGGCAGCCCGCTGCAAAACAACGGTTTGGAGTTTTGGGCTGAAATTTGAGGAACACAGCCAACATTTCATAGATGTGCCTTTCAGTGTTTTGCTGAAAACATATTACACGGCGGCAAAGTTACGGTACTCCAAAGTTGACACTTTTTCCCATAGGATAACATTACGGCGTACGATGCATTGCAGCAATCGTTTGGCGCCCTGCTGCAAAATAACGGTTTGGTCTTTTGGGCTGAAATTTGCAGGGAACACAGCCAACATCCCACAGATGTGCCTTTCAGTGGTTTGGTGAAAAAATATTACAAGGAGGCAAAGTTATGGCAGTCTGAACTTCTGTTTTTTTCCCATAGGATAACATTACGGCATTTGCCGCGCCTTTCAGGGCCCGTATCTCGAAAACGGTGCACAATACAGACTTTTTGTCAAAAAACCTGTTAGCCCCCTTACAGGGGCTAAATTCAAAACTAGCCAGGAAAGTGATAATACATAAGATTTTTAAATTTTTTTTCTATGTCATACAGTTACTGAGATATAAGCAATTTACTATTCCAAGTCCTCATTTTTGTGTTCCGAGAGTCATTATTTTGCATACATTCTTTGTACTCACTGTCTTTCTCTATACAGCTTTTGGGGAAAACCAGCCTATGCGCTTACATTACTGTTACCATTACCGTTTCTGCTTGCGGTTCCGTAGCTGTTTCACTTACTGTTCACGTTTACGCCACCATGTGCGTTACCCTTTGCATTTTCATTTGCAGTTGCGTTTGCGTTATTTTTAACATTTCTATCTACAGTACTGTTTCTCTTTGCATCACCATGTGCATTACGATTTGCGTTTGCGGGCACAATGTTACTATGTGCTCCTGCCGCCGCATTACATTCACTATTTCTCATTATCATTCTCAAAAAGAAGGGAAATTAGAGGCAAAAAACTCAGTTTAATGCATCAGTTAGGGTTGTTCCACAGCGACAAAAGTGAGCAAATTCAATGTTAGTTGAAACCCCTTTGCACCCCTCCAGCCCACCTCCCCAACTGGAATCGAGGTGATTGAGTCATCGGTCCTGTCACCCCATTCTCCTATTCCTCAGCTTCTTTCCACATGTGATGGGGTGACAGGGCCAGGCGACTCAATGCGCACCCCAATTCCAGTTGGGGTGGGCTGAGGGGTGCAAAGGGGGTTTCAACCCTAACATCGAATTTCCTCACTTTTGTCGCTGAGGAACAACCCTAACTAATGTATTAAACGGATTTTTTTGCCTCTAATATATATATATATATATATGTATGTGTGTCTATCGATCTATAGTTCTAGATCGCTACGGATCTATATATCTCATTATGTACTGCTTGCAGTGCTACATAGCTATGTTGTATGCACTGCTTGTACCTGCCAGCACACAGTTCCTGCTGCTTCCAGCTTGTACTTCCATTCCCACCAAAAGGGGAGTTTTTTCCATGCAGTAGCACCCGGCAAACTGCATGGTAATGTATGCTAAACAGCACTTAATGAGATGCAAATGTACTTGTTTGCCTACGGATTACCTAAGTGAGCTCATTTGCATGGGAGCTTTGAATATAGCTCCCGTTTGCCCCAGGCTAACCAGTTTGCACTGGGCTAATGTGTTAACACTGTGCAATCAGGTTAGCCCCGGGCAAACTTCACTTCTGCTTAGCACACTAAGCACAGTTCTGCAGTGTGTGGCTTACATTGTTGTTTGCAGTCATACCTCTCAACTGTCCCTGATTTTCAGGGACGTCCCTGAATTTACCTCAAACTTTTACTCTGTCCCTCCTACAAATTGTGTTTCCATGAGCAAACAGTGGGGGTTGTAGGCATAACATAATGTCAGACATTAATGTTACAGATGTGTTCTTCCTTAAACAATGCATTTTATACTACTCCACAGGCTGGATATTCAAAAGGGTTGCGCAATGCGTAATAGGGTTGCGCCTGCGCAAGTCAGAAAATGCGCCATTCTGCAATATTCAGCAGGAGGCAGTTGCGCCACTGAAAACATGCTGAGCAACAGCGCAATGATAATGAAGGCATGCGCAACTGAAGGGGATGGAACCATGCATAAAGGGCGCAGTGCGATGTTCAAAGACTTGCGCAACAGTAGAGCAGGCAGAAGTTGCGCCATAGCGGAAATGAGCCAAAATAAAAAGGAGCAAGGAAGAGGCACAAGAACGCTACAGGGAAACCACATAAGACAGAGGCACAGACAGGCACAGGGAAACAGGGAGAAAGAGGGCAGGCCAGGGAAACCACACCACAGAAGAGGGGCAAGGGAAGGTGTGTGGGGCCACAGAGTGCAGAGGCCAGTAGGTGTACCCGGTGCAGGGGAGGTCGCAGTCAGGACAGCGGGGGGAACAAAGCAACATCAGCTGGGGGGGGACACACAAGCCAGGGACATGGACAGTGCCACCTTCCACATGGATGCCGTAATGAGGGGGGTGAGAAGGCATGCTGCAGGGGGACGTGGCCGTGGAAGGGCCTCTCGGCGGTATGCTCCCAACAGGCAGTACCGAGCCCGCACCAGCTTTGAGCTGTACACAGATGTTGAGATTGTGGGCCGGTACCGCCCTGAACAGGGCAATACTGAGGCAGCTCTGTGAGCTGTGATGCAGGCACCCACATGACGGAGTCGTGCTCTGTCAGTGGAGACAAAGGTAACAGCCTGCATGTGCTTGCTCGCCACGGGTACCTTCCAGAGACCAACAGGGGACACCACAGGCATAACACAGTCGGCCACGTCACGCATCCTAACCCAATTCCTCAGCGCACTGCTGCCACATGCTGCAGAGTACATCCATTTCCCCAGCACTGCGGCAGAGTGCACAGCAAACATACAGGAGCTCCACAGGGTAGCACGTATGCCTGGCATGCTAGGGGGCGATAGACTGCACCCATGTGGTCATACGCACACCACCTGGCCCCAATGGGGCCACCTACATGAATCGGAAGGGATATGCCAGTGTCAACTGCCAGGCGGTGTGTGATGCCAGTGGGCGCATCATCAATGTCTGTGCCACGCACCCTGGGGGAGCACATGATTCCTTCGTCTGGCACCAGTCGGCACTGTGCCACCGATTCGAGAGTGGGGACATCCCCACAGGTCATCTAGTGGGTGAGTATGTATGCAGAACTGACATATTGTGGGCAAGGGGGGGTAAGCCAGAGGTGCCATGGGTGTGGCCCACAGGGCTTGGGGCAGTCTAAGCCTGAACAAGACACTAACCTCCACCATCTCCACACAGGTGACAGTGGATACCCACTCCGTCCCTGGCTGCTCACACCCTACCGTCGGCCCATGACCCCATCGCAGCAACGCTGCAATGAAGCACATGCAACGTCATTGAGCGGGTGTTTGGGATGCTGAAGGCGCGTTTCCGTTGCCTGGACACCTGTGGCGGTGCCCTAAAGTATAGCCCCTCAAAGGCCTGTGGGATATTCCTGGCCTGTTGCATCCTGCACAACATGGCCAAAGACTGTGGGATAGCCGTACAGGTCGAAGAGGGGGACAGCGATGGGGATGACGGTGATGCCGGTGACGATGGAGATGGGCAGCCCCCCCTTGGCTGACGGGACCCCTGACTGATCCGGCTGGCACAGCTGCACCGGGACACCATCACAGAGGAGCACTTCAGCCAACACACGTAAGTCATGGTGCCATGTGCAACCACCAGTGGCTAGGGCACAACCCACATACACGCATGGAAACACACCAGGGGTGCATGCTGGCAAGGGATGTGACAGGGCACAGAAGCGCACACATACAACCAGGGAGGGGTGAACAGTAACACATCACATGGACGGACACACACACACGCACACACAATAGGCACAAAGTGCGCAGGGGTCAGGTGCAAAACAGAACCGGAACACAAACACTAGCAACACACATGTCCACAGGCCACCACGTCCACTGACTGTCTATGTGCGTGTGTCAGATGCTGGGCACTATCACACTTTGGTGTACAGCGCAATGCAGGCATCATCATGCACACGTACCTGTGGACAGCAGTCGGGAGGGTGTGCAGGTGGACCGTGTGTCTGCGTGCAGGGCCGGGCACCCACCCGTGCACTGCCCACCGAAACACACAATGCACACAGGGCAGCACCAGAGAGTGCCCGCGCTGGGAGACAGATCAGTCTTGCGGCACAGTGCCACGTCTGCCTTGGATGCGTGGGTGGCCCCGCCGAGACCCAGCAGCACTGGCAGGCTGACCACGGGCCTCATGGGGTGGCACCGATGGTCCACCAGGGGTTCCACTGTGCGAGCGTGATCGTTGCCCGCACAGGGGTCTGCAGCACACCGAACATACCTGCACCAGGAGTGCTCGGGATGCCCACAGCTGAACCCGGTGTTGACAGGGTGGGTGTCACACAATGCCGGGAATGGGGAGTGGATAGCAAACTGCGCGGTGTGAGCGACACATGGGCACCTGACTGTGTGCCCGTTGAGGCCATGACAGCGATCAACGCCTGTGTTTGCCTGTCAATGGCAGCGGTCACATTCTCCCGCAAATGGTCAATCCATGACAGGATCCTATTGGTGTCCCTGCTGTGTTGCTCCTCTACCCACTCCAGAGCCACACACAGTGCCTCCACGGATGTTGCAAGCTGCATCTGCTGCTGCACTGATGCCTGCAGTAGGCGGGTGTGCTCGTCAAAGAGATCGTCTGCCACCTCGGCATCCCGTCCATCAGGGTATGGAAGGGCCTGATGTTCAGCACCCCTTGAGGGTGGGCGCTGCTCACCAGGACCAGATATGGGCAAGTCCACAGGCGGTGCACAGATGCCACCGCTGAACCCTGAACCCCCAGTCCCGGTGGGCGACTGCTGCTGCTGCCCCTCCGCCTGCTTTGCCCAAGGGATCAGTTGTTCCGCCGCTGTGGCTGCAACAGTCCCAGTGTCCTGACCAGCCACTGGTGCTGCCCCACTGGTGCTGACAGGCACAGCCTGGGACTGTGCTCACATGCTGGCACACACGTCGGAACCAGCCAGGTCCATGGACGTGAGCTGGCCTGCTGTGTGTCCATTCCGTGGCACACACATGTCACTGCCCGTAACGGTTGTGTCTTCATCATTGGTGCAGGTCTGTGACAGCCACAGCCACAGCGTGCTGGCATCCTTGGATACCAGAACGCTGAGACACAGAAAGAGCCTCCCCCACACCTGTCTCAACGACATCAGTGTGGACAGCCAGGCAGACCCACTGTTGCAATGCTCGCCGGGTTCCTGTGGAGGTGGATGGTCCCTCCTCTAACTCCAGATGACTGTCCGCAGTGGACAGACCCTCCACCGCTGACCCCTGCAGACGCGCAGGATCTGTAACAGAAAGTAAGGTCACATTAGTGCATGTGATCTACCCCCCCCCCCGAAAGACCATGACTTACCATGCAGTGATGGTCTACCACCTGTCTGGAAGCCACCTCCTGGAACGCACTCAATGGCACTGCGCTGCATGCTTGCAGTGAGCCTGTCCTCTGCCGGTGTCAGCTGCACCACCTCCAGCTGGCCCCCACCTGTTGCAGCACATGCCGCCCTGATGGCAGCCACCTTCTCCTTCACCCTCCTCCTGTCGGTACTCATCTTCTTCTTACACTCCTGCACGGAGCGCTGGTGGCTGCCATGCAGGTTGACGGCACGTGCCACCCCCTCCCATGCAGCAGCACGGGCCTGAGGGGTGCCCCGCTGTCCACTGAGCAGTGGCTCCTGATCGAGGTAGGCCTTGAAGAGTGCCTCCGTCTTGGCCTTGGTGAAATTGGGCCTTCTCTTCCGCCCACCATCATAGTCCTCCTCACCCAGACCTCGCTCGGTCATTATTCAGCCTGTATGGGTGACAGTGGTTACCTGTGACTGTGCAGTACAAAGCAAGTTCCCGATACCACAGTCCAGAACCCCACACAGCATGCAACTCACCAATAAACTGCAGTAACCAAATATGGCCACCGCAGAACAGTGTCGCAGTTTTATAGCGCAATCCATGCAAATTAGGTGAGGAGCAACTTTAATTAGATGCAAATTGCACTGCTGCACCATTGCATGGCTGATCGGATGATTAGCATATGATGGCTGAATATCGCGCTTTTGCACTTTGCGCAATTGTGTTGAACGTGCTGAGCCAATGGTGCAGTTCTGTGGCATGCGTAGTACACCTCACTGTGCATGCCCAGGTAGCTTACGCAGGCGTCTGCCGCGCTGATGACGTGCTGTGCATGGCAGGCAATTCAGGGCACGGCCACCATTGTACCAGTGGCGCTATGGCGAGGGTCACTACATGGCGCTCTGGCACAACTGCGCTGATACTTCGCTGTGGCGCTGGCACACAGACAACCAATCGTGCTAGATGCATAGACGTCCGATGGCCTTGCCCCAGAGACCCATGACCCTGTGCCAGACCTTTGCCCACTTGGCGCTATACATCCGGCATGGCTGCACCTCTATCGCGCTGTTCGGTAACAGCGCGATAGGGAATGGCGGCGCTGTACCGCGCAGCAGTTCCACATGGGGTGCCGTGCTGCAGAGCGCCATATTGCCTGACAGTGACAACAGCAGATGATACCATGGTTGTCTGGCCCAGTCTGGAGCCACCAGAATCACCTTGCAAGGCTGAGACCTGAGTTTTATCAGGACCCTGAATATCAGAGGAAAGGGAGGAAATGCATACAGAAACCTGCCTGTCCAACCTAGTAGAAGAGCATCCTGGGGAACAGGGCCCAGAAGGGATGGTCTGCAGCAATACAAAGGGAGTTGATGATTGGGGCTGCAAAGAGATCTATCTCTGGGGTGCCCCATCTCCTGAAGATGACTTCAAGAATGACAGGGTTCAGGGTCCATTCGTGGTGACCTTGAGAAATTATGCTGAGACCATCTGCCAGAATGTTGTCCTTCCCTGGGAGGTGCACAGCCATCAGAGAGCCCTGAAGGGAATAAGCAAAAGACCAGATTTTCATGGCCTCTGTGCACAAGGCCGAGGATCGAGTGCCTCCTTGTTTGTTGATGTACCACATGGTTGTGGTATTGTCTGTTCTGATCTGTACCACTTTCTCTTGGACAATTGTTGAGAATGTCTGGAGAGCCAGAAAGACAGCTTTCAATTCAAGAAGATTTATATGCAGAAGGGACTCCTGGTGAGACCACGTTCCCTGAGCCGTGAGGTGATCTTGGTGTGCACCCCAAGAGAGAGAGGTGTCTGTAGTGAGAATTACAGAAGAGACCTGACTTATGAAGATGACCCCTTGTCGAAGATTGTCCTCATCCAACCACCACTGAAGGGCCTGGACCAAGGTCTTGGAGACTGGAACCAATTTGGAAAGAGGGTCATTTTTCTGAGACCAGAAAGATCTGAGATGAAACTGAATAGCCCTCATTTGAAATCTTGCTTCCTGAACTACTGCTGTGGAAGCTGCCATGTGTCCCAGCAGCTGCATAAAGTGTCTGGCTGGACGAGACACCAGAGGACGAAAAGAGGAGGCTAGAGTGACCAGAGACTGATCCCTTGAGAAAGGAAGAAATGCTCTTGCTTGAACTGTATCTATTTCCACCCCTATGAAGGTGAGAAGCTGGACTGGCTCTAGAACAGACTTCTCTAAGTTCAGAATGAAGCCCAACGATTCTAGAAGTCTTTGGGGACCTCTAAAGCTGACTTGACTTGGTCTGAGGATTGGCCCACTAGAAGCCAGTCATCCAGATATGGGAACAGAAGGATGCCCCTGCCTCCTGAGGAATGCCACCACCACTGCGAGACACTTGGTGAACACCCTTGGAGCAGATGTTAGGCCGAAGGGCATGGCACTGAATTAATAATGGCCTGAGGGCAACTCGAACCTGAGGTACTTTCTGTGGGAATGTCTGATAGGTATGTGGAACTAGCCAGTCTCCTGGTCTCAGAGAGGGAAGAATTACTCCCAGAGTCACCATCTTGAACTTTGGTTTTGTCAAATGTTTGTTCAGGTACCTTAAATGCAATATGGGCCACCACTCCTGTCTTTTGGGGGTTAGGAAGTATCTTGAATACAACCCTTATCCCCTGTGACAGAGAGGTACCTTTTCTACTGCTTGCAGAAGCAGCAGAGAGAGAGAGAGATCTCTGCCTCCAAGGCCTTTGTCTCCAAAGTAGAGGGAGGACTGAATGACTTTGCTCTCATTTTTGGGAACCTTTTGAAACTGAGAGCAAGTCCCTGGCTCACTACTTCCAGGACCCATTTGCCTGAAGTAATAGACTTCCAGGCCTGGGAGTAGTGAGCCAGCCTGCCTCTTACTGGGATTTGGGAGGCGACCCTGACTGACACCTCAGGGTGTCTGCTTGGCAGGGGGTTTGGACTGGGTAGCTGATGGGGTCCTAGTCACCCCACGTCTACCTCTTCCCCTAAAGAAATCCCTCTGCTGAAAAGAGGAGGAGGAGGAGGGGGCTTGAGATTGGCAAAAAGGCCTGCCCCTGCCCCTAAACTGCTGCCTCTGAGGAGTGGTCTGCTTTTATTTGGCTGCAGCGCTCCTATAGGTGGTCCTGTATTCATCCATCTTCTTCATGTAGTTCTCTGTTTGCTTACCAAAAAGAGAATTACCAGTGACAGGAAAATCCATGGCCTTAGCTTGGGTATCCTGCGAGAGGTTGGTACACCTAAGCCAAGCAAATCTCCTCATAGAGATAGATGTAGCCATGACCATGGAATGGACATCATTGGAATCAACAGCAGTGTGGAATTGCACTTTGGATGCCTCTATACCATTTGCAGCCACCTGCTCCAGCTCCTTGGCCAGCTGGGAAGGGGCATCTTTAACCAGTGCCAGAACTGTATCCCACATAGATTTCTGGTACCGAGCTGTATATGCCATGTAGTTAGATTGTCCAAGTCCCAAAGAGGATGCCAAGTATTGTTTTTTTGTTTGCCATGGCATTCACTTTCCTGGAATCTTTGTCTGGGGGGTGAGATGCCAGGGGAATATTAGCCTTGTCACAGGTTGCAGCTTGTACTACCCCAACATGGCTGCTATGAATGGTAAGGAATTCCATCCCAGGACCTGGCAAAGTATACCTCCTGCCCATTCTCTTTTCCACAGCGGGCATGGATGTAGGAAATTGTAAAAAAGTTTGTGTCTTCTTCCATAACGATTTGTGTAAGGAGATAGACACTCTTTTGACTCTGGTACATTTCTAAATAGGTTCTTCCTGATCCTGCTCAGCCTCTTCCATAGGAAGCTGAAGAGTCTCAGCCACTTTCTTGTAAAACAAGAAATGGAAAGGGAGCTCAGAAAGCCTGGGAGGAGAAGCCTGAGAGGGCCTTTCTGGAGAGATGTCAGGCTCTACTGGCTCATCTAAACCCTCATCTTCTTCATAATCTTCATCCTCCTCCCAATCGCCCTCATAGTATGTTTCAGGATCAATATCTGATGCCAATACTTCCGACCGAACCAATCGGGACTGATCCGAAACCGGTTCGGTCGGAACCGGGAGAAGCGACTGAACTATGGAAATCGCTTTCGCTATCTCATCGGCTGTCGGACCATGGGAAGCGGGATCCGAACCGGCCAATTTCCTCTTTCTTTTGGTCGGAACCAATTCTGCAGAATCAGCTCTCCGTTTGCCCGAAGAGGTCTCGCCCAGGTCTGTAGGCACTTCTTCAGGTTGGGCTGCAACCGAACCAGGCTGGCAATCTGGGTCAGCGGACTTCTCGGCCTCCCTCTCCCTTAGCCTACTCAAACGTTTCTCAAGAGTGGCTTTGGGAAAGTTCTTACATATTTGGCAGTCTTCCTTGAGGTGGTCAAACCCCAGAAAATACACACAGACAAGGTGAGGGTCGGCCTTAGCAAAGGCCTCCTTACACTTGGTACAGTGCTGAAACCCAGGGGGTCCAGTGTTGTTCTTGGGTTTCTCAGACAAGCCTTAAACCATAAAAATAAATCACCTTAAACAGTGGTTAAGCCAGGTGATTACAAACTCAACGGTTCCAACTGTATCACGGGTCGGTAAAAAAATCCTGAAATATCGGATTTTTTTTAGGAACCGATGAGTACCGGAAAAACCACAGAATTAATCAAATAAACAATAAGCTTCAGCTCTGAACCAGACCGACCGGTAAAGAGCCAAAATTAAACAATTTCTTGGTACACAAAACTACAACCACTACCTAAGCTAACATTTACTGTACCCAAACAGAGGTAAGAACACCGAAATGCAGGATTCACGGTTACAAACTGACCGATTCGAACTATACTGAACTGAAGCACTGGAGAAATCTCTGGAGCAACTTCACAGTAAGGCAGAGGAAGGAATCTGACAGTTGTACTGCAGAGTACCACAGACAGAGGTTTGAAAACTGAGCTTGAGCGCAACGTTCTATGCCTTTGCATAGAATTAACCCCTTACTCTCCGGAACAGTTCAACTGCTGGGGATAACTGCATTTAGTCAGAATACAGCAAGACTTCATGTTGTTTGAATGGCTGTCATGTAGTAGCTTAATGGTCTCTTGACATCCAGGCTATGTAGCCTACGCTCACCAGAAGAAGAGTGGTCAGTGAAAAACACTGGCAAAGTAATGGACTGGTTCAAATGGAAGTCTGAAACCACTTTGGGAAGGCATTTCCTATTTGTTTGAAGGACTACCTTATCCCTGTGGAAAGCAGTGTAGTCCTTTTAAATACATAAGGCCTGAAACTCACTAATTCTTCTAGCCGGAGTGATGGCCACTAGAAACACTGTTTTCCAAGTGACATACTTCAGAGGTGCTGAGAACATGGGCTCAAAAGGGGGAGCCATGAGCTAAGCAATGCAGATATTAAGGTCCCAAGCTGGCACCGGTTCTCTCACCGGTGTGTACATATGTGAGAGACCTTTGAAAAACTTTTTAAAAATTGGATTTGATGCTAAGGAAACAGGCTTACGTGCCGAAGCATAAGCAGAAACTGATGCTAAATGAACTTTCAGTGTAGCAGGCTGTAAACTTAAGGAGTGTAGACAGACTAGGTAGTCCAGCAACCCGGGCATCCCTACCTGGGTTGGCACTACACTCCTGTTAGAGCACCAACTGGAAAACTTCTTCCATTTTGCAGCATAGGTTTTCTTACTAGAGGACTTTCTATATCCTCTTAAAACATCCATAACTGACTCAGAGAGATGTAAACCAGCATACTCTTGGTACTCTAGTTCCTCAAGAGCCACGTTTTGAGCCTGAGTGAACTGAGGTTCAGATACAGGAGTCTGCCCCGATTAGAGGTCGAAGATTGTGCCTCCTGGGAAGGTGTATTGCTTGTTCTACTGACATGGACAGCAACAAGGAGTACCATGACTGCCTGGCCCAGTCTGGGGCTATCAGGATCATAGCTGCTGGCTGAGACCTGAGTTTCAACAGCACCCTGTATACCAGGGGAAATGCATACAGGAATTTCCCTGACCAATCCAGGGCAAGGGCTTCTAGAGGAATCGTGCACACTACTGGAGGTCTGCAGCAGAATTGGGGCAAGTGATGGCTCTGATGAGAGGCAAAGAGATCTATTTCTGGAGTGCCCCACCTCCTGAATAGAGTCTGTAGCACTTGCCTGTTCAGGTACCATTCATGATGGTCCTGACTGATCTGACTCAGAGTATCTGCCAAAACATTGTCTTTGCCTGGCAGATGAATGGCCTGCAGGGAGGAGCCCAGTGAGAAGGCCAGGGTCCAGATTTTCATAGCCTGTGTGCAAAGAAGGCTTGATCTTGTTCCCCCTTGCTTGTTTATGTAGGACATGGTAGTAGTGTTGTCTGTCCCGACTTGCACTACCTTTCCCTGTATCAGTGGTTTGAAAGTGTGCATTGCCAAAAACACTGCTCTGAGCTACAACAGATTTATGTGCAGAACAGTTTCTGCACTTGACCAAGTGCCCTGGGCAGTGTGCTCTGTTAGATGAGCTCCCCAGCCCAGGAGGGATGCATCTGTAGTGAGAATTGCTGAAGGAAGCTTTTTTTGAAAAGGAACTCCTTTTCTGAAGTTGGTTTCCTCTTTCCACCATTGAAGAACTTGAATAAATGTTTTTGTTACAGGAACAAGCTTTGACAGGGAATCCTTTAGTTGGCACTAATAAGTTCTTATGTGAAATCGGATGTCCCTCATCTGAAACCTGGATCCCAGCACTGTACCTGTTGCAGCAGCCATGTGGCCCAGGAGTTGTAGGAACTGCCTTGCTGGCCTTGGGGCATTAAGCCTGAAAGAGGCTGCCAACTGCAGGATGCTTTTTGCCCTGTCTCTGGGCAAGAATGCTCTGCCCACCTTTGCATTCAGTTCTGCTCCTATAAACTGCAGACGTTGAGAAGGGATCAGAACTGATTTTTCCAGGTTTAAAATGAACCCCAGATTCCAGCAAATGTTAAGTGAGTTGGAGGTGCTCTGTTAGCTGTTGTGGTGAATCCCCCACAACTAGCCAGTCGTCTAAGTAGGGGAATAGTGAGACACTTTGTTTTCGCAAGTGTGCCACTACCACAGCCAGACACTTTGGCCCCATCCACACTACACCACTTGCGCCCGGTAACGGATGCAATCCGTTACGGCCTTGGAGCGGTGCAGTGCGTCCACACCTCGGCGGTGTCCGTTACGGGACCGGCACTGACGGTCCACACATCGGGATCCGAGTGACCGTTACAGCGGCGCCCGATCCCACAATGCAGCTTACGCTGCGCTTTGTGCTCTGCAGGGGACTGTTACTGGCAGTCCACACTACCGCCGGTAACGTTACCAGGGCGGGACCGGTTTCATAACCGTTGTGGAAACCACCTCATATGTGGTTTCCACAACAGTTACCAAAACGCCTCCTGTAACGTTACCAGTGTAAACGCACGCCGTTACCGATGCGGTTTACACCCTCTGTAACGTTACAGAAGGGTTTTCGGGCTGCAGTGTGGACAGGGCCTTTGTGAACACCCTTGGTGCTGAAGTGAGACCGAAAGGAAGAGCCGAGAACTGATAGTGTCCTGATTGGAGTCTGAACCTGAGAAACTTTCTGTGAGACTCCCTTATGGGAATGTGGAAGTATGCATCTTTTAGGTCCAATGATGCCAACCAATCCTCTTTTCGGATTGCTGGCAGAATCAGAGACAAAATTACCATTTTGAACTTTGGTTTTGTTAGGAATTTGTTGAGGACCCTGAGATCCAGGATAGGCCGCAGCTCTCCACTTTTCTTTGGTGTAAGAAAGTACCTTGAGTAAAGTCCTTTTCCCCTGTGATTCAGTGGTACTGGTTCCACTGCCTTCAGAGAAAGAAGGTGTTTTACCTCTTCTTCCAGCCTTCTGCTTTCTAGGTAGGAAGCTGGTTTGAAAGCTCTGCTTCTTTGAACAGGGTAGGACTTGAAATTTAGGGGCAGGCCATGACCCACTATCTCCAGAACCTACTTGTCTGTGGTGATGGTTTTCCAGTTGTGGAGAAAATGAGTCAGCCTGCCCCCTACTGGTAAGGGAGAGGCAGCCTGAATGAAGAAGTCCAGGTGTCCTGTTTAGCCTGGGGCTGAGACTGGGTACCACGCCTGGCACCTCTTCTGCCCCACCCCTAAAGTACCCTTGCTGTGGGTATTGGGGTGCTTAAGGAAGTACCATGGCCTGGTAAAAAGGCCTGGTATGAAACTGTCTGCCCCTACCTCCCCTACTGAATGGCCTAGAGGAAGTGGAGGGTCTTTCTTTTGTAGAATTACTATGGAAGGTGGTATGATACTCATCCACCTTCTTCACGTAGGCCTCTGTATTGCTGCCAAATAAAGAATTGCCCTCCATAGGAAAATCCAGAGTCTTATTCTGGGTATCCTGTATTAGGTTTGTGCCTCTGACCCAAGCAAACCTTCTCTGTGCGACGGTATTTGTCATCCACCTTGCAGCAGTCTCATTGCTGTCTGCTGCCATCTGAAACTGATATTTGGCAGCCTCCAGGCCAAACCTATCTGTTTTGGCCAGGTCTGCCAAAAGAGGAGGAGTTGCTTTTTCAGACATGTCCAGGACAGACTGCCAAAGAGCCTTCCTGTACTGTGCTGCATAGGCCTGATAATTTGCTTGCCTAATGGCCAGAGAGGCTGACAAATAACCTTTCTTGACCATGCTTTCAATTTTCCTAGAGTTCTTCTCTGGAGGGTGAGAGGCCAGATGAACCTCCACCTTATCACAAGCTGCAGCTTGCACCACCCCCGCTGGTCAGGGTGTGAAAATAAAAATTCAGCACCTGTTCTGTCAAGCTGATACTTTTTGTCCACCCTCTTGTCTAGAGGAGGGACAGACCCAGGAGCTTGGAGGAGTTTTAAAAATATCCCTTTGGAAAAAAATGTATTGATGGGAAGTGAAAACTTTTTAGTTGGAGTCAATCCCATCATGTCCAAATATTCAGCCTCCTCCTCATCCTCTACAGCTTCAGGAGTAGTGATGTCCAAGGCATCAGCAATTTTCCTAATAAAGGAAAAATGTGAAGAATAATCTTCAGTGGTCCTGGGTGGAGAGCCAAACTCCTGTTCAGGGGAGACATCAGGCTCTATAGTCTCACCTTCTTCTTCTTCCTCCTCCTCCTTCTCCTCCTCTGCCTGACGCTGTTCAGGAAAACAGAGTGGGATGGAGGATGCAGAAGTCTGGACTGGGGACTCTGATACCACAGGCAGCAGACTCTGCAATGTTTGCATCATTTCTATTGCTTGTGTAATCTCAGCAGGAGAAGGCACAGTGGCAGGCACCGCTGAAGTCCCCTTTTCCACAAGGGGTTCAGTGTGCTTTGTCTTTTTCTGTTTTTTAACAGGAACCGTGGAGCTAGCCAGCTCAGAGGGGCTCTTTTTACCAGTGTCGGAGGTAGAAATAGCAGAAGTAGTGGTGTCACCCACAGACCCTGAGGGTTTTGGCTGATCAGAGCCAGAGGGACCCTTAAATCTTTTATTTTGTCTATCCAGAAGTTTTTCTAAAGTCTTTTCTGGGAAAGATTAACAGATATGAGAGTCAGATTTTAAATTGTCAAAACCCAAGCAGAAAACACAAACAGAGTGTTTGACTGCTCTGGCAAAGACTTCACCACACTCAGAACAGTTCTTAAAACCGGGTTCACTGGTTCTCTTTTTAGGTTTTTCTGACATGATGAAAAAAAAACGCAACCATGATAATAAAACCTTTTAAAACTTAAATGTTTTACTTTTTTATCGGTTGCGGTCGGTTCAGGAACCGATCGGAGAAACCGAGCGGAACCGGGAACTGATAAAATTTGAACCGAGAATAGCAGTTCAGAACTGAAGATCTTACTTCAAGAGGGCTCTTGCAGTAGGTAATTACATATAGGACTGACGCCGGCTGGCGGCATGACCCCACGGAAAAATTTCTAGCTAGCAGTCCCTGGCGAGATCGCTTACGTCAGGTGACCGCGCCATACGACGCCGGGTTAGCAAGGGTCCCGGACGCCCGCTTCCAGTTCTTTCCCGCCATCAGCTTGTAGTAGCGCCTGCGTGAAGTTCCTATCGCTCAGTCCTGTTACTTCGTCG
Organism: Neoceratodus forsteri; assembly: GCA_016271365.2. Taxonomy (NCBI): domain Eukaryota; kingdom Metazoa; phylum Chordata; order Ceratodontiformes; family Ceratodontidae; genus Neoceratodus; species Neoceratodus forsteri. Next base: position 1,455,358,775 of record CM028130.1, read on the forward strand.
GTTTTTCCGAAAAGTTTCAGTATTTTTGTATTTTATATTTTCTATCGTCAGGTGAACGTCGGTATATGTTGTCCCCTTCAAAAAATAAGTGCGACTCGTGCGGCACCCAACTGCCTCACAAAGACGGTCACTCCCTCTGCCTTTTCTGTTTAGGACCCGACCACGTGGTCGACAAGTGTCCGTACTGCCTACATTTCAACGTGGCCACCCGAAGACGATGCCCGCAGTCTCTCAAAGCCCATCTCCTCAAGAAGAAGATGTCCGCAATGGAGAAGGAGTTGAAGAAACTTGGCAGGCGCCGACCTCCCTGAAGGGCACAAGAAGCGGGACAAGGAAAGGTACCGGAGAAGGTTTTCCTCCGCGACTCGCTGGAGTCGCGCGGCAGTAACATCCCTCCGGGACGCCAACGGCAGCCTCAAGGCTTTGGAGGAGGCGCTGGCCCGCCTGCCGGGTTCGCGTCGAGCTCACCTAGTGCCTCCCGGCAAAGGAGGCTCCAGCCCTCAGTACCTCTGCAGGCTTGCAGCCTACTGGTGCGGCGCCCCATAAGCCGGACGCCAGCCCTCCGACGCCCGCGGAGAAGGCATCAAGATGCCCGACCTTCGGGCGGCGATGCAGTGTCCCCATCGGACCGGGCTCTTCCCATCCTCAGCCTGCCTCTGATGAGGACCCCGAAGTCGGACGCCAGCTTCCCTGGCATCCACCGGATTTGGCCCTAAGTCACAAGTCGGCTTCTCCGACGTGCGCCGGGCCTCGGAGCCTACGGCAGATCCTGCTTCGTCTGTCGTACCAGGTTCCCCACAGCCTTCTCTGCAATCAGGGGAGCCCGAGTCCCCCCTGCCCGACCCCAGAGATTTTTCTCCTCCGTCCCCGGATGAGGCTCGGGATCCTGGACTACCATCCGATCCTCTTCCTACAGAGCCGGATCTGACGTTGGCTCCCCTGATGCCGGCCCTGGCGCCGGCTCCCCCGACGCCAGCTCCGACACTGGCCCCGCCGACGCCGGTTCTGATACCGGCCCCTCCAACGCCGGCGGGGGATATTCCTCTTCCATCGGGCCCTCCACCCCACAGGCCTATCACAGTTGATCTGCCCGTGGAGTACCCGGCTGGGCCGGCTGCTCTGGCAGCTCCTCCAGTGCCTGGGTATCCGCTGTCCTATCCGACGCCGGTTTTCCTAGGTCCACAGTATCCTGCGCCGCAGTACCCGGCTCCAGTATTCCCGCAGCCGGGTTACAGATACTCTCCCTACAGATTTCATCCGTACAACTATCCCCCTCCTCCTCCTCCTCCACCGCCCCCTAGGCCTCCGGTGGATCTCCAGGAGACTCTTGCCTCCTGGTGAGCTGAGGCAAGAGTCTCCTGGAGATCCACTGGTACTGGTTCCACTGCCTTCAGAGAAAGAAGGTGTTTCACGTCTTCTTCCAGCCTTCTGCTTTCTAGGTAGGAAGCTGGTTTGAAAGCTCTGCTTCTTTGAACAGGGTAGGACCCGAAGGAAGTCGAGAGCAGTCTTACAATGACGGTGCCACCACTGGCTCCCGTATGCCCCAGACGGCACACTCCCTCTCCACTCTCTGGATTCCCGGGCTTTGCCCTCGGGATCTAGAGAGGGGCAGGACACGCGTCCTGGGATTCCCCCTAAGGAACCTGTTCCTCCCCCTAGGCGAGCTAGGGAGTCTTACTCTGCTTCAAATTCCTCTTCTTCTTCTCTCTCAGACTCCTCGGAGGCCTCTGATGGGTGTTCCGAGAAAGACGACGAGCCGCGCTCTCCGTCCAAGCCCTGGCCGAGGACTCCTCCAGAGGATCCTTCCTTCACGGAGTTGCTCAGGAAGATCCAGGAAGTCCATCAGTGGCGTTCCTTAGAGCCAGATCCTCAACGGGTTAAACTCGCCGAACATCTGGACTTGCCCCTTTCGGCTCCTACTCTAGTGCCACCCTGGATCGAGCCTCACGCCCACCTTGTTTCCACTATTTGGAAACAACCGTCGGCTTAGCCCACTTCTCGAAGTCCAACAGGCTGTACCAGGCTCCGGAGGGTGTAGACTTTTTAGACTCTCACCCCCGTGCAGACTCGGTTGTGATTAGCGCCGCTCACGGCCGGTCAGCACACCCGAAACATTTGAGCTCATCTCCCCCAGATAAGGAATCTCGCCTTCTGGATCAGTATGGAAGGAAGATCTATGCTTCTTCCACACTAGGAATTAGGGCCCTAAATTATGTAGCACATATGGGGGATTACCAGAAGGCTGTCCTTACCCAGGCGGAATCCAAGGTTGACTCCTTGCCTGACTCTCAAGTCAAGCAGGAGTTAGCCGACCTGGTCCGTTCTGCTCGTTCAGCCAGTCGTCATATTCTGGGGACGACCTATGATGCAGTGGACACCGCAGGATGGAGCTCTGCATTCGCCGTAAGTCTTCGGCGTCATGCATGGCTCCGTGTGTCAGGTCTGGTCCCGGAGGTGCAGTCAGCAATTCAAGAAGCACCCTTCAGGAGTTCTGTGCTTTTCGGCGGTGATGTCAAGGACATCATCACTGACTTGCAGGAGAAGGGGACGGCCCTTAAATCTGTTGATTCAATGTACCGTCCCCATCCCCCACAGCGCCGTCCCTTTCACAGACGCAGCCGGCCTCGAGCGAAACCTCAGGGAAGGCAGGCCACTAAACGTCGGGCCCCCACAGCTGCCAGGCCCCCCCGCCCAAAAAAGCAACGGGTGCCCCAGCTGCGGCGCTGCCTCACACCACCTGACTCCTTCCCTCTCCCACCGCCTCCAGACACCCCGGAGGAACTGGTAGGAGGGAGATTCTCCCTCCACCTTCCGGGCTGGGAGAGGATAACATCGGATTCATGGGTGCTTCAGATCATAGCAGAGGGCACTCCATAGAGTTTCTGCAAAAACCTCCACATCATCCCCCTCTGAACTCCTCTTACTCAAGGGACCATCTTCCTTTGGTCAGGGAAGAAATCTCTGCTCTCCTTGCGAAGCAGGCTATACAGCCTGTCCCCCCTCACCTCCACGGGATGGGTTACTATTCCCATTTCTTCCTCGTACCAAAGAAGACGGGAGATCTCAGACCCATTCTCGATCTCAGCTCCCTGAACCTATATGTGGAATACAAGAGGTTCAGGATGCTCTCCCTTCCAACCCTCTTGCCCCTTCGGTCAGGCCCAGTAGCTTTGTGCACTGGATATGCAGGATGCGTACCTGCACATCCCCATTACGCCCTTTGTGCGAGTACCTCAGGTTGCGTTCAGGGGACCACTACCAATTCTGGGCTCCTTTTGGTCTTTCCTCGACCCCGAGTCTTTACCAAATGCCTGGCGGTGGTAGCGCCCACCTGCATACTTTGGGAGTTCAGGTTTTTCCCTGCCTGGACGACTGGCTCCTGGCAGCCCCGTCCAGGGAGGAACTCCTGCATTTTCTCTCCCTCACCCAGCAGGTTTTCACTGGCCTGGGTATCACCATCAACCATTCCAAGTCTCACCTGGATCCTTCACAGAGGCTCCAGTTCATCGGGGCAATCCTCGACACGACAATGTGCAAGGCCTTCCTACCTCCAGACAGGGGGGCCTCCCTCCAGTCCCAGATTTCCCTCCTTTCGAAACACAGGAGGGTTCCGTTGAGGTCGGTGCTCTGTCTACTGGGGCTTATGGCGGCGGCCATCCCAACGGTTCCGCGCGCGCCTCCACATGAGAATCTCTCAGTGGACTCTCAGATCTCAGTGGGATCAACGGGTAGATGACCTAGATCATCTGGTTCTGATCTCCTCACCGATGGTAAGAGACTTGCAATGGTGGATGGTTCAAGAGAACCTATTCCAGGGTCCCCTTTTTTCATCCTCCCCCCGATCAGACTCTGACCACGGACGCTTCAGGCAAAGGTTGGGGAGCCCATTTGGGTCCTCACCGAATGCAGGGCCTATGGTCAAAGTTGGAGTTAGTTCTCCACATCAACGTGCTCGAGCTTCGAGCAATGCTGTATGCTCTCCAGGCCCTTCACCAATACATCCTTCCCAGTCACCTAGCTGTCCAAACGGACAACATGTGCGTGGTGTGGTACATCAACAAGCAGGGAGGGACTCGGTCCTACCCGCTGTGCAGGGAAGCAATGAGGGTTTGGGAATGGGCAACGCTTCACAACCTTCACCTCACGGCGATCCATGTTCCCGGAATCGACAATGTCCTGGCAGACAGGCTAAGTCACTCGTCGGCTCTACCACACGAGTGGGAATTAGACGAAAAAGTTCTAAAAAGCATCTTCCAGATTTGGGGGACTCCTCAGATAGACCTGTTCGCCTCCTCCCAAAACGCAAAGCTTCCAATCTTTTGCTCGCTCGCTCCAGAGCGAGGCGCTTTCTGGAGTGACGCTCTATCTCTAAGCTGGAAGGACAGATTCATCTATGCTTTTCCCCAATTCCTTTGGTCCTCGTGCTGCAGAAGTTGCTTTGGAAGGAGCGAGAATGATTCTGATCGCTCCTTTCTGGCCCAGGCAAATTTGGTTCTCTTTCTACAACAGTATTCAGAGGTTCCTCCTCTTCCTCTTCCTTTATCTCCGGGATTGCTGACCCAGGATCAGGGGACCCTGGTCCATCTGGGACTCAAGTCCCTTCAACTTCATGCATGGCTCCTGCAGACATAGCTCAATCTCGTTTTGGCATTTCTTCGAGGCGCCGAGATTCTGGTGGAGGCTAGAAAACCCTCTACTAGGTCCACCTACGCCATGAAATGGAAAAGATTTTCCATCTGGGCTGCGTCCAGGAACGTGGAGCCCTTTTCCTGTCCTGTGACCTTTCTACTTGAGTACATGCGTCATCTTTTCGACCTGGGTCTCAGTCACTCCTCTTTGAAAGTCCATATGGCGGCTATTTCAGCCTACCATGTCCCTTTCACTGATAAGGCATTTGCCCAGCTGGAGGTATCCAAAACTTTCCTCAGAGGGGTCCTTCATCTCAGGCCCCCTGTCCGGACTCCAGCTCCCCCTTGGGACTTAAACTTTGTCCTCGAGAAACTTACCCTTCCTCCCTTTGAGCCTGCAGCTTCGGCAGACTTGAAGTTTTTATCGTGGAAGACGCTCTTCTTGGTGGCCATTACTTCTGTTTGTAGAATTTCCGAGCTCCAGGCCCTGATGTGCAAAATCCCTTATCTGATTTTTCACAAAGAACGAGTAGCTCTTCGCACGAATCCTAAGTTTCTCCCGAAGGTGGTAGCGGGAATCTACCCTAAATCAGTCTATTGAATTACCTGCCTTCTTCACGCAGTACTCCAATCAAGGAGAATACCTGCTCCATACCATGGATGTTCACAGGATTCTGAGATACTACACCGATAGGACAAAGGATCTCAGAAAGACGGATCAGTTGTTTGTCTCTTTTGCTCACAAAAGAGAAGGCAATGCTGTCTCTAAGCAATGCCTATCAAAATGGTTGGCCCATTGCATCACTTTCTGTTATGACAAGTACAACAAGACCCTACCGGGTCAAGTCAGAGGTCACTCCACTTGTGGAGTAGCAGCCTCTGCGGCTTGTTTCAAGAACGTGTCTGCGGCAGACATCTGTGCTGCTGCCACTTGGACTTCCGTCCACACCTTTACTAAACATTACAGTTTGGACATTGCCTCTCACCGCAGAGCAGGCTTCGCGTTAGCTGTCTTGCAAGGCCTCCTTTCTTGAGGCTCGCAAGGTTTTCCTTGCTACTTCTTGGAGTAGTACCTCCTCCCGGTGCCTTTCCTTTGTTCCAGACTGCTTGGGATTCTGCCTATATGTAATTACTTACTGCAAGAGCCCTCTCGAAGTAAGATAGTACAGCTACATAAGAACTTACCGTAACAGTAGATCTTCGAGAGAGGCTCTTGCAGTAGGTAATACCTTCCCGCCCTCCATCCCCCTAGGCTTTTTCAGCTCCTTTTCCATCAAGGGAAATATCTGCTTCTCTCTCGTCCGGGCCTTCCGGGCCTGTAGCGGGAAAGAACTGGAAGGCGGGCGTCCGGGACCGCCCCTTTATACCGACATCGTATGACGCCAGTCACCTGACGTGGGGGTGGTCCCTCGCCAGGGACTGCTAGCTAGAAATTTTTCCGTGGGGTCCTGCCACCAGCCGGCGTCAGTCCTATATGTAATTACCTACTGCAAGAGACTCTCTCGAATATCTACTGTTACGGTAAGTTCTTACGTAACTGTACAACTGTACTTTATCAGTTCTAAAATATAAAGTTTAAACAGTCAAAATACCACAAAATGAATAGAAAAAGACTAAAATTAGCGCAAAATACCTTGGTTCCTCAGTGGTTATCCCGAACCGAGATAATTCAAAAAACAAGCAACAGCTAAGGAAAAAAACCTTTCTTCTTTTTAATCGGTTCCGGAACCGATGGAACCGGACCGTTTACAGAATACGGAACTGGGTTAGCGGTTCAGTAACCGAGATTTATTGGTTACAAAAATAAGTAAAATCAACTTTTTAAAACATAAATAAGGCAGTTGAGGCAGTATGGCGCAGTGGTTTAAGGCTCTGAGCTGCAAATCTGGAGACCTGGGTTTGAATCCCACAGCCTCAACTTGCATACTGTGTGACCCAGAGCAAGTCACTTAAGTTTCTTGTGCTCCCAGGTTGCACCTGCAAACAAGCTTTCAGCTTAGTGTGTCTCACCTGGTAAAATAATTGTTTAAAAAAAAAAAAAAGTTCTTTAGTCAGAGAATCTTGATTTCAACTAAAACTTACTCGGTTCCCGCAGTTATCCCGAACCGAGAGGAACTGAGAAAAACAATACATTTAAACGTAAATAAGATTAATTATACAAAAACAACTAGTACAGGCACTAAATGAAAACAAAATATACTTAAAGTCAGTATTTGATTTCTTCACACAGGAGAAAGTGGACGAACGGCACTCTGAGCGACCAGACGTTTCAGGCGGAGAGAAAAATCTGAAGAGCTTAGAACACAGGCAGTTAGTAGAGGCAGTATTTGAAAGATGCTCACATGCAAAGTGTTCCATCATTTGCATGTGTTCCATCTCTTTGGGCAGTCCAACCCCTCAGGCTTACTGTATAAAGTTATGAATATACTGAGCATTACTGGGGTTAGAATATGCAGACATCCGCACAGTTCAGGCAGTTGTGGATGTGTGCCAGCAACGTGGTGGGAAGCAGCATAGTCACTGCCCCCCTGGATGCCTGCAAAACCCCACCGTCTAATGTTCCTGACAAGCTGTACAGGGCAGAATGTAAACAGACCTACCTTCAAGGTTGCAATACCTGTCGGTCACCTATGGACTGAGGAGGCGCATTCAGGAGCATTTATGGCCCAGCACATGCAAATGAGGTTTTGAGCAACAGTAATAAGATGCAAAGCAGGCGAGATGCCCCTTAATTTGGCAATGAGCTGAATTAAGAGCATTGTCTGAATTGCACAACTGTCCCCAGCTCTTCTCAATCAGCAATGTGCAAATGGGGTGTTGGGCGCATCCCCCTAAAGCGCATTCCTACGCATGCGTAGTCGATTTGGGGGCATTTTCTGAATGCGGTGCAAGTCACAAGATGCATCACCATGCATGTGTGCGATGCATCGTCAGTAGCATGCCATGCAGAGCAGTCAATAGGGAGAAGGGCAGGGGTAAATGGAGAAAAGGACAAAGGCAGTAAGGACAGGGAAGGGGCAAAAAGAAATAAAGCCATAAAAAATGGAGCATAATGAGTACCAATGCCCGTAGTCTAAGTAAAAAGCTCCCCAAAATGGTGGCCTTGATGGAAGAAGGATGCCTGAATATCATGGCAGTCACAGAAACATGGCACACAGAGAACCATGACTGGGATGTCAACATACCAGTGTACAAACTATACAGGATGGACAGGGAGGGACAAAGAAGAGGAGGAGTAGCTCTCTATGTAAGGGAAGGGATCAAAGCAACAGAACTAAAGAGTAAACAGGGAGGAGAGGAGGCACTGTGGGTCACCCTGGGGACTGAAAATGGCACCACAATCTGCACAGGGGTTGTATACAGACCCCATCTCAGGAGGAGGAAATGGACATGGAGATGACAGAAGGCCTCCTTAGGATGGCAGAGAAGAAAAAATTACTCACCTTAGTAATGTTGTTTCTTCTAATGGAGTCTTGATGTATTCTGACTAATGCAGTGATCTCCAACCTTTGAACTGCCCTGGAGAACATAGAGTTAACTTTCCATGCAAGGCATGGAACGCTGAGCTCGAGCTCGGTTGAAGCCTCTGTGAAAAAATTACTCACCTTAGTAATGTTGTTTCTTCTAATGGAGTCTTGCTATATTATGACATATGCAGTATAACCCCAGGTTAGAACTGCTCCGGAGGTGAAAGAGTTAACTTCCATGGAATCTTGAGCGCGAGCTCGGTTAAACACTCTGTCTGTTGAAGCTCAAACTTAAACTGTCAGATCTTTATGAGCAAAAACTCACTAAGGTTCTGTGTGGAAGCCGAAAACCTACACTAGCCACTGGCTACTAACTACAAAAACACTTTTTTGTTCTTGATCCCAAAGCAAAGACTCAAGTCGGGGGATTCAAGAAGGAAAAATTCAAGCATAACACCTAAGCACCCTAGAAGGGTGAAATAAAGTGGGCATCAAAGTGCCAACATTGCACTGCCCACCCACATCCAAAAAACAGAGGTTCTAAGAGGGGCAGGCTGGGGGGAGGTCATAATATAGCAAGACTCCATTAGAAGAAACAACATTACTAAGGCGAGTAATTTTTTCTTCAAACAACATGAAATCTTGCTGTATTCTGACGGTAGCAGACTACCAAGCAGTACCTCCATGGAGGAGGGACAGAACCTACTTAGGAAATAGGCTCTGAAGCACAGCTGTGCCAAACCGAGCATCACTCCTAGCCTGGATATCCAGGGAGTAATGCTTGGTAAAAGTGTGAACTGTTTTCCAGGTAGCTGCTTGACAGATCTCTAGAATAGGATATCCCTGGCAGCAGCCAGGAAGTAGCTGTACCTCTGGTAGAGTGAGCCCTCAGGCCTGAGGGAGGAACCTTACCCAGTTTTTCGTAACAGAATTGGATACAAGAGACAATCCACCTGGCAATGGATCTTTTAGTGGCAGGTTTCCCTTTACCAACCTCACCATAAGTGAGGAACAATTGGAAGGATTCGAACCTGTGACCCTTGGTACGTTCTATATAGTAACTAAGGGCTCTTTTGACATCTCAGCTGTGTAATCTCCTCTCACCAGAGGAGGGATGGTCAGTGAAGTACACAGGAAGAGACACAGATTAAGGTGGAAATCTGAAACCACCTTAGGCAAAAACTTCCTGTTAGTCCTGAGGACCACCTTATCTCTATGAAAGGAGATAAAATCAGGCTCCACTGACAAAGCTTGTAACTCACTTATACGTCTGGCAGAAGCGATGGCTACCAGAAACACAGTTTTCCAAGTCAAGTACTTAAACTCTGCTGAAGACAAAGGCTCAAAAGGGGGTTGCATAAGCTGAGCAATGCAAACATTAAGGTCCCAAGCAGGGGCAGGGTCCCTGAAAGGAGGGTTGGTGTGAAGCAATCCCTTGAAAAACTTGGAGAATACAGGGTGAGCTGAAAGAGAAGAGGGCTTACCTGCTGAGATAAAAGCAGAAACAGCTGCCAGATGCACCTTTAGTGTAGCTGGTCTAAGCCCCAAGCTATTTAAATGGACCATATAATCAAGGACTGTGGGCAGATCAGCAGACTCTGGGGAAGTATGCTTTCCAGAGCACCATATGGAAAATCTTTTCCACTTGGAATTATAAGTAGCCCTGGTGGAAGGTTTCCTAGAAGCCTTCAGAATGTCCATACGCTTTGGGAGAGGTGTAAATCAGCAAACTCTAACTCTTCAAAAGCCAGGCCTTGAGATTGAGAGATTTGAGATTCGGGTACCAAACCCTCCCCTGAGCACAGGTTAACAGGTTGTGATTCCTGGGAAGACACAGGGGAAGATGGACTGCTAAGGACAGTAGGAGTGGATACCAAGGCTGTCTGGCCCAGTCTGGAGCAATCAAGATCATCTTGCAGGGCTGAGATCTGATTTTGACTAGCACTTTGAACGGGAGAGGGAAGGGGGGGAAGCATACAGGAACTTCCCTTCCCAACTGAGAACTAAGGCATCCAGGGGGACTGAGCCTAACACTGGTGGGCCTGCAGCAAAAAAGGGGAAGTTGGTGATTGTCTGGGCTACAAAAAGATCTGTGGGGTGCCCCATCTGGAAAATATCACCTCCAAGACCAGGGGATCCAGTGACCATTCGTGATGGCACTGGGATATCCTGCTGAGAGCATCTGCCAGGGCATTGTCCTTGCCTGGAAGGTGAACTGCTGTGAGGGAGGTGTTCGGGGAATAAGCCAGAGACCACAACTTCATTGCTTCTCTGCACAAGGCCATAGACTGAGTGCCTCCTTGCTTGTTGATGTACCACATTGTGGTGGTATTGTCTGTTCTGACCTGGATAACTTTGTTCTGAACAGATTTAGAAAAAGCCTGAAGTGCTAGAAACACTGCTCTGAGTTCCAACAGATTGATGTGAAGCAGAGATTCCTGAGGGGACCACAACCCCTGGGTGGTCAGATCGCCCAAATGAGCCCCCCAACCCAAGAAGGAGGCATCTGTAGTAAGGATTAAAGAGTGAGACTGGAGTGACAAAGGGACTCTTTATCTCAGATTGTTCTGATCCTGCCACCACTGTAGGGCCTGGATCAGGGTTCAGTCACTGGGATCAATTTGGTCAGAGGGTCCTTCCTTGAGACCAAAGGCTCTCAAATGGAACTGAATGTCCCTCATCTGAAATCTTGCTCCCTGCACCACTGCTGTGGAAGCAGCCATGTGCCCCAGGAACTGTAGAAAATGCCTTGCTGGTCGAGACACCTGCAGGGTGAATGAGGAGGCCAGAGAGATAAGGGTCCTTGCCCTGTTCAGGGGAAGGAAAGCTCTAGCCTTTTCTGTGTCTAGCTCTGCGCCTATGAAGGTGAGGAGCTGGACAGGCTCTAGAACTGACTTTGAAAGATTCAGAAGAAACCCAAGAGGTGAGCAGTTGCTGAGTTATCTGTAAGTGTAACTTGACTTGGTCTGGGGACTGGCCTACTATAAGCCAGTCGTCCAGGTAAGGGAAGATGACAATCCTTTGCCTTCTTAGAGAAGCAACTACTACTGCCAGGCATTTTCTGAATACCCTTAGAGCAGAGGTCAGACAAAGGGCATTGCTCTGAACTGGTAATGGCCTGAGGGCAGCTCGAACCTGAGGTACTTTCGATAGGAGCTTCTGATGAGAATATGGAAGTAGGCATCCTTGAGGTCCAGGGACACTAGCCAGTCCCCTGGCCTTAAAGAGGGTAGAATTATTCCCAGGGTCACCATTTTAAATTTTGGTTTTAAAAGGTGCTTGTCTAAGCATCTGAGATCCAGGATGGGCCGCCATTCTCCCGTCTTTTTTGGGGTAAGGAAGTACCTAGAGTACAACCCTTTGCCCTGGTGTAGGGGTGGAACCCTATCCACAGCTCTGAGAGCCAGGAGGGAAGAGACCTCTGCCTCTAGGGCAAGTGCCTCTGAGGGGTTTGCAGGTGAAAAGGATCTGGTTCTCAGCTTTGGAAATCTTTTGAAGCTGAGAACCAGTCCCTGGCTTACTACTTCCAGGACCCACTTGTCTGATGTTAGAGACTTCCAGTCCTGGACAAAGTAAGCCAGCCTGCCCCCTACAGGTGGTGGAGAATCAGCCCTGGCAAACCTATCAGGGTGCCTGTTTGGCAGGGGGGTTTAGCTGAGGGGTGGAAGCAGGTCTGCTGGTACCCCTTCTGCCTCTCCCTCTAAAGAACCCCCTCTGAGCGTAGGCAGAAGAGGAGGAGGAGGCCTGGGCTTGGTAGAAAGGCCTATGAAAAGGCCTGTCCCTGCCCCTGGGATGCTGCCTTTGAGGAGTGGCCTGCTTTTCCTTGGCCTGGGCACTCCTGTAGGTGGTCCTATACTCGTCCATTTTCTTCATGTAATTCTCTGTTTGCTCCCCAAACAAAGAACCAACAACCGGAAAATCCATGGCCTTAGTCTGGGTATCCTGTGACAGGCTAGTACATCTGAGCCAAGCCATTATGCGAAGTGCCACAGATGTAGCTATGACTCTTGATGACACATCATTTGAGTCCACTGCAGCATGGAATTGCACCTTGGATGCCTCAATACCATCAGCAGCCACCTGCTCCAGCTCCTTGGCAAGCTGGCCAGGGACCTGTTTTGCTAAATCCATGACAGTGTCCTATCTGGATTTCTGATACCTAGCAACATAAGCCATATAATTGGCCTGAGTCCCAAGGATGCTGCCATGTACTGTTTCTTTGCCATGGCATCAATCCTCCTGGAGTCCTTGTCTGGGGGGTGTGAAGCCAAGGGAATATTTGCCTTGTCACAGGCTGCAGCCTGTACTACCCCAACATGGTTACATTGTTGTGTAAGGAACTCCGTATCTGAGCCTGACAATGCATACCTCTTGTCCATTCTCTTATCCACAGGAGGTATAGTATTAGGAGTCTTTAAAATTTTAAATGTCTGTTTCCCAAAAGATTTGTGCAAGGAAATAGACAGTCTCCTAGACTCTGGGATATCCATCATTTCCACAACGTCAAGCTCCTCTTGGTCTTCCACAGCTTCTTCCATAGGAAGCTGGAGGGTTTCAGCCACTTTTTTATAAAACATGAAATGAGAGGGGGACTCAGAAAGCCTAGGAGGAGACACTCCTGAAGGTCTGTCTGGGGAGATGTCCGGGTCGTTGGGCACATACAGAATTTCAAATCCACATTCACTTTCCTCATGCACCTCTTCCTCCTCCTCCGGTCCATAATACTCCTCTAAATCATAATCTTGAACCAGTGGAACCGACCGAATCGAGTGCCTCCCTGATGGTGCCGATTCGGTCGGAACCGGGGAAAGCGACTGGACAATTTTGATTGCTTTGGCTATTTCTTCAGCGGTTGGAGAGGAAAGTTTTGGCTCCACACCAGCTGATTTTTCCTTTCTAGTCCTCTTAGCTGGAACAGACTCCTCAGAATCGGATCTCCATTTGCCCGAAGAAGTCTCGCTCTGGTCAGAGGGCACTCCTTCTGGTTCAGTTTGAACCGAACCGGGCTGGCCATCTGGTTCAGCAGACTTTTTGGCCTCCCTTTCCCTGAGCCTACCAACTCTCTTTTCCAGGGTAGCTGCAGGAAAATTTTTACAAATCTGACAGTCTGCATTGAGGTGGTCAAACCCCAGACAATAAACACAGGTGGTGTGGGGGTCAGCCTTAGCAAAGACTTCCCCACACACACTACAGTGTTGAAACCCAGTGGGCCCGGTTTTTCTTTTGGGTTTCTCAGACATTCTGCCAGTCCTAACCAAACTTACCCTTTTAATGGCAATCCGCCAGGCAAGACCCTCTTATCGGTTCCTGACCGTGTCACGGGTCGTGGAAAAAACCGTAATAAAATCCGTTTTTTTTTTAGAACCGATAAGAACCGGTAACCACACTCTAAAAGTACAATTTAAGATTTTCTAACAACTTGATCGGTTCAAACCGAACCGATAAACCGTTTACAAGTTCCATACAGAATAGATTTAATATATAACCTATCTAGTACTCACAAATACCACAGACAGAGACTGAACCGACAGGTTACGGTTTAAATTTGGTCAAAAACCAAGAAAAACGGTACTTTAAGCGACAAATTGAACCGAGCAGAAGGAGAAATCTCGGGCGACTGTTCAGTGATGGGAGTAAAGAAATCTGACGGTTTGAGTTTAAACAGCAACAGACAGAGTCTCAACCGAAGCTCGAGCTCAGCGTCCCATGCCTGGCATGGAAAGTTAACTCTTTCACCTCCGGGGCAGTTCGAAGGTTGGGACTCACTGCTACTGTCAGAATACAGCAAGACTTCATGTTGTTTGAATTAGGAGTTTTTAGAATTTTAAATGTCTGTTTCCCAAAAGATTTATGGAGGGGAATAGACAATCTCCTGGACTCTGGGATGTCCCATCATCTCAACAAAATCAGGCTCCTCCTGATCCTCTACTGCTTCTTCCATAGGAAGCTGGAGGGTTTCAGCCACTTTCTTGTAAAACATAAAGTGGGAGGGGAACTCAGAAAGTCTAGGAGGAGAAACGCCTGAAGGTCTGTCTGGGGAGATGTCCAGGTCAGTAGGCACATCCAGACTTTCATAATCACCATCATCATCATCATCATTATCTTCATACTCTCCCTCCTCCTTCTCCGGTTCTTAAAATTCTTCTAAAGTATAATCCGGAACCGGGGGAACCAACCAAATCAAGCCCCTGACCGATGGTGCCGGTTCGTCCGTAACCGGAGTAAGCGATTGAACTATCCTTATCACTTTGGCTATCTCATCAGCGGTCGGAGAAAGAACCTGTGGATCCGAACGGATGATTTATCCCTTCTTTTTCTTTTAACCAGAACCGACTCCTCAGAATCAGTTCTGCTTTTGCCCGAAGAAGTTTTACCCTGGTCAGAGGGCAATCCTTCTGGTTCGGTTGGAACCGAGCCAGGCTGGCAATCTGGGTCAGCAGACTTCTCGGCCTCCCTTTCCCTCAGTCTACCTACTCTCTTATCCAGGGTAGCTTTGGGAAAACTTTTACAAATTTGGCAGTCTGAATTGAGGTGGTCAAACCCCAGACAATAAACACAGGTGGTGTGGGGGTCAGCCTTAGCAAAGGCTTCCCCACACACACTACAGTGTTGAAACCCAGTGGGCCTGTTTTTTTTCTTGGGTTTCTCAGACATGGCCAATCATAACAAAACTTACCCTTTTTTCGCACCGCTAGGCAAGACACCCCTGTCGGTTCCTGACCGTGTTACGGGTCTTGGAAAAAAATGTAATGAAATCCGGTTTTTTTAGAACCGATACAGACCGGTTACCACACTCTAATGAAGACAGAAGTTTTTATACACAAACCTGATAGGTTCAAACCGAACCGATCCAAAGTTTACAAGTTCCACACAGAAAAACTAATATAGAAAACCTATCTAGTACTCACGGTACCACAGACAGAGACTTAAACCGACAGGTTAGAAGCAGAAATTCGGTTGAAACCGAGCGAAAAAATGACACTTTAACTGACTTTTTTTGAACCGAGTGAAGGAGAAATCTCCGGAGCGACTGTTCAGTGAGGTGGAGTAAAGAATCTGACGGTTGGGGTTCAAACAACAGCAGACAGAGGCTTCAACCGAGCTGGAGCTCAGCGTTCTATGCCTTGCATGGAAAGTTAACTCTTTGTTCTCCAGGGCAGTTCAAAGGTTGGAGATCACTGCATTAGTCAGAATACATCAAGATTTCATGTTGTTTGAAAGGGGAGATATTGCTGATGGGGACCTGAATATGCCAGATGTTAACTGGAGCACCTTTGCTGCAGCCACATCCAAGAGCAGGGCCATTTTCGATGGCCTACAGAGGGCATGCCTCAGACAGCTAGTTCTGGAACCCACTCAGGAGCGAGCAAGCTTAGACCTGATACTCTCAAATGGGGACAGAGAGAGGATCTCCGATCTTGAAGTGGGTAGCCATCTGGGAAGAAGCGACCACCAAACAGTGTGGTTCATGATAAACTTGGCTGTAGAGTCAAGCCATACAAAAGAGAAGGTACTGGACTTCAGGAGGGCTGATTATGTCAAAATGGGAGAGTGCCTCAGAAAAGCACTAGCAAACAGGCAAAGATGGTGGGGTGGAGCAACAATGGGGAAACATCAAAACCACTATCACAGAGGCAACAAGCCTTTGTGTGACGCAAATAAACAAATCAAAAGAAAAAAACACTCTGGTTCTCAACAGAAGTGGCGGGAAAGTTAGGGAGAAAAAGACAGCATTCAGGAAGTATAAGGAAACACAGAAGGAGCAGGACAGAGAACTGTACCAATTAAAGCAGAAGAAAGCGGGGAAGGCAGTCAGAATAGCAAAGGCCCAAACCGAGGAAAAGCCAGCCAACTCGGTTAAGAAGGGGGATAAAACCTTTTATAAGTACATTAGAGAGCAAAGAAAGAATAAAGCGGGGATACTGAGGCTGAATAAAGAGGAAGGTGGTTGGGCAGAGAGTGACAGTGAAAAAGCAGGGATACTGAATGACTACTTCTCAGTATTCACAATGGAGAAACGGGGAGATAACTAATCCAGTCAATAGAAGCACTCTGGATGGCCGGGGGTGATATTAGTCCTTTCACAGAAGAAGGGGTTCTGAAAGAACTCTAAAAACTGAAGGTGGATAAAGCAATGAGGCCTGATGGGATTCACCCCAGAATTCTAAAAGAACTAAGGGAAGAACTAGTAACACCACTGACTACCCTTTTTAATAAATCATTGGAGGATGGTGTGGTACCGGAGGACTGGAAGAGGGTGGATATGATTCCCCTTCACAAAAGTGGGAGCAAAACAGAGGCAGGAAACTACAGACCTGTCAGTTTGACTTCAGTGGTAGGGAAAATGATGGCATCACTTTTGAATGAAAGAACTGTAGAGTACCTAGAGGCCAGTGGGGCACAGGACCCAAAGCAACATGGATTCACAGCAGGAAGGCCATGTCAGACAAATCTAATTGAGTTCTTTGACTGGGTGACCAAAGTAGTAGACCAGGGAGGGGCTGTGGACATAGCCTACCTAGACTTTAGCAAGGCACTTCACACAGTACTGCACAAAAGATTAATAAACCAATTAGCCAGCCTGGGAGTGGGTCCCAGGGTGGTAGCTTGGGTTAAACACTGGCTGGAGAACAGGACACAGAGGGTAAAAGTAAATGGAGTCCACAGTGAAGAAAAGAGGGTTACTAGTGGGGTACCACAGGGTTCAGTACTGGGGCGATCCTTTGTAAAATCTTTAAAAGTGACATTGCAGAGGGACTGGAAGGAAAAGTATGTCTCTTTGCAGATGACACAAAGATCTGCAACAAGGTTGATATGCAAGGTGGGATGGAACGGATGAAAAGGGACTTGGCAAGGTTGGAGGAATGGTCAAATATATGGCAGCTTAGATTCAGCGCAAAGAAGTGCAAACTAATGTACTTGGGAAACAAAAACCCAGGGGAAGAGTGCACAATGGGGGGTGAGATACTGACAACAAACAAAATGGAAAGGGACCTGGGGCTAGTCACATCAGATGACATAACGGTGGGCCAGCAATGTGAGAAGGCAGTAAGGAGGGCTGGGGGATACTGGGATGCATAGGGAGAGGCATCACCAGTAAAAAAACAAGAAGTTGTTGGCCCTCTGTACAGACAGTTGGTAAGACCACATCTGGAGTACTGTGTACAATTCTGGAGACCCCATCTCCACAGAGACATAGACAGGGTGGAGGCTGTCCAGAGGAAAGCAACCAAAATGGTGCAGGGTCTACACCAGAAGACATATGAAGAAAGACCAAAGGAGCTTAAGATGTATAGCCTGAAGGAAAGGAGGGAGAGGGGGGACATGACAGAAACTTCCAAATACCTCAAGGAAATCAACAAAATCCAAGGGTGTAGCATCTTTCAGAAAAAGAGATGTGCGAGAACAAGTGGGCACAATTTGAAGATAGAGGGGGGACGGCTCAGAGGTAATGTGAGGAAGTATTTCTTCACTTAGAGGGTTGTAGATGCATGGAACAGCCTTCCTGAGGAGGTCGTAGAGTCAAAAACAGTGGGGGAAGTCAAGAAAGCATGGGACAGACATAAGGCAATTCTAGTGGGGGTAGGAGGAAGTAGGCTGTTGGTTAACTAGGATCTGCAGCTTATCCATTAGGTAGGGAAATGGGCAGACTAGGTGGGCCAAGTGGTCCTCATCTGCCATCAAATTCTATGTTTCTATAGCGTATCTTGTGTGGTGTTAGCCATAGCGCGAATGCAGTCAGCAGCACATCAGGCGACATGCGTTATTGGAGGTGTGTGGCATGTTTCGCGTTGTGCAGATGTGGCGTATTTGTGTGATGCGTTATTGTGCCGCTGCAGATCATGGCGTATGTATGTTTGTATGTGCTATCCACAGTGCAATGTCGGTGGCACAGTGTGCCATTCCCAATATGGCGGTTCAGCGTGAACCGCGCATGCCCGACCCAGGCATGACCCCTGACCCTGGTCTTCTGCCCATGCTGTGAGCACTGCGCATGCACTGTGATGCTCAACTGGTGGCAATCACACACTGCCACACTGTACACCTGTGATGCATGGACCATTGCTTGATGGCCTATCATGCATGTGGCATGAATAGGCCATAGCAGTCCTGCAGCTTGTAGTGTGCACACCTACTACCTCAGCACTGCACAGAACAATGTCACATGCCCAGTCAGTTGGACCCAGACCCATGAACTGGAGGGAGGTTAAGCTGGCCAACCTTGTGGCACTGGTCATACCACTTGAGGGGCAGCTTTTCAGCACCCAGTACCTGCACAAGCCATGCTGTGCTGTGTGGGCAAAGGGGGCAGAGCGTCTGGTGTGCAGGATAGGTGTGTAACATATGGGGAGCAGTGCAGGCACTGCTATGGTGATCTGTAGTGGAGGGTCCCTGACTGGCTTTGCAGCCTTCGGCACCAGGCACATAGAGGTGCGGTGCAACACCCAAATAAATCACAACAACTTACATCCACTCAAGCAAGCAGATAATCGGTTCTAGGAGTGGTGGTGCAGTGTGCATACACACACACACGTGGCATGCTCTGCTGGTGCTGCTTCTGTAGTGCAGCCATACACATGGTGCTTCGACATGTGCACCATGGTACACAAGGAGGGGTTGAATTGGCACTGTGGCAGGCACATTGTGGTGTTGACAGTGGCATGGCACACATCCATCTGCACATTGACATAGTGGGCACAGTCTGTGGTGGTGTCTTTTACTGCCCGCTGCCCAGGGTGCTGTTACATTGGGTCAGTGAGGGGGAGGGTCCATTACTGCATGCTGGCAACAGTGATGTTATTGTGGGTCACTGGGCCGGGGGTATTGCACACACCTACTGTTACCTCACAGTGCTCTTTGCTTGTGTTTCCATTGCAAGACCGGCAGACAGGCAGAGGGGCCGCGGTGCTGGTGGAGGATGAGGGTCTGGCCGTGTGGGTGCAGGTGAGTGTACTGCATGTGCTTCTGCTGTGTGTTTATCGGGGGGAAGGGATTGCCCACAGCAGGCCACTGCCTGCCACATGTGCACGTCTGTGTGCTGCATGTTGTGCACACTCATGGGGTGTCGCCTTGGCGTGTGCTAGGGCCACTGTGTACATGGCTCCTGTGTGTCCATCCATGTCCACATCTTTTCAGGGCCACATGCACACTGTGGTGCTTCACTGCTGATCAGACAGGGCCTGCATGGTTGTGCACCCTGTTGGCATCTGCACATTCTGTGTGGGGCAAGGCTGCGTGCCCCTCTACATGCCACTCTGCATGCACATGAGGGCCTTGTGCTGTCTCAGCAACACTGCACAGTCACTGTGTGGCTGTGTGCCAGCCTGTAGCTGGTGTGCATGGCAGGTTGTCGGCCACTGACATGGGGGCTGCCTCCATTACACTCGCATGGTGGTCAGGGGGTGGGGAGGGACACTGTGTGGACCATGGTACTGAGTTCTTCTTGTCTGTGTCCCCACTGTAGGTCCACGTTTTGTGCATCCTGCTGTATTGGGGAGGAAGAAAGAGTGGATCTCAATCAGGCCGGCAGGGATTTAGCTACAGAGGGCACTACGGAGGACCATGGCGCCACTCTTGAGGAGGCAGGGGCAGTTACTGCGGGCAATAAACCTGCTTGTGTTGGCACTTCAGGCAGGAGGCAGACGAAGTGGACACAGAGCTGTGCCCCATCATGGCCAGTAGGCCACTGTGCCTTTTGGAAATAGCCCATTTTTTCCCTGTCCCTTACCCTCCATGACCATCCCCTTTCCTTGCATTCTTCGCCTGCCCCCCCACAACTGACACTTTCCTGAATTACCCCATTTACTGTTACTTTGTTAAGTCCCACACCTCCCATCCCTGTTATTGTTTATTCTGATGTTCATGTTGCTGTTCATTTTATTTTACCTGCTTCAATAAATATTTTGATATTGTTGATGATGTCTGTGGTCATTTATTTTATCTTGTGCCGGTGCTTTGTTGTGTTTCCTAGATTCCACAGCACATTTGTTCCCATTTGTATATGTGCCCCTGCGGTACTGTGTATCTATGCACCATGCCCACCTTTCATGCACACTACAGTGTGTGCCCTCCATGTTGCGTCTGGCCTGTTGGGTGACCTTCTCATGTGTTGGCTTACACAGTTCCCCTGTTCTGTGTGTGGTACGTGATGTTTTGTTTTGGTGGTCCCCTGTTGCTGTGATGCTCTTCTTGTGGTCCAGAGTGCCTGTGGGCATGTTCCTCCTGTGTGGGACACGGCCTTCGGCCTGTGTGCTATTGTGCTTGTCCCCCAGTGTACGCCTGTGCTGCCACTCCCATGTCCACCCTGCTGTGTTCCGGTGCACTGAGACATGTGTGGCTGCCTCTGCCAAGCTGACCAGTGCACCTCTGCTGCTGTGCCACACCTTTATAGTCACCCCTGTGCATGGCGACTGTGCCTGTTGGTCCCCTGTGATAGGCATGTTTCTGTGGTGCTTCCAGGTGTCACCATGTGTGCTCTGTCTGTGCACCTCATCTGCTTTGGTGGGTCACTCTCTAGCCCTTTGGCCCCATGCCCAATCCCTGCTGGGCTGTTCACAACCAACCTTTATGCCACTGCAGTCTTCCCCTGTTGCTCCTGTGTCCCTTGCTGACTTGCTCCTGATTCATGGTTTTGTGGTCCATGGTGCTCCTGCACATCCTGGTTGCGCCAAGGCATCTCAGGTTGCGCTGTGGCACTTCGGTGGTATTCACAGTGGGGATGCGCAGGGTGCATTTTGCGGACACATCCTTCTGTGAATACCACTGTTTGGGCACATTGCATCTAATTTGCCCCAGCGCATCTTGCATGCGTCGGGCGCAACTGCTTTATGAATCCTGCCCCACAGCTTTTCAAAAATAAAACTGGCACATAACAAACAAGTGAAGTCAGAAAGGAGAGAAACGCTGTCAGAATGAGCCTTTATACCTCTGAATTTGAACTGCTTAATATAGCAGGCTCTCTTGCTAAGTATATGGCATGAGAGATTGCGTTTTATTGTAATTAAAAAAACACAGTTGGCCCTATGCTCTATTGGGGTGGAGTGGCTATGTGAGCGTATCTGGGGCGCATTGCCACTCAACACCCACTGCGCCCCCTGCATGGCATGCTGAAGGGGGGGACACACAGACCCTCTGCACCGGATCCCCCACATCCGTGGACAGCTCCATGCTGTTGGCATTCTGGGGGCGTGCCAGCACTACGCATTAGTCACGAACCCACGTAGTGCTGGCCAAATGAGTGTGGAGGGTGGCGCAGGGTACACCAGGGTAGACTCTGCCATAACCCACTGCTTGCCCCCACAGACACAGGCCTCCACAGCAGGGCGCACCATGCTGCCCCTGACTGCTGGGCAGCAGGAGGTGGCTGGGGCAGCTGGAAGGATGAGTGCCTGGCAATTTTGGGAGCACCAGCACTGGGACGGGATGGTGCATTGTGGATCTGGGTGCCTGCAATCAGCATGCACATCCCCGGACCCGTACCTCCTTATGCGTGGGATCCACTAAGGGTCCCAGGGGAGCATCCCATTGAATGCCCGTTCAGGATGATGACTCCTCCCCCAGCTGCCCTGCAGAGTCCTGCGCACTAGGGGGGAGGAGCTGCAGACAGGTGGCCAGCATTGGTGAATGCCATGTATGGGCGCTACTGTCCACAGGGCACAGGGTCGCGGGCAGTGTATGCGACTTTTCCGCGTACCCCACCCGCTTAGCGCATAGGGCCCAATGTTAGTATTTTTCTTTTATTGTCAAGTGCATTTAATACTGAGAAGCTAAACTGCTGAAAACTTTGACCACAGATCTAGTCAGTTTATCAAAATGATTGAGGACACCACCAGCACTTCAGCACAGAACACTGCTGTGATCGTAGAAAAAAATTAAATAGGGTATCAGTGCTGCAGTTTGAAACATACGTCATGATGAATAGTTAATGTAAAAAAAAAAAAAGACAACACACACAGAGATTCTTGTTTAATAAGGTGATTTTTTGTGCACCAAACATAAATACATTACAGAATCATAATTATGCATTTGACTTTTAACAGATAGCTGATGCAATTTCCCCCACTACATCATTTCTGGTGGCTAAGACACTGAATGGCATTGGGTAATGCAGCCAGTTGGAAAAAGTATAAAAAGTGGAAAACATCAGAACTGTAAGTAAACTCACATCTAGGAGTAAACAAGACAATATATAACCCATTTCTGAAACAGAACAGTGTGCCAGATGAAAAAATTACTCACCTTAGTAATGTTTCTTCTAATGGAGTCTTGCTATATT
Source organism: Neoceratodus forsteri (assembly GCA_016271365.2). NCBI lineage: Eukaryota > Metazoa > Chordata > Ceratodontiformes > Ceratodontidae > Neoceratodus > Neoceratodus forsteri. The sequence goes on from CM028130.1 coordinate 1,455,381,145, forward strand.
ATGACTAATGCAGTTTGTCCCACCATTAGAACTGCTCCGGAGGTGAAAGAGTTAACTTCCATGCAGTGCATGGAACTTAGAGCGCGAGCTCGTTTAAGAAAGCTCTGTCAGGGTAATTTCAAACCGAAACCGTCAGATCTTTACGAGAAAAACTCACTAAGGCTCTGTGTGGAAGCTGTAACCTACACTAGCCAACTGGCTACTAAAATATTTCATACATTTTTCGGTCCCAACAACAAGACTCAAGTCAGGGGACCAGAAAAATAAGATAAAATAAATAAAACATTAACACCCAAACACCCCAACAAGAAGGGGTGGAAAACATAAAAGGACATCAATAAGTGCCAACAGTGGACTGCCCACCCTATACCCAAAGTAGAAGTTCTGAGAGGGCAGGCTGGGGAGGTCATAATATAAGAGACTCATTAGAAGAAACAACATTACTAAGGTGAGTAATTTTTCTTCAAACAACATGAAGTCTTGCTATATTATGACTAATGCAGACTACACAGCAGTACCTCCAAGGAGGAGGGACAGAACCTACTTAGGGAATAGCTCTGAAGCACGGGTTGTGTTAAACCGAGATCCCTCCTGGCCTGGATACCCAGGGAGTAATGCTTGGTGAAAGTGTGTACTGTTTTCCAAGTAGCTGCTTGACATATCTCTAAGATAGGGATGTCTCTGGCAGCAGCTAGAGACACAGCTGTACCTCTGGTAGAGTGAGCTCTCAGGCCTGAAGGGGGAACCTTACCCAGTTTTTGATAGCAAAATTGGATACAAGAGACAATCCACCTGGCAATGGATCTCTTAGTGGCAGGTCTCCTTTTCCCAACCTCACCATAAGTGAGAAATAGTTGGAGGGAGTCAAACCTGTGACCCTTGGTATGCTCTATGTAGTAACTTAGGGCCCTCTTAACATCTAAGCTGTGCAGCCTCCTCTCACCAGAGGAGGAATGGTCAGTGAAGAACACTGGAAGTGAAACAGATTGGTTAAGGTGGAAATCCGAAACCACCTTAGGCAAAAACTTCCTGTTAGTCCTGAGAACTACCTTATCCCTGTGAAAGGAAATAAAGTCAGTCTCCACTGATAAAGCCTGTAACTCACTTATGCGTCTGGCAGAAGTGATGGCTACTAGAAATACAGTTTTCCAAGTCAAATACTTAAGCTGTGCCGAAGACAGAGGTTCAAAGGGGGGGTTGCATCAGCTGAGCAATACAAACATTAAGATCCCAGGCAGGGGCAGGGTCCCTGAATGGAGGATTGGTATGAAGCAATCCCTTAAAAAACTTGGAAAATACAGGGTGAGCAGAAAGAGAAGAGGGCTTCCCTGCTGAAATGAAAGCAGAGACAGCTGCCAAATGCACTTTCAGGGTAGCTGGTCTCAGTCCCAAAGAATTAAGATGGACCATATAGTCCAAAACAGTGGGTAAATCAGCAGATTCTGGGGAAATATGCTTCCCAGAACACCATATGGAAAACCTTTTCCACTTGGAGTTATAGGTAGCCCTGGTGGAAGGCTTTCTAGAAGCTTTCAATATTTCGAGAACACCCTGAGAAAGTTGTAGATCAGCAAACTCTAACTCCTCAAGAGCCAGGCCTTGAGGTTGAGGGATCTGAGATTCGGATACCAGACTCTCCCCTAAGCACAGGTTAACAGATTGTGGTTCCTGGGGAGACACAGGGGAAGATGGACTGCTAAGGACAGAAGGAGTGGGTACCAGGGCTGCCTGGCCCAGTCTGGAGCAATCAGGATCATCTTGCAGGGCTGAGACCTGATTTTGACTAGCACCTTGAACAGGAGAGGGAAGGGGAAGGCATAGAGAAACTTCCCTTCCCAATCGAGGAGAAAGGCATCCAGGGGGACTGAGCCCAACACTGGGGGCCTGCAACAAAAAAGTGGAAGTTGATGATTGTCTGGGGCTGCAAAAAGATCTATCTGAGGAGTGCCCCATCTGGCAAAAACTATCCCCAGTACTAGAGGATCCAGTGACCATTCGTGATGGCCCTGGGAAATCCTGCTGAGAGCATCTGCCAGGACATTGTACTTGCCTGGGAGGTGAACTGCTATGAGGGAAGTGTTCAGGGAATAAGCCAGAGACCACAACTTCTTCGCCTCGGTGCACAAGGCCGAAGACCGAGTGCCCCCTTGTTTGCTGATGTACCACATTGTAGTGGAGTTGTCTGTTCTGACCTGTACCACCTTGTTCTGAACAGATGCAGAAAAAACCTGAAGTGCTAGAAAAACAGCTCTGAGTTCCAACAGATTGATGTGGAGCAGAGATTCCTGAGGGGACCATAACCCCTGGGTGGAGGGGTCGCCCATGTGAGCTCCCCATCCCAAGAGGGACGCATCTGTAGTAAGGGTCAAGGAGTGGGATAGAGGGATGAAGGGCACCCCTTGTCTCAGATTGCTCTGATCCTGCCACCACTGAAGGGCCTGGATCAGGGTTCGAGTCACTGGGATTAACTTGATAGGAATCTCTTCTTTGAGACCAGAAGGCTCTCAAATGGAACTGAATGTCCCTCATCTGAAATCTTGCTCCTTGCACTACAGCTGTGGAAGCAGCCATGTGTCCTAGGAGCTGCAGGAAATGCCTTGCTGGTCGAGAGACCTGCAGAGTGAAGGACGAGGCCAGGGCCACCAGGGTCCTTACCCTTTCTAGGGAAGGAAGGCTCTGGTCTGTTTTGTGTCCAGTTCTGCACCCATAAAGGTGAGTACCTGGACAGGTTCCAGAACTGACTTTGGAAGATTGAGAAGAAAGCCCAGAGAGGTAAGCAGCTGCTGGGTAACTTGCAGGTGTGATTTGACCTCGTCTGGAGACTGACCCACAATGAGCCAGTCGTCCAGGTAGGGAAAAGATGGCAATCTTTTGCCTTCTTAAATGAGCAACTCTACTGCCAGACATTTTGTGAATACCCTTGGGGCAGAGGTAAGGTCGAAGGGCATTGCTCTGAACTGATAATGGCCTGAGGGCAGTTCAAATCTGAGGTACTTTCGGTGGGAGCTTCTGATAAGAACATGGAAGTAGGCATCCTTGAGGTCCAGGGAAGCTAGCCAGTCCCCTGGCCTTAGGGAGGGTAAAATCATTCCCAGAGTCACCATTTTGAATTTTGGTTTTAAAAGGTGCTTGTTCAGATATCTTAGGTCCAGGATGGGCCGCCACTCTCCTGTCTTTTTTGGGGTAAGGAAGTACCTGGAGTACAGACCCTTGCCCTGGTGTAGAGAAACCCTTCTACAGCTCTGACAGCCAGGAGGTTGAGACTCTGTTTCCAAGGCAAGAGTCTCTAAAGGGTTTGCAGGTGGGAAGGATCTGATTCTCATCTTTGGAAATGTTTTGAAGCTGAGAACCAGACCCTGGCTCACTACTTCCAGGACCCACTTTGTCTGATGTTAAAGACTCCCAGTCCTGACGAAGTAAGCCAGCCTGCCCCTACAGGTAATGGAGAGCCGCCCTGGGCATCCCATCAGGTGCCTGTTTGCAGGGGCTTTAGGCTGAGGGGTGAGCAGGCCTGCTTGTACCCTGGCCTGCCTCTCCTCTGAAGAACCCTCTGAACATAGGTTGAAGAGGAGGCTTGTCTGGTAAAAGGCCTGTGAAAAGGCTCTGCCCCTACCCCTGGGGCTGCCTCCAGGAGTGGCTTGCCGTTCCTTGGCTTGTGCACTCCTATAAGTGGTTCTATATTCATCCATTTTCTTCATATAATTCTCTGTCTGCTCCCCAGAGAATTTCCCACCACAGGAAAATGCATAGCCTTAGACTGGGTATCCTGTGACAAAGTAGTACACCTGAGCCAAGCCAATCTATGAAAAGCTACAGATGTAGCCATGACTCTAGAGGATACATCATTAGAATCCACTGCAGCATGAAATTGCACCTTAGATGCCTCAATACCATCAGCAGCCACCTGCTCCAGCTCCTTGGCAAGTTGGTCAGGGGGCCTGTTTGGCTAAGGCCATGACAGTATCCCATCTAGATTTTTGGTATCTCGCAACATAAGCCATATAGTTTGCTTGTCTGAGTCCCAAAGACGCTGCCATGTATTGTTTTTTGGCCATGGCATCAATCTTCCTGGAGTCCTTGTCAGGAGGATGTGAAGCCAAGGGAATATTAGCTTTATCACAGGCTGCAGCCTGAACTACCCCAACATGACTGTATTGCCGTGAAAGAAATTCTGTATCAGGACCTGACAAAGTGTACCTCCTGTCCATCTTTTTATCCACAGGAATCACAGAATTAGGAGCTTTTAAAATTTTTATTGTTTGTTTCCTAAAAGATTTATGTAAGGGAATAGGCAATCTCCTGGACTCTGGGATATCCATCATCTCTACAAAGTCAGGCTCCTCTTGCTCATCCAAAGCCTCCTCTAAAGGAAGCTGGAGGGTTTCAGCAACTTTTTAAAACAGAAATGAGAAGGGACTCGCAAGCCTAGGGGAGATTCTCCTAAAGGTCTGTCTGGGAGATGTCCGTTCAATGGGCACATCCAGACTTTCAAAGTCACATTCACACTGATCATAATCATCCTCCCTCTCCTCTGGTTCATAAAACTCCTCTATCATATTCTTGAACCGTGGAACCGAATCAACCAACCTTTTGCCAGATAGTGGCGGTTCAGACGGAACCGGAGAAAGTGACTGGACAATCTGTATTGCCCTGGCTATCTCTGCAGCAGTTGGAGAAGGGATTTTGACTCCACACCTGCTGACTTTCTAGTTCTCTTTGCTGGAACTGGCTCCTCAGAGTCAGCTTTACGCTTGCCCGAGGAAGTCTGGCCCTGGTCAGAGGGCACTCTCCTCCTCGGTTGGCACCGAACCGGCTGGCCATCCGGTCAGCGGACTTTTGTCCTCTCGCCCCTGAGCCTACCAACCTCTTATCTAGGGTAGCTGCAGGAAATTCTTACAAATCTGGCAGTCTGCATTGAGGTGGTCAAACCCTCAGACAATAAACACATGGGTGTGTGGGTCAGCCTTGGCAAAGGCTTCCCACAGACACTACAGTGTTGAAACCCAGTGGGCCCGGTTTTCTTTGGGTTTCTCAGACATAATGCCAGCCTATCCAAAACTTGCCCTTTGTTGGCAGTGCCAGGCAAGACACCCTTATCGGTTCCCAACCTGTACAAGGGTCGTGGAAAAACCGTAATGAAATCTGTTTTTTTAGAACTGATAAGAACCGGAACCGCACTTAACAAGCCTTAAAACGCTTCAGAATGAAGTTTAAATACATCTGATCGGTTCAAACCGAACCGATAAACATTTACAAGTTCCACACAGAAACCTATCTATTACTTACAATACCATAGACAGAGCTTTGAACCGATCGGTTTATGTTAAAATAATGAAAATCGCGTTGAATTTAACCAGAAAAACTCTTTAAACTGAGAAAATGAACCGAGCAGCAGGAGGAATCTCTGGAGCGACTGTTCAGTGAGGCGGAGTAAAGAATCTGACGGTTTCGGTTTGAAATTACCTGACAGAGCTTTCTTAACCAAGCTCGTGCTCTAAGTTCCATGCACTGCATGGAAGTTAACTCTTTCACCTCCGGAGCAGTTCTAATGGTGGGGCAAACTGCAATAGTCATAATATAGCAAGACTTCATGTTGTTTGAATAGCAGAATGAGCATTCTGATCCACTAGCTCTTTAAATATAACCCAGAAGCACTCAGTAAATTTGTGTCAGTTGATGAGTGATTCATCAGTGCCCTGTTCCCACCACCTCTTTATCTCCCCATACTGAAAACTTCATGGCAGCAGCATACTGCTCTTGCTTAAGAATGGGGGTCTTAAGGAGTCAGGGCAGGGACTCCAGAAAAAAAATCTTACTGTGCAGAAGAAGATCAGACTGAGGGCAACTGGGCTAGTTGGGGTTCTACTTGGGGGTTATTAATATTTCTTTAATCATGCAAGACCTGTATGGGCAGCAGATAAGGGAGAAAGGGAGAAGTTAGGGAGTGGAAGTCACTGGGCTACCAGGAAAATTTGTTTCTGAGGGGCACATGTGGAGAAGTGGTCTACTTCATTACCTGGCAATTAGCCATCAGGTCATGGGATGGGTGGGGCCCATGGGCCCTCTTATGACCATACTTCTTGGGGTGGAGGGGTATGGAGGGGAGACTTCCAGGTAGGGCACCCATATCTAATCTGCTAATCTGCAGGTGTCAGTGGCTCAGCAGGTAGCACACTCGCCTCTGAGACCAGGAGAACAGAAGGTTGTGGGTTCTATCCCCAGACCAGGCACTTGGATTAATATCCCAGTACTGACACTGTAGTGCAGCATGAGGGGGGGGCGCTGTACTCCTGAGGTGCCATCTTACAGTTGAGATGTTAAACCGAGGTCACATCTGCCTGTTCTGGTGGTAGTTCAGGTGGATGTTAAAAGATCCCATGGCACTTACTGAAAAGAGTAGGGGAAGTTTCCCTGGTGTCCTGGCCAAATTTCCTCCATTCACTAAAAAATACCACAAACAGCTTAATCTGGTTCAAGGTCAGCAGGCATTCATCTGTATCCCCCTTCCCCAGGTTGTGCCTGAAAATAGGCAGAATTTGTCTAGTGCACTTATCCGGTCAACAAAAACTAAATAAAAATATGCAGAACACAGCAACTGGACTGCAGCATGGCACGAAAAATACATGTGGTGAAATGCCAGGTTGTGACTTAGCCACAGGCGCAGTCAAGCCTGTTAGCAGGTGTTAATGGGTATAGATGGATTGCACTTTGCATTGTACCTCCAAGGATAGAGTCCACCTCCCAGCATCATGTGACAACATTTGAGAGTAGCGCTATCGGGTGGCAACGCAACAATGCAGGCAACATCATCGCTGATGACAACTCACCAAAAGTGTGGCTAATGATTTCCTATTTCACAAATCATTTATATAACCACTGGACCACACTTCCTTAAATTGTACTGATATTTAAAATAATCTGTATTGAAATTATTTATCTTAAAACGTCAAGTAGCATTGAGTGGCTCATAAATGTAAGAGTTCTATGGTATCAAATGATTGTACTTCAGAATATTTTTTATTTAAGAGCAAATAACTGTTCATGATTATGTGCACTGTGATGCTGTCATTATGAAAAGTATGAAACTCAGGTTGCTTCTGATTACTCCTGATCCACTTCCAGCTCCTGGCTTATTTCCAGTAGGTGTTTCTAAAAATAAAGAACAGAAATATTCACACAAAGTTTGGTATTTGTTTCATGCAAGTTATACTTTTCTGCCTAAGAAGGAAAAGTTGTGCAACTGCTGATTTTCCTGAAAATCTTCTCTATAGATTACCCCTCACGAGTCTGAGTTGGAGTTGGTAGGACCCACCAGGGGACCAAACTTTTCTGGTGGGGACTGGTGACCTGAGTAGGCACTGCATATGCCTACTAGCATACAGTGGCACTTGTCACCAACTGCCTCAGTACCTTTTTTACTGAGGAGGTGCACAGCATGAACCTAACGAGTACCTTATGCACTTCACCAAACGGCATAAAACAGCCTTTGGTGGCCTGTGTAAGAAGGGCTACCAAAACCCTTACACAGTGTCTTCACAGCCCAAACCAAGAGAAAAGGGGTGAACAATAATACAAAAATATGGGAGTGAGTCCAGGGAATAGTGGGTAGGCATGGTAATCTACAGGGAAGAGATTCTGGAAGACAGAAAATTATGCACTTACTGTCATTGCTAATCTCCATATCTTCACCATTGATTCAGATTACAGGTCTAATGCCAGAGGCACAAGGGCCCTGCAGGAACTTTTTTATACAGGGAGGGAGCCGATGGTGGCTACTGATGCCACCTGCACACTGTATGTACTTCTCATGGTGGTAGAGCATGCTAGCCACTAACCATATACAGCTCCCTCATACACCTCAGTTCTGTTCACCAGAAGAGAAACAGATTGGAGAGAAGCAAAAGAGTACTAGATATTTTTTAGCTCAAAGGAAAAGTAAAACGATATAGGAAATAAAATAGATATATAAAATAAAATAAACAACCAATTAGAACCCGAGTACCAACTTAAGAGACTAAGAGATGGGCCTACTAGGTGACACAAGGGTCGTGGTTCTAACAGGCATCTGTCAATGCCGAATGTTTGCTTGCTGGCATTGGCATTGGTAGTGTAGGAGTTAGAGAGATGCATAATAGGAATTGCAGTGAAGTATTGCACTGAAGCCAACCCCACCACCACCCTGCAGAGACTGACAGGCATTGGGGTGTGCCTTTGGGTTGTCAGGCATATCGGCCATGCCATTTCACCACACCCTACCCTGCAGACACTGACAAGTGTCACGGTGTGCCTTGGGGTCTTTGAGCCTTATGCCCACCCCATTCCATAAGGAAATACAGTGAGATGGGTGCAGTGTAGGAGAATGGGGTGAACTTTGGGTCTGAGGAGTCCAAGGCACACCTTGATGTCTGTCACTGGCTGCAGGGTGTGGGTGGGGGTGGAATGGCATGAGCATTACAGGTGACAGTCCCAAGTCACACCCCTGATGCCTGTCAGTCTCTACAGGGTGGGGTGTTATGGCCGGAAACCCTAATGCCCCAGGCGTTCGTTGGTATTTTCACTCCAAATTTTCAACATGGGTTTTTTGTGACCCCTCCTCATGAACAGTGGCAATATAAGTTTGTTAGCTGAAAGCTGATTTTGCACAGTGACTGCGCCATTTGGCACCACAGGTGCGAAAACACATTTCGAACAGGATGTGAAAAATGATAGCTGTACTGTTCATGGGGAGGTGTAAAAAATGGCAATGTTGAAAATCTGGAGTGAAAATATGAAAAAACTGGTGAAGTCACTAGTGTGCATAGAAACTGCGTAATGCACACCCATAATGCAATTAGTTTGGGGATTTTTTACAGCAGATTGTCAAAACGGGCATTTTGGGACCTCTGCTCACGAACAGTGTCACTCTGATTTTCTTAATCTGTCCCGAAAACTGATTTCCCACAGCAACCACGCATTTCTGCGCTGGAAGTGCGAAAACACATTTCGGCCAAGGTGTGAAAAATGACAGCTGTACTGTTCATAAGGAGGTGTGGAAAAATGCCAGTGTAGAAAATCTGTACTGAAAATATTACAAATTCGTGAACTTACGCGGGTGAGTGGAAACTGGGCAATGCATGCTCGTAACACAGTCATTTTATGGACTTTTGTCACCAAATTTTCAACATAGCCATTTTAAGACCTCTGCTCATGAACAGTGTCACTGTGATTTTCTTAATATGTCCTGAACATTGATTTCGCACACCAGCTGCCCATTCAAAACAATCTAAATCACCCAGTCAAGTTTTGAAGTCAATTAATTCACTCTTCTCCCTCCCACCCAGCCCCCACTTCTGTTCTAGTTGTAAGAGGCTCCACAATATCAGAATCTCATGTAGTAGCCTCTGCTTTCAACTCCTTTTTCACTCGTAGTGCGACCTCTCTCCACTCCAGCACATCGCCTGCCACACTCCCTACTACTTCCGCATCCCTACCCACTCAAACCCCCTACCCAGCCTTCTCCTTCTCCCTGGTTACTCTGCATGAAGTTCTCAATGCCCTGCTCACCCTCAATCCTTCCAAGGGTAAATGCCCCTTGGTGTTGAATGCCAAAATGCTCTACCTTTTGGCCCCAGCCATCGCCATCCCCCTAGCATTGCTCTACAACCTCTCCTTCATAGCACTGCAATCCCCTCTGATTGGAAGCACGCCACAGTTTTCCCCCTTCCCAAAGGTGGTGACCCGTCTTCTCCTGGAAACTTCCACCCCATCTCCCTCCTCCCCATTTTAGCCAAAATCCAGGAACATCTAGTCTTCTCACAACTGTCCTCCTTCCTTGACTCCTCCTCCTTCTTTACTCCCCACCAGTCGGGGTTTAGGAAATCCCTCTCAACTGTCACTTCCCTCTTCAGACTCACTGATTCCATCCTTACAGCCATGGACCACGGCCACATCACTTCTGCCATTTTTATTGACCTAGCTAAGGCTTTCGACAGTGTCTCTCATGCCCTTCTCCTATCAAAGCTCTCCCAAGCCGGGCTCTCTAGTGTGGCCACCAGCTGGTTCAAATCATACCTAGTAGACAGGTCCCAATCAGTCAGAACTGGTGCATCCACTTCCGTCTCCCTCCCTGTCACCATCGGTGTGCCCCAAGGCTCTGTCCTTGACCCAATTCTGTTCTCCATTTTCCTGAATGACCTGCCATCAGCCTGCCCACACACATCAATTCACATGTATACTGACGACACAGTGCTATATACTTCAGGCCCCTCCCCCCTGGAAGTGGCATTCAGATTCCAGCAAGACTTCAATGATGTTCAGCTCTGGTTCCACTCAAATCAACTTACTCTTAATGCCAAGAAAACTGTCTCTTTAACCTTCAGCACGAGGCAGAGACTCTCCCGTCTTCCCACCACTCCAACCTTCAAGACCCTAGATGGGTCTCACCTAGAAGCTTGCACCACTTTTAGATATCTTGGGGTCTGGCTGGACCAGCACCTTCACTTCTCTGCACATATCAATGCTATCCACAATAAACTGCACCCCAGACTGGGTGCCTTATACCGTAAGAAAAAATTACTCACCTTAGTAATGTTTCTTCTAATGCAGTCTTGCTATATTATGACATATGCAGGGAGTCCCAATCTTCGAACTGCTCCGGAGGTGAAAGAGTTAACTTTCCATGCCAGGCATGGAACGCTGAGCTCGAGCTCAGTTGAAACTCTGTCTGTTGTTCTTCAAACTCAAACTGTCAGATCTTACTGAGCTAAACTCACTGAGGTCCTGTGTGGAAGCTGTAAACCTACACTAGCCAACTGGCTACTAAACATAAGAACACATTTGTGGTCCCAAACAAAGACTCAAGTCAGGAGACCCAAAAATGAAAAACACAACACCAAGTCACCCCAAGAAAGGAGGGGTGAAAACAACAAGGTGGGTACCTACTAAGTGCCAACACTGCACTGCCCACCCACATCCCAAAAAACAGAGGTTCTGAGAGGGCAGGTGGAATAATACATAGCAAGACTCCATTAGAAGAAACAACATTACTAAGGTGAGTAATTTTTTTTTTCAAACAACATGAAGTCTTGCTATTTTATGACATATGCAGACTACAAAGCAGTACCTCCATGGAGGAGGGACAGAACCTACTTAGGAAATAGGCTCTGAAGCACAGCTGTACCAAACCTAGCATCACTCCTAGCCTGGATATCCAGGGAGTAATGCTTGGTAAAAATGTGAACTGCTTTCCAGGTAGCTGCCTGACATATCTCTAGAATAGGGATGTCCCTGGCAGCAGCCAGGGAAGCAGCTGTACCTTTGGTAGAGTAAGCCCTCAGGCCTGAGGGAGGAACCTTACCCAGTTTTTCATAGCAAAATTGGATACAAGAGACAATCCACCTGGCAATGGATCTTTTAGTGGCAGGTTTCCCTTTACCAACCTCACCATAAGTGAGGAACAGTTGGAGTGATTCAAACCTGTGACCCTTGGTACGCTCTATGTAGTAACTAAGGGCTCTCTTTACATCTAAGCTGTGCAGCCTCCTCTCGCCAGAGGAGGAATGGTCAGTGAAGTCACTGGAAGAGATATAGATTGATTAAGGTGGAAATCTGAAACCACCTTATGCAAGAACTTCCTGTTATTCCTGAGGACCACCTTATCTCTGAAAGGAGATAAAATCAGGCTCCACTGACAAAGCTTGTAATTCCTTGTCGTCTGGCAGAAGTGATGGCTACCAGAAACACAGTCTTCCAAGTCAAGTACTTGAGCTCTGCTGAAGACAAAGGCTCAAGCAGGGGTTGCATAAGCTGAGCAATGCAAACATTAAGATCCCAGGCAGGGCAGGGTCCCCGAATGGAGGGGTTGGTGTGAAGCAATCCCTTGAAAAATTGAGAATACAGGATGAGTTGAAAGAGAAGAGGGCTTACCTGCTGAAATAAAAGCAGACACAGCTGCCAGATGCACTTTTAGGGTAGCTGGTCTCAGCCCCAAGGTATTCAAGTGGACCATATAATCCAGGACTGTGGGTAAATCAGCAGATTCTGGGGAAATATGCTTTCCAGAGCACCATATGGAAAACCTCTTCCATTTGGAATTATAAGTAGCCCTGGTGGAAGGTTTCCTAGAAGCCTTCAGGATATCCATTACACCTTGGGAGAGGTGTAGATCAGCAAACTCTAACTCTTCAAGAGCCAGGCCTTGAGATTGAGAGATCTGAGGTTCGGGCACCAAACCCTCCCCTGAGCACAGGTTAACAGGTTGTGATTCCTGGGAAGATAGACTGCTAAGGACAGTAGGAGTGGATACCAGGGTTGTCTGGCCCAATCTGGAGCAATCAGGATCATCTTGCAGGGTTGAGATCTGATTTTGACTAGCACTTTGAACAGGAGAGGGAAGGGGGGGAAGCATAGAGAAACTTCCCTTCCCAATTGAGAACTAAGGCATCCAGAGGGACTGAGCCCAACACTGGGGGCCTGCAGCAAAAAGGGAAGTTGGTGATTGTCTGGGGCTGCAAAAGATCTATCTGAGGGTGTCCATCTGGAAAATATCACCTCAAGACCAGAGGGTCCAGTGACCATTCGATGGCCCTGGAAATCCTGCTGAGAGCATCTGCCAGGACATTGTCCTTGCCTGGGAGGTGAACTGCCATAAGGGAGGTGTTCAGGGAATAAGCCAGAGACCACAACTTCATTGCCTCGTGCACAAGGCCAGAGACCGAGTGCCCCTTGCTTGTTGATGTACCACATTGTGGTGGTGTTGTCTGTTCTGACCTGTACAACTTTGTTCTGAACAGATTTGGAAAAGCTTGAAGTGCTAGGAAAACTGCTCTGAGTTCCAACAGATTGATGTGAAGCAGAGATTCCTGGGGACCACAACCCTGGGTAGTGAGGTCCCCATGTGAGCTCCCCACCCCAAGAGGGATGCATCTGTAGTAAGGATTAAAGAGTGAGACTGAGTGACAAAGGAACCCTTGTCTCAGATTGCTCTGATCCTGCCACCACTGTAGGGCCTGGATCAGGGTTCGAGTCACTGGGATCAATTTGGTTAGAGGGTCTTTCCTTTGAGACCAAAAGGCTCTCAATTGGAACTGGATGTCCCTCATCTGAAATCTTGCTCCCTGCACTACTGCTGAAGAAGCAGCCATGTGCCCCAGGAGCTGTAGAAAATGCCTTGCTGGTCGAGAGACCTGCAGGGTGAATGAGGAGGCCAGAGACACCAGGGTCCTTGCCCTGTCCAGAGGAAGGAAGGCTCTGGCTTTCTCTGTGTTCAGCTCTGCGCCTATGAAAGTGAGGAGCTGGACAGGCTCTAGAACTGACTTTGAAAGATTCAGAAGGAAACCTAGAGAGGTGAGCAGTTGCTGAGTTATTTGTAGGTGTAACTTGACTTGGTCTGGGGACTGACCTACTATGAGCCAGTTGTCCAGGTAAGGGAAGATGGCAATTTTTGCCTTCTTAGGAAGCAACTGTTACTGCCAGGCATTTTGTGAATACCCTTGGAGCAGAGGTGAGGCCAAAGGGCATTGCTCTGAACTGGTAATGGCCTGAGGCAGCTCAACCTGAGGTACTTTCGATGGGAGCTTCTGATGAGAATATGGAAGTAGGCATCCTTGAGGTCCAGGGATGCTAGCCAGTCCCCTGGCCTTAGAGAGGGTAGAATAATTCCCAGAGTCACCATTTTGAATTTTGGTTTTAAAATGTGCTTGTTTAAGTATCTGAGATCCAGGATGGGCCGCCATTCTCCTGTCTTTTTTGGGGTAAGGAAGTATCTCGAGTACAACCCTTTGCCCTGGTGTAGGGGTGGAACCCTTTCCACAGCTCTGAGAGCCAGGAGGGAAGAGACCTCTGCCTCTAGGGCAAGTGCCTCTGGTGGATTTGCAGGTGGAAAGGATCTGGTTCTCATCTTTGGAAATCTTTTGAAGCTGAGAACCAGTCCCTGGCTTACTACTTCCAGGACCCACTTGTCTGATGTCAGAGACTCCCAGTCCTGGACAAAGTAAGCCAGCCTGCCCCCTACAGGTAGCTGAGAATCAGCCCTGGCAACCCCATCAGGGTGCCTGCTTGGCAGGGGCTTTGGGCTGAGGGGTGGAAGTAGGCCTGCTTGTACCCCGTCTGCCTCTCCCTCTAAAGAACCCCCTCTGGGCATAAGCAGAAGAGGAGGCCTGGGCTTGGTAAAAAGGCCTATGAAAAGGCCTGCCCCTGCCCCTGGGAAGCTGCCTTTGAGGAGTGGCCTGCCTTTCCTTGGCCTGTGCACTCCTATAGGTGGTCCTATACTCATCCATTTTCTTCATGTAATTCTCTGTCTGCTCCCCAAACAGAGAATTACCCACAACAGGAAAATCCATGGCCTTAGTCTGGGTATCCTGTGACAGGCTAGTACATCTGAGCCAAGCCATTCTGCGAAGTGCCACAGATGTAGCCATGACTCTTGATGACACATCATTTGAGTCCACTACAGCATGGAATTACACCTTGGATGCCTCAATGCCATCAGCAGCCACCTGTTCCAGCTCCTTGGCAAGCTGGCCAGAGACCTGTTTTGCTAGAGCCATAACAGTATCCCATCTGGATTTCTGATATCTAGCAACATAAGCCATATAATTTGCCTGTCTGAGTCCCAAGGATGCTGCCATGTACTGTTTTGCCATGGCATCAATCCTCCTGGAGTCCTTGTCCGGGGTGTGAAGCCAAGGAATATTTGCCTTTGTCACAGGCTGCAGCCTGCACTACCCCAACATGGCTGCATTGTTGTGTAAGGAACTCCGTATCAGAGCCTGACAATGTGTACCTCTTGTCCATTCTCTTATCCACAGGAGGTATAGTGTGAGGAGTTTTTAGAATTTGAAATGTCTGTTTCCCAAAAGATTTATGCAAGGAATAGACAGTCTCCTAGACTCTGGGATATCCATCATTTCCACATAGTCAGGCTCCTCTTGATCATCCACAGCTTCCTCCATAGGGAGCTGGAGGGTTTCAGCCACTTTTTTATAAAACATAAAATGAGAAGGGGACTCAGAAAGCCTAGGAGGAGACACTCCTGAAGGTCTGTCTGGGTCAATGGGCACATCCAGACTTTCAAATCCACATTCACTCTCCTCATACTCCTCTTCCCCCTCCTCCGGTTCATAATATTCCTCTAAATCATACTCTTGAACCGGTGGAACCGGCCGAACCGGGCGCTTACCTGATGGTGCTGGTTTGGTCGGAACCGGGGAAAGCGACTGGACAATTTTAATCGCTTTGGCTATTTCTTCAGCAGTTGGAGAGGAAAGTTTTGGCTCCACAACAGCTGATTTCCTAGTCCTTTTGCTGGAACCGACTCCTCAGAGTCGGATCTCTTGTCCAAAGAAGTCTCTGCCCTGGTCAGAGGGTACTCTCTGGTTCGGGTTGGAACCGAACCGGGAAGGGTCCATCATGGACTTTTTGCCTCCTTTCCCTGAGCCTACCAACTTCTTTCCAGGGTAGCTGCAGGAAAATTTTACAAATCTGGCAGTCTGCATTGAGGTGGTCAAACCCCAGACAATAAACACAGGTGGTGTGGGGTCAGCCTTGAAGACTTCCCCACACACACTGCAGTGTTGAAACCCAGTGGGCCGGTTTTCTTTTGGTTTCTCAGACATAGTGCCAGTCCTAACCAAACTTACCCGTTTATGGCAATCCGCCAGGTAAGACCCTCTTATCGGTTCCCAACCGTGTCACGGGTCGTGGAAAAAACCATAATAAAATCCAGTTTTTTTTAGAACCGATAAGAACCGGTAACCACACTCTAAATCACAGATTAAGATATTTTAAACAACCTGATCAGTTCAAACCGAACCGATAAACCGTTTACAAGTTCCACACAGAATAGAATTAATGTAAAACCTATCTAGTACTCACAAATACCACAGACAGAGCCTGAACCGACCGTTGTGGTTTAAATTAGGTCAAAATCGAGAAAACAATACTTTAACCGACAAAATGAACCGAGCAGAAGGAGAAAATCTCCGGAGCGACTGTTCAGTGAGGCGGAGTAAAGAATCTGACGGTTTGAGTTTGAAGAACAACAGACAGAGTTTCAACCGAGCTCAAGCTCAGCGTTCCATGCCTGGCATGGAAAGTTAACTCTTTCACCTCCAGAGCAGTTCGAAGGTTGGGACTCACTGCATATCATAATATAGCAAGACTTCATGTTGTTTGAACCATGGCTGTATCCCTCTGCCAGCCTGCAAAGCAACTGTGGAGAAAATGATCCTGCCTATTTTTGACTACGGGGATATAGTATACAGTGCTGCCCCTAAGTCCATCCTAGCATAACTGGACCCTACTTTTCACTGCTTCTGTCGCTTTGCTCTGGACTGTGCACCCTCCACTGCGACCTCTACCAGTCTCTTAACCTCCTTTTGCTCGTCAATAGGTGCCAGTCCCACTGTAATAGATTCATAGCCAAATTCTGGGCCCAGTTACTGCCCCCATCCCGCTCTTCTACGCTGTATGCTCAAACCCCCGCTTACTCACTTAGGAATTGTGATCCTGCCCTTCAAGTCCCTTACATGGCGGCCTCTGCTGGCCAACTGGCCTTCATAACTTGCATGCCCAATATGGAACACCCTGCCTGCAGTCATTCGGCATGCTCCCTCCTCTCAGATACTCAACTCCCTCCTGAAAGGGCATTTCTCCGCCAACTGCTCATGCAGACTAAGCTTACACTAGACAAGGGCCCAGCTCTCTAACTGGTATCAGATATGGTGACTCCTATGTTTTAACTCTGAACCTGATATAGCTTATCTCTTGTACCTATCCCCATATTTATGCCTTATTAACTCTGATGTTTTGTCGCTGCATTGCTGTATACATACTGTATATATACACCTGTGTATATTCGGTGTTAATTTCTGTATTAGATATGTGTTTATGTATCCTCCAATCCCCAACACCCCCCAGGATGCATCTGGAATCCAGCGGTAGTCTGCTCAGTATGCCTTCCTGGTAAAACTTTTAAATAAACAAACAAACAAATCGTGTGCTACATGCGCGAAAACACATTTTGGGCAAGATTTGAAAAATGACAGCTATACTGCTCATAAGGAGGTGTGGTAAAATGGCAATGTTGAAAATCTGGAGTGAAAATATAAAAAATTTGCGAAGTTACAAGCATGCGTAGGAACTGCGCAATGCACACTCGTTAAACAGTCACTTTTGGGAATTTTTTCACCAGGTTTTCAACATAGGGTTTTGGGGGGCCTACCTCATGAACTGTGACACTGTCATTTCGTTACTCAGTCCTGGAAGGTGGTTCCGTGCAGTGACCATGAAATCACCTTTCCGGACCGAATAACAAAATGACAGTGACTGAGTTCATGAGGTGGGGCCCCAAGAACCCCATGTTGAAAATTTGGTGAAAATAATTCCCCAAAATGGCAGAGATATGCACCAAAGTTGGAAAAAACCCAGTTATGCCATTATACAGCTTATCAGCATTTCTTCAGTTCATGGTCGGCTTTGAAGAGTGCAGACATGTTCCTGGCCCACCGAAGATCGTCACGCTGGGCTCCTGAGGTAAGTATGGGATCGGGGGTGGGAGGTGGGTGTGCAGAGGGTGGGCACGGGTTGGGGGGCAAGACAGTCAAGGAGGGACTGTTTTTTTGGTACAGGTTTGTTTTTTTCTTATTCAGGGTGACGTCGAGAGTGGGCTCCCAGCATGGCAGCTGGAAGTTTATTTTTTGGGGAAAAGTGGAGCCCCACGGGGGATTGGGCACCCCCATTGGCCTTACCGACTTTTGCCATGCTGGGGTGGGCTCCCAGCGTGGCACCTAGAAGTCTGTTTTTTTTGGAGGGGTACAGTGGAGCCGACAGGGAATTAGGCACCCCCATCGGCCATACGGACTTTTGCCATGCTGGGATGGGCCCCCAGCGTGGCACCTGGAAGTCTGTTTGGGGGGGTAATGGAGCCGATGGGGGACTGGGCACCCCCGTCAGTCATACAGTGTGTGGGGGTGGAGGGGAATGCATGAGCACGCTGGGGTGGGCTCCCAATGTGCTATGCAGGTGTTCATGGGGGGGAATGAACTGTCTATGACAGTTCAGATGCAGTGCTGACATGTTGGTAATGTGCATACTGCCGACGGCAGTATGCAGATTGCCTACACGTTACTGCCGCTGATTGTAGTGGTGTATTCCTCAGAACTGTACTCTGCTTCATCTAAACGGCTGTCATAGACAGCTTGGACATTCATTGGTGCAGTGCAGCCTTGCCTGCAAAAGGGAGCAGGGCATTGGAAGTGGGGGAGGCACACCTAAAAAACTCATATAGTGGCACTATGTTTCTTGCACATGCGTGCAAGCAAACATAAAAATTTATCAGAGCCTCTTACCACTAGCCAGACAATGTGTGGATCGTGATAACAAAAGAAGAGGCAGTAGCGCTGAACAAATGGTTCTGGCAGAAGTAGCAAAAAAGGGGTGGGGGGAATTCAGTTGGGACCCCCTTGCAAATTAGATGACAAATATACCAAAAAATGGAAACGTTACATAGAAACATGGAAGTTATTGCTAGAAGAGGACCGACAGCTTCTATATTTCTATGTAACCTTTCCATTTGGGGGCATTTTTGCACTCCAAGTTACATCTGGACTCCCAAAAATAATAACTCCATGCATTGTGATACAATTTGAGTAAACTCGTGAGTAAATGTATAAATGGAAATTACGTATCTACCGTAATTCTTGATCTTCTTGGACAAAGTCTCCACCACTCATTCACACTAATGGGAGTATGCCAGTGGTGCTAGGAGCCCCGCAGGAGGCAAAAATCATCAGGAGGGCCGGCGCCAGGATAGGACCACACATGCATGGCACTGCAAGACTAGCTCGTGCTGTATAGGCTTGGCGTTGACCCTTCGACTGCCTCAGTACCTTTTTGACCAAGGAGGGGCAGCATAAACTAACTTAAGGAAACCTAACCATAACTTCTGGACGTAAGATGGCACAAATGACTCATGTAAGAAGGTCAATTCAACATTATCTTCACAGCCCAAACAAGGAAGTGAAGACCAAAAACAGAATGAGTGAGCTCAGGGGGTGGTGGGTGGGCGTGTGAATGAGTGGTGGAGACTTCAAAGAAGATCAAGAATTATGGTAGGTACGTAATTTCCATATCTTCCTGGACGTAAAGTCTCTACCACTCATTCACATTAATGGGAAGAGTACCGAGCTACAAATCAATCCCCCCAGTAGGGCAGTAGGAGACAGAGCTCACTCAGGACAGAAGTCCATAAGGACTGTCCTGCCAAAGAAAGTGAGTTGTCTGGCATGGACATCTAGAATGTCATGCTTCACAAGGTATGCACTGAGCTCCAAGTTGCCACCTTGTAGATGTCTGCAATGGGTACAATACGAATCTCCGCCAGGGAAGCCGCCCTCACTCTGGTAGAGTGGATGTGAACCCGTCCTTCCAATTTGACCTGCACCATGTATTAGCTGTGTCGAACACATGCTACTAACCATGCAGAAATGCATCTAATGGCAACAGGCTGACCCAGCTGAGGCATGCTGAAAGATACAAAAGTTGCTTGGATTGCATATCCCTTTTGTTCTGTCAATGTAGAGTTGCAGAATCCTCTTCACATCCAGAGACTGAAGGGAGCCCTCTCCTTTATTTTGGAAGTCAGAGAAGTAAGTAGGGAGAAGCAAAGGCTAGTTGAGGTGAAAGTCTGAAACCACTCTGGGTAGGAATGTAGGAGGAGTACAGAGTACTGCCATGTCCTCATGAAAGATGATGTAAGGGAGTCTAAGACAGAAGCATGGATTTCGGGGAACCCGTGAGTGAAAGTGACAGCCACTAAGAAGGCTGTCTCCCAGATCATAAATTTCAATTTACAGGTAGCTAGCAGCTCAAGGGTTTATGGGTGAGCAATCTATCATCAGGCTAATTCCCCATGTGGCACCAGTCAACTGACCAGGGGTTTAGTGTGCAGAATGCCTTTTAGGAATTTCTTGACTAATGGTAACTGAGCCAGTAACATGTTCTGAATTGGTTCAAGATAGGCTGAAACACACAGAGGTGTACCTTCACTGCCGAGTATAGCAGACCTGTGACTGACAGGTCCAAAACGCACTCCAACACCTTATTGGTGGGCAACTGAAAAGGTCCAGATGGGACTTTGTACTCCATATGGAGAAGCATTTCAACTTAGCTGTGTAAGTCCTCTTGGTGGAAGGCCTATGTGTGCCTAAGAAGATTTCTGCGATTGTCCGAGATACCTAAAACCTGCCCACTTCTGTCTCTTCAGGAGCCCAGCATTAAGATGAAGGCAGTGCAGGGTGGCTAGACCAAAGGTCCCTTTGTCAGAAAGTCCACTAGTAGAGAGAGTTGCCTCGGGGAAACTTCTGACAGTCTGTTGATCAATGTACATCATATCTGCTGAGGCCAGTCTGGAATGTTGAGAATCATCCTGCCCCCCTGTGCCTCCAACTTGAGCAGTACCCTATGAACTAAGGGAAGAGGAGGAAGCGTACAGGAAGTGTCTTGTCCACTGCAGTGACTATATCCTGACAGAAAAATGAAAATTACGTACCTACCATAATTGTTAATCTTTCTGTGTATCTTCACCATTCATCGCTGTGCGGCACTCACGGGCTGGCCAGTAACCAATGCCAGCTCCTCCTCCATCCCAGTTCTGTATGCTGAAGAGTGAAATTAGGAAAGAGAAAAAAGGAGGGCGGAGCAAGGGAGTTGAGAGACAGGAAAAGGAAAGGATATAAACAGAAGAAAAAATAAAGCCAGCTTAAGAGGACAGAAAAGGTAACTCAGGGGTCTGGGACAGGGGGTCCCAAATCTCAGAGTAGGCAAGGGAGGGACAGAGTAAGTGAGGAAGAGTAAAAGGATAGGAAAGATAAGGAAGAGAGGAAAGGGAGACACTGTGCCACTCCTGCAGCGATCCAAAGGACTCTCTGGGGCTCTGGAGAAGGGGATTGCAGTCTACAGTCACATTAAAGCTTTTTCACATTTCCACCAAAGTGGAGCTGAATACAACATCCCAAGTTTGAGAACAAAACCGGGGCGAACTGGGCAACAGCCCAGAAGATTGACCAAGGCAGGGCACCACTGAAAAGCACTCTGCCAGCCCAAAAGAGGTGGGGGGGGGCAAGTGTCTCCCACTCATGTCTTTAACAAACCCCTAGAGTGGGGATAGGACCCACACTGCTGCAGAGTCCCCCTGAAGAGGGAATCCTCTCACAGAGGATCTAGAGATGGAGCATCCCCCCGAGACAGAAAGGGAAAGGATGTCAGGAGGAAAAACATCCTTAAGACATGGTCTCACAGTCCCGAGGGGGACCCTGCATAGGGAAAAAGCTGTGACTAGCAGGGGAGAAGAGGGAGCTACAGCTCCTGACAGAAGGATTTTAAGAGTCACCGGGGCCCTCATAACTGCTACAGACCTGAGGAGGATCCCAAGAGTTTGGAATTCAAGCTGGCGAATCAAGCCCAAGAGAGGGTCTCGACCCAGCCAGAGGAGAGGTGCTTATCAGGAATGCAAGAAAGAGCCCGGGTGAGCCCTCATATGAAGGGACAAGTGCCCCTGCTTGCCCTCCACTAACAGCGAACCTCTGTCACTTCATCTGAAGGAGCAGAGAGGTCAGAGATACCAGCAGGACTAAGCCCACAACTGGCCTCAATTGGAGAAAAACAAACAGGGAGGAGGCACTGCCCAGAGTCTGAGGCCCAAGAGGGGAAGGAGGGCAGGAAGCAGGGATGAATGGTGAAGATACACAGAAAGATCAAGAATTATGGTAGATACATAATTTCATATCTTATTTGTGTCAATCTCCACTGGTAGGTGATTACCAAACCCCACCGAAGGGGACCTGATACCTCCCTGAGGGGGGAATGTCCCTCAGCCTCCTGTGGGGGAGACACAGAAGGGGGAGACCCTTACAGGCCTAACTAGGCCTGGGACTGGTTAGGGTGAGGTGGGGTCTCCTTCTGACTGGGAGAAGGAAGTTGCCCCTGATGTTCCTGCCTCACCTTGTGGGGAAAAAAGGTGGGGTCCCCGGAAGGAGGAAGCAATCACCCTCGCCAGACCACGGGTGGTTAACTGGGATAGATGAAGCCATACCATCCACCTTACTCAGATCGCTGTCTCCGCTAGCCCGGATGCCACTTCACTGGTGTCATACGATGCCCTTGCTTGGTGCCTCGCAAGTTCCAGGCCATGTACAGAGAGGGCAATGGCTTGTCTGGTTGCCTGATATGGATTTATCCTAGCAAAGACTATAAGTGCCTGTTGTAGGCAGCATGATGGGCCTGATGTACTGTAATTGGGGGGGGGAAAGAGAGAAAGAGAGAGAGAGAGAGAGAGAGATGTGCTGAGGAACACACTCTCCTCCCCCCGGGAGTTATACTCAGCGGAGTCCACATCCAGGGGCCGGTCACGTCTTGGTTTTTGTGCCTGGAAGGAGTATCCAGGAGCATCATGCCTGAAGAGGGGTGAGGTAGGTCTCCCGGAGATCCCTGGGTGCACAATACCTATGCTGGCAGTCCATCGGGGTGGTGGAGGGAACTGATGGAAGGCTGCCAAGTGTGGTACGATGCCTCCCAAAAGGGAGAGGGCCAGGCGGGTAACACCAGGCTGCTTGCACTGTACTCACTTAAAAAAGCATGCACCACCCACTCAGGATTGCGTCTTGCCAATCTACTGTAGATATGTGAAGCTCGTCAACCAACCCTGAAAGGAAACGCTGATAGGTGGTCTGGTCAGCGTCCGATGAAAGGTGGACAGAAGGATCCTCTCCCTCATGTGAGGAGGACTAGGAAGCCCACTAGTCCGGGAGTCAGACTCCGGCCACCACGGGGGAGAGTGGTGAAACACCTGCTTGTCCATGGATCTAATGTAGGCTGGAAAAAGGGCAGCTGTGGCTCTAAACTGCTCCCAGGTTAGAGGGCCCCATAGGACCAGAGTGGCCCAGGAGAGGGGGAGGGGTTGGCAAAGGTAAAGGGGCCAAACACCTCTAAGGAAGAGAACAATCTCTGCCAGGGCTCGGGGACTGAACAAGTGAACCAACACCCTGGAAGGATCCATCAGTCGAGGCAGCCACCAGCCATTCAACCTTTCTGAAATGGTTGGGACTGAGCCCTGAAGAGGATTCCCCCCTGAGAGGATGACAGGGGCCGCTTGGGTCCAGGAGGGCAGCCCCTAGCCTCAAGAAACAAGACCCCCCTGGGAAGACCTCAGGGGAGAAGACAGAGCTGGTACTGCTGCTCCTATCCAAGCCCCTGTGGGCTACCAGGGAAGGGCGCTGCTCCTGATGCTGTCCCAACCCCTCAGACTCAGAGGTGGACCTCTTCCTCAGGACTAACCGAGGAAGCTCAAACTCACCCGCCAACTCCTGAGAGGCAGCAGATGAGGGAGCCTTCTCCCCTGTCCCAGATGCCCTAGCAGGTCCAGATGTAGACCCAGCCTGGACACCCAAAACAGAGAATTCTCCTCCTCCAAGTCCAGAGGCTCCACCAACTCTGGTGGACCCTCCAGTGTTGCCCCCTCAAGATCGAACATCCATCAGTGCCGCAATGGCTTTGACACCGCGCCTGGAATCCACTGGTTCTGAAGGAGGGGTTGGGCAGATGCCGAAGTGCTGGGTGGGTGGGAGTCCAAGGACTCCAAAGAATCCAGAAGCCAGTCTGGATCCACCTCCGAATCATCACTGTCCCTGGAGGAGGCACGGATCCAGAAAATGTCCTGACCGCCCCCCAATCCCGGCACTGCAAGCTGCACCAGCCCAGTACTGCCCACAGTGCTTCCCCAATCACCGGTGCAGTGCATGGTGCCGGGATCCAAAGCACTGCTGATGGGCAGCACTGAGGAAACCGCCAGGCCGGGTCTGGCAAACACAGGCTGTGACACTGGGGGAGCCTTCACCCAAGCAGATGACAGCTAAAACTATGCTCCAGCCAAACCTCCTGAGGAACGGATCAGCCTGTGCCATGGGGACGCGAGGCAGTGGACGTCCCCTCCCTCCAATGCCCATATAGAACTAGAAGGGGACCCGGAGGAAGTGTCAGGGACCTATGTCTGGCATCCCTAGTGTGCACCTGTCCTCCGAAAGTGGGTGACGTCCAGCTGACTTTAAATGCACGGTGTTCCAGAACTCTGTGATCCATGGAAAAACAGGTGTTGCAATGGTCCACATCATGGTTAGGGCCCAGGCAGGTCAGGCAATGATCATGCTAGTCTGAGATGGAATAAAGTTAGCCACAGGGACACCGCTGCATCGGGGGCCGATTCGCCTTCAAAGTCTTCTGTTTCTTGTTCCCTGGACGAGACATGATCAGACAAAAAAATCAATAGCAAAACAGCAAAAAAATGTCTCAGCTCTGAAGAAATAAAAGGAAAGGTTTTACCAGAGTCAATGGTGCCAAGAACGGATGGCTCTAGCAGAACTAGGATGGACGAAAAACTGGATCGAACGGACTAGGCCCGATGACGCAGTTAAAAACGCTCCACACACAAGGTCGTGCTTGCTTGATGGTGGAAGAAGCAGAACTGGGATGGAGGAGGAGTTGGCATTGGTTACTGGCCAGCCCGCGAGCGCCATGCAACACATTGGCCTCGTGGGTGGCGCCACACACGAATCAGACTCCTGCCTCTTTTACAAAAAAAAAAAAAAATGCTCCTGTAGGGTCCTGCTCCTCTGGCCAGAACCCCCCAGTAAATAATGGTGAAGACTGACACAGATAAGAACACCAAGTTCTGGATTTCTGAAGCAGGACAGAGGCAGTTTTGCATTGAGAGGGGACGCAAAAAGGACCAGGTTTGGATTGCCCCGCTCATTAAACAGTGACTGCGCAACATCTGAACTGATGCAACATGCTCGAGGCACTACTCACACATCCTCACGACCTTCCTGCAGAGAGGGTAGGAAAGCACTCCACCATGCTTATTGATGTAATATGTCACAGCTTTGCTGTTCGAGGCATGATCACGTTGTGGCAGAGGGCATCCTTCAGGACTTGGATAGCGTGTAAGACAGCTTTCATCTCGAAGGTATTTATGAGAAGATGAGGCTCCTCCTGGCTCCACACCTGAGTGTGGAGGTCTTGACAGTGAGCTCCCCCACCGATCAGGAGTGATGACAATTTGTCAGAGACTCCATCATGTATGTGGAGGATTGTGGATGCATGGTTGGAGACCACTGTTTGCTGTGGACCACGCCTGGAGTCCCATCATCCACTGCATTGAAAAGGGCCCAAAGAGTCATTTTCCTTGATGTAATGAGACATTTGAAGATGTTGTTTCTCCTGTTTTCCAGAAAGAAAAACCCTCACCCTGGAGGTATCCCAGAGGGCTCCTATGAACAGAAGCTGCTGGGAACGTGAATCTGGCACCATCCCTGAATCAGAAAACTCCTCCTGGAAGTGAGCAACTGAGAAGCTGTGGCAACTGCTTCCTGTGTCTCCAACCCAAATGGGCTGGCTAGGAGCCAAACGTCCAGAAAGTGAAAACTTGAACCCTGAGGTTTTAATGAACTCCTCCCTGCAGGCACTTGTTTAACCTTCCAAAGTCAAGAATTGGTGCATGCTACCTGTTATCTTGGTACCAAAGAAACAGACATAGGTACCTGTGTTCCAGCCTGCCATGGAACAACTTCTACTGCCCTGTTCCTGCAGCAGTCCCGAATCTCGGAAGCAAGAGGGTCTGACTGAGGGGTGGACAGACTGGGCTGCTGCCTGGGTCTGGGGAAAATCTCTGTGAAATTGGGAGTCTTGGCCTCTACCTCGAAAGGACTGTCTGTTATTAGGATGTCGACAGTTCCTGTCTCTCTGAGGGGCAGCAGGAGAAAGCCTGCTGTTTAAATGACAGCCCTGATGTTCTGAGCGGCCTCCAAAGTTCAACCTGAGGGCCAAACAGATAAGCACCATCAAGGAGACATTAATCACCTGCTGCCAATGGCAGCAGCTCTAGAGGCAGAATCATAGGCATTTCTAAAAGCGTTCAACTGGTTATTGGGCTATATGCCCCTTGCAATGGAGCGTCAGATTCTGGGAGGCTCTCGGCTGTGACAAGGCTGAATAGGACCCTGTCCCAGTTGTTATAGAGAGTTTAAATGCAGGGATCTGTTCTTTCTTTTCCTATCTCTTGTCTGTCTGGTTGTGCAACCAAATTTTCCTGTGAGACCTAGGACTTGATCACCCCGGCAGTCTCGCAATTCTTTGCCTCACTGTCAGTCTTCACTTGCTGTTCTGTCTTTTCTTCCCTTGCATATTTGCTAGTATAAGAATATATACAAATCATTATGTGGAAATGTAACTGATATTGGGATCCCTTTGTTTAGAAATGACATAATGTTACTGTTGAAATGTATATAATTATAATTTGAGATGACTGCAAAAAGCTATTGGGAACTCAAGGGGTTAACCTGGAATGCAATTTTTAAGCATTTTGCCAAAGAGCTGTGGAAAAGGGGCCTCAGTTCTGGGACACTGTGTTCCTGCCTGCACCTGCCTGAAATATACAAGAATATTTTAGAAAATATCAGGATGCTTGATAAGAAAGGGAGCTGCAAAGACTTATAAGACAGAGCTGCAGTTCCTTGCAGGGGACACAGAGATTGAAGGAAAACTCAAATGGATCTCTTCTATTTATTCTGCCTTTGTAAATAGTTTTTCTGAACAATTTTTTATGTTACTGCTAGTACTAATAAATACTTTTTGCGAATTCTACAACTGCTCCTGGTTTTTCCTATGCTTCCTGACCTGTGCCTCAATGACAGATGGTGTCACAAGTGGGATTTGCGCCACGCATACTCTAAGCCAGGGGTTCTGTGCATGGATAGTGGATTTAGTACCAGGGAAGCACAGAGAAGAAAAAATGACTCACCTTAGTAATCTTATTTCTTCCAGAGTATTCTTCTATATTCATAACTGTATGTAGTCTGCCTCTTAAGTAGAACTGCCCCGAGAGAAATGGAACTATATGCAAATGACAGAACCTATCATTGCTTGAGACACATATTCAAACTGCTGCCCTCAACTACTGCAATGTTCCATCAACGTCTCAGATTTTGATAACAGCCTACAAGGCAGAAATACTATGTACCTATCTAAAACTACCTATAAATGCATAAAGGAACTAACTCCCTTAAACAAAATATGCCCCCTAGTGGCTATTTAACTATGACTCAAACAGAAAAGTTTTATCCTGGAAACTCAGGAAACCAAAGAAGAAGAAGTCCTACCAAAGTAAAATGTACTTTAATAGTGTGTACATGCTTACAGAAATCCAAGATAACATCAGTAGGCATGCTGAGGCTCTGGTTCTGTTAGGGGAGGCAGGGAGGGAGAGTTATGAATATAGAAGAATGCACTGGAAGAAATAAGATTACTACGGTATTTTTTTCTTCTAACCCCACGTATTCTTTGATATTCATAACTGTATGCAGACTTCAAAGCAGTACCTTTGGAGGTGGACAGAGAACCTACTTAGGAAAGAGGCTCTGCAGGACTGCTGTTCCAAATCTGGTTTCACCTCTGGACAGTATGTCCAGGCTGTAATGCTTAGTGAAAGTATGTAATGTCCTCCATGTGGCAGCTTTGCATATGTCCAATAGGGGACATCCCTTGAAGCTGCTATGAAAGCAGCAGAGCAGTTCCCCTGGTTGAATGGGCCCTAAGTCCTGATGGGGCCTGTCTGCCTGCTTTTTGATAGCAGAACTGTATACAGCTAACTATCCAGCAAGAGACTGATCTCTTGGTAGCTGGTGTACCTTTTTTCACATCCCCATAGGTAAGGAACAACTGTTGTTTATCCTGCCTATGCTCCTTACTATGAAATATGTAGTAACTAATAGCTCGCTTCACATCCAGACTGTAAAGTCTATGCTCACCTGAAGTAGAGTGCTCAGTGAAAAACATTGGTAGTGTAATGGATTGGTTTAAATGAAAATCTGACACCACCTTAAGGAGAAATTTTCTATTGGTTCTGGGTACCACTTTGTCCTTATGGAAAGACAAACAGTCCTTTTCCACAGATAGGACCTGAAGCTCACTTATCCTTCTAGTAGAAGTCATAGCCAGTAGAAATACAGTTTTCCATGTGGCATACAGTTGGTGAGCTGAGGACATGGGTTCAAAAGGTGGCTTCATAAGCTGAGCAATACAAATGTTCAAGTCCCACCCAGGGACAGGCTCCCTAATGAGTGGGCATGTGAGACACAGACCCTTGAAAACCTTTTAAAAAATTAGATCAGGTACAATGGAGGTGGGTTTTCCCACCAAAATGTGAGCAGAGATAGCTGCTAAGTGGACCCTTAGTGAGGTATGTTTAAGGCCCTGATCATGTAAGAAAGTAAGGTACTCGAGTAGAGTTGGAATTTCTGCTGAGGCAGGTTCGATGCTGTGCAGGGTGCACCAAGAGAGAAACCTTTTCCATTTGGCCAAACAGGTTTTCTTAGTGGAGGGTTTCCTATATCCCTTAAGCATGTGTAAAACTGCTTGGGAGAGATTCAGGTTTGTAGAGTCTATGTCTTCAAGAGCCAAGACTGAGATACCCTATTTTCCCTTGGTGGAAGGTTAACAGGTTGTGCCTCCAAGGAAGATGTATTGGTCTGGATACCAACATGGATAGCAGGAGAGGGTAACAATGTTGTCTGGGCCAGTCCGGGGTGATGAGGATCACTGAGGCCAACTGGGACCTGAGCTTGATCAGGATTCTGAGAATGAGAGGGAAGGGAAGGAAAGCATATAGGCTTCTCCCTGACCAATCCAGTACCATGGCATCCACTGGGATTGTGCCCCTGGTTGAGGCCTGCAACAAAACAGTGGTAGTTTGTGGTTCTCTGGCGAGGCAAAGAGGCCCACTTCTGGGGTACCGCACTTTCTGAAGACTGAATTTGCTACTTGTGTGTCTAATGACCACTGTGGTGGCCCTGACGGATTCTGCTGAGGGCATCTGCCAAAATGTTGTCCTTCCCTGGGAATTGGACCGCTTGCAGAGTTACTTTTAGGGAGTATGCAAGAAAAAATTACTCACCTTAGTAATGTTGTTTCTTCTAATGGAGTCTTGCTGTATTCTGACATATTGCAGTGATGTCCAACCTTTGAACTGCCCCGGAGATGAAAGAGTTAACTTTCCATGCCAGGCATGGAATGCTGAGCTCGAGCTCGGTTGAGACTCTGCTGCTGTTTGAAATTAAACAGTCAGATCTTTACGAGCTAAACTCACTGGATGCCCTGTGTGGAAACTGTAAAGTTACACTAGCCAACTGGCTACTAAATATAATAAAGAGATTTTTGGTCCCAAAGCAAAGACTCAAGTCAGGAAACCCAAAAAATAAAACAAAAACACAACACCCACACACCCAAACCAAAGGGATGAGAAAGAAGGGTGGGGGCACCTCCTGAGTGCCAACACTGCTACTGCCCACCCACATTCCAAAAACCAAGGTTCTGAGAGGAGAGGCAGGGCAGAATACAGCAAGACTCCATTAGAAGAAACAACATTACTAAGGTGAGTAATTTTTCTTCAAACAACATGAAGTCTTGCTGTATTCTGACATATTGCAGACTACCAAGCAGTACCTCCATGGAGGAGGGACAGAACCTACTTAGGAAATAGGCTCTGAAGCACTGCTTGTTAAAACCTAGCATCACTCCTAGCCTGGATGTCCAGAGAGTAATGCTTGGTAAAAGTGTGTACTGTTTTCCAGGTGGCTGCTTGACAAATCTCTAAGATAGGAATATCCCTGGCAGCAGCCAGGGAAGCAGCTGTACCTCTGGTAGAGTGAGCCCTCAGGCCTGAGGGTGGGATCCTACCTAGTTTTTCATAGCAAAACTGAATGCAAGAGACAATCCACCTGGCAATAGATCTCTTAGTGGCAGGTTTTCCCTTACCAACCTCACCATAAGTAAGGAACAGTTGGAGGGAGTCAAACCTGTGACCCTTGGTGTGCTCTATGTAGTAGCTAAGGGCCCTTTTCACATCCAAACTGTGCAGCCTCCTCTCCCCAGAGGAGGAATGGTCAGTGAAGAAAACAGGAAGGGACATAGACTGGTTAAGGTGGAAATCTGAAACCACCTTAGGCAAAAACTTCCTATTAGTCCTGAGAACCACCTTATCTCTATGGAAAGAGATAAAATCAGGCTCCACTGACAGGGCCAGTAACTCACTTATGCGTCTGGCAGAAGTGATGGCCAATAAGAAAACAGTTTTCCAAGTCAAGTACTTAAGCTCTGCTGAGGACAAAGGCTCAAACGGGGTTTGCATAAGCTGAGCAATGCAAACATTAAGGTCCCAAGCAGGGGCAGGGGCCCTGAAGGGAGGACTGGTATGAAGTAATCCCTTGAAAAATTTAGAAAATACAGGATGAGCAGAAAGGGAAGAGTGTTTGCCTGCTGAAAGGAAGGCAGAGACAGCTGCCAGATGCACTTTAAGTGTAGCTGGTCTGAGTCCCAAGCTATTAAGATGAACCATGTAGTCAAGGACTGTGGGAAGGCCAGCAGACTCTGGAGAAATGTGCTTGCCAGAGCACCATATAGAAAATCTTTTCCACTTAGAGTTGTAAGTGTTTCTGGTGGAAGGTTTACGAGAAGCCTTCAAGATATCCAGAACACCTTGAGAGAGGTGTAAGTCAGCAAACTCTAATACTTCAAGAGCCAAGCCTTGAGGTTGAGGGATTTGAGATTCGGATACCAAACCCTCCCCTGAGCACATGTTAACAGGGAAGAGACAGGGGAAGGTGGACCGCT
The DNA here is from genome assembly GCA_016271365.2 of Neoceratodus forsteri. Lineage (NCBI taxonomy): Eukaryota > Metazoa > Chordata > Ceratodontiformes > Ceratodontidae > Neoceratodus > Neoceratodus forsteri. Next base: position 1,455,411,838 of record CM028130.1, read on the forward strand.
AAGGACAACAAGAGAGGGTACCAGGGCTGTCTGGCCCAGTCTGGAGCAATCAGAATCACCTTGCAGGGTTGAGACCTGATTTTGACTAACACCTTGAACAGGATAGGGAAGGGGGAAAAGCATACAGGAACTTCCCCTCCCAATTGAGAACTAGGGCATCCAGGGGGACTGAGCCCAACACTGGGGGCCTGCAGCAATAGAGAGGGAGTTGGTGATTGTCTGGGGCTGCAAAAAGATCTATCTGTGGAGCGTCCCATCTGGAGAAAATCACCTTCAAAACTGGGGGATCCAGGGACCATTCGTGATGGCCTTGAGATATCCTGCTGAGAGCATCTGCCAGGACATTGTCTTTGCCTGGGAGGTGTACTGCTGTAAGAGAGGTGTTCAGGGAATAGGCCAGAGACCATAACTTCATTGCCTCTGTGCACAAGGCCGTAGACCGAGTGCCCCCTTGCTTGTTGATATACCACATTGTGGTGGTATTGTCTGTCCTGATCTGAACTACTTTGTTCTGAACAGACTTGGAAAAAGCTTGAAGTGCTAGAAACACTGCTCTGAGTTCTAATAGATTGATGTGAAGCAGAGATTCCTGAGGAGACCACAACCCTTGGGTGGTCAGGTCCCCCAAGTGGGCTCCCCAGCCCAAGAGGGAGGCATCTGTAGTAAGGATTAGAGAATGAGACTGAGTGACAAAAGGAACTCCCCTGTCTTAGATTGTCCTGATCCTGCCACCACTGTAATGCCTGGATCAGGGTTCGAGTCACTGGAATCAGTTTGGTCAGAGGGTCCTTTTTCTGAGACCAAAAGGCTCTCAAGTGGAACTGAATGTCCCTCATCTGAAATCTTGCTCCCTGCACCACTGCTGTAGAAGCAGCCATGTGCCCCAGGAGCTGCAGAAAATGCCTTGCTGGTCGAGACACCTGGAGGGTGAATGAAGAGGCCAGTGAAATAAGGGTCCTGCCCTGTCCAGGGAAGGAAGGCTTTTGCCTTACTGTATCTAGCTCTGCCTCTGAAGGTGAGGAGCTATACAGGCTCTAGAACTGACTTTGAAAGATTCAGAAGGAAACCTAGAGAAGTGAGCAGTTGCTGAGTTATCTGTAGGTGTAACTTGACTTGGTCTGGAGACTAGCCTACTATGAGCCAGTCATCCAGGTATGGAAAGATGGAGATCCTTTTTCTTCTTAGGAAGGTAACTACTACTGCCAGGCATTTTGTGAACACCCTTGGAGCAGAGGTTAGGCCGAAGGGCATTGCTCTGAATTGGTAGTGGCCTGAAGGCAGCTCGAACCTGAGGTATTTTCGGTGGGAGCTTCTGATGAGAATATGAAAATAGACATCCTTGAGGTCCAGGGAGACTAGCCAGTCCCCTGGCCTTAGAGAGGGTAGAATTATTCCCAGAGTCACCATTTTGAACTTTAGCTTTAAAAGGTGCTTGTTTAAATATCTGAGGTCCAGGATGGGCCGCCATTCTCCTGTCTTTTGGGGGTTAGGAAGTACCTGGAGTACAATCCTTTCCCTTGAGTAGGGTGGAACCTCTCTATGGCTCTCAGAGCCAAGAGGGAAGAGACTCTGCCTCTAGGGCCAGAGCCTCTGAGGAATTTGCAGGTGGAAAGGATCTGGTTCTCATCTTTGGAAATTATTTGAAGCTGAGAACCAGTCCCTGGCTTACTACTTCCAGGACCCATTTGTCTGATGTTAAAGACATCCAGTCCTGGACAAACTAAGCCAGCCTGCCCCCTACAGGTGGTGGAGAATCGGCCCTGGCAATCCCATCAGGGTGCCTGTTTGGCAGGGGCCTTAGGCTGGGGGGTGGAAGCAGGCCTGCTTGTACCCCGTCTGCCTCTCCCTCTGAAGAACCCCCTATGAGCATAAGCAGAAGAGGAGGCCTGGGCTTGGTAGAAAGGCTCATGAAAAGCCTGCCCCTACCCCTGAATGTTGCCTCTGGGGAGTGGCTTGCCTTCCTTGGCCTGAGCACTCCTATAGGTGGTCCTGTATTCATCCATTTTTCATGAGTTCTCTGTTTGCTCCCCAAACAGAGAATTACCCACAACAGGAAAATCCATGGCCTTAGTCTGGGTATCCTGAGACAGGCTAGTACATCTGAGCCAAGCCATCCTATGAAGGGCCACAGATGTAGCCATGACTTAGATGAAACATCACTGGAGTCCACTGCAGCATGGAATTGCACCTTGATGCCTCAATACCATCCGCAGCCACCTGTTCCAGCTCCTGGCAAACTGTCTAGGGACCTGTTTACAAAGCCATCACAGTGTCCCATTTAGATTTCTGATATCTAGCTGTATAGGCCATATAATTAGCCTGCCTGAGTCCCAAGGATGCTGCCTGACTGCTTTTTTGCCATGGCATCAATCCTCCTGGAGTCCTTATCTGGGGGTGTGAAGCCAAGGGTATATTTGCCTTATCACAGGCAGCAGCCTGCACTACCCCAACATGGTTGCATTGTTGGTAAGGAACTCCGTATCTGAGCTGAGAGAGTATACTCTTTGTCCTCTCTTGTCCACAGGAGGTATAGAATTAGAGTCTTTAAAATTTTCACTGTCTGTTTCCCAAAGGACTTATGAAGGGGAACAGACAGCCTCCTGGATTCTGGGATATCCATCATTTCAACATAGTCAGGCTCCTCCTGGTCATCCACAGCTTCTTCCATAGGAAGCTGCAGAGTTTCAGCCACTTTTTTGTAGAACATAAAATGGGAAGGGGACTCAGAAAGCCTAGGAGGGGAAACCCCTGAAGGTCTGTCTGGGGAGATGTCCGGGTCAATAAGCACATCCAGACTTTCGTAATCACCATCACTATCCTCATACTCTCCTTCCTCCTCCTCCGGTTCATAAAAATCTTCTAAATTATAGTCTGGAACCGAGCCCCTTCCCGATGGTGCTGGTTCGGTCCGAACCGGGGTTAGCGACTGAACAATCCTTATCGCTTTGGCTATTTCATCAGCAGTCGGAGAAAGAATTTGTGGATCTGCACCGGCTGATTTATCCCTTCTTTTTCTTTTAACCGGAACCGACTCCTCGGAGTCGGTTCTCCTTTTGCCCAAAGAAGTTTCGCCCTGGTCAGAGGGCACTCCTTCTGGTTCGTTGAACTGAACCGGGCTGGCCATCCGGTCAGCGGACTTCTTGGCCTCTCTTTCCTGAGCCTACCAACTCTCTTTTCCAGGGTAGCTGCAGGAAAATTCTTGCAAATCTGGCAGTCTGAATCGAGGTGGTCAAACCCCAGACAATAAACACAGGTGGTGTGGGGATCAGCCTTAGCAAAGACTTCCCCACACACACTACAGTGTTGAAACCCAGTGGGCCCGGTTTTTCTTTTGGGTTTCTCAGACATGGTCAGTCCTAATAAAAACGTACCCTTTTTTCGGTAATCCGCGAGGCAAGACACCCTTATCAGTTCCTGACCGTGTTACGGGTCGTGGAAAAAAACGTAATGAAATCCGTTTTTTTTTTTAGAACCGATAAGGACCGGTTACCACACTCTAAAAGTAGAATAAACTTTTTTTGAACAACTTGATCGGTTCAAACCGAACCGATCCCACGTCTACAAGTTCCACACAGAAGAACAAGAAAAATAAACCTATCTAGTACTCACGATACCACAGACAGAGTCTGAACCAACAGGTAAACGGTTAAATTTGGTTGAAAACCGAGAAAAACGGTACTTTAACCGACAACTTGAACCGAGCAAAGGAGAAATCTCCGGAGCGACTGTTCAGTGAGGCGGAGTAAAGAATCTGACGGTTTAATTTCAAACAGCAGCAGACAGAGTCTCAACCGAGCTCGAGCTCAGCGTCCCATGCCTGGCATGGAAAGTTAACTCTTTCATCTCCAGGGCAGTTCAAAGGTTGGACATCACTGCAATATGTCAGAATACAGCAAGACTTCATGTTGTTTGAAGATCCCACAGTTTCATGGCCTCTGAGCACAGAGGTATCTTGTACTCCCTTGCTTGTTTATATAGTACATTGTTGTGGTGTTTTCTGTCCCGACCTGTACCACCCTGCCTGGTACTAAGTGAGCAAAGGCCTTTACAGCTAGAAGTACAGCCCAGAGCTTTAAGAGATTTATGTGCAGAAGGGATTCTGCATCGGACCAAGTCCCATGGATGGTGTGTTCCCCCATGTGGGAGCCCCATCCCAGTAGAGAAGCATCTGTTGTGAGAACAAAGGAAGGGTTCTATTTTTGGAAAGGGACACCTTGCCTTAAGTTGTCTGAATGTTTCCACCACTGTAAGGCTTGAATATTGGCCTCTGTTACTGGAATGAGTTTTGACATCTTGTCCCTTCTCTGTGACCAGTGGGACCTGAGATGAGACTGCAAATCTCTCATTCTGTATCTTACCCCTGAAACTGTACCTGTTGCTGCAGCTATATGGCCCAGAATCTGCAGACAGTGTCTTGCTGGGCATGGCTACTTTAGTTTGAAAGAGGCAGCCAGGTCGAAAATACTTTGCACCCTGTCCTGAGGGAGGAAAACCCTTCCCTGAATAGTAGTCAGCTCTGCTTCTTTGAATTGAAGCACCTGGACCGGGGTAAGAACAGACTTTTCCTGATTTATCAGGAATCCCAAGGATTGCAGGAGATGCACTGCTGATTGCAGGTGTTCTGAGACCTGCTGTGGGGATTTTCCCACAACCAACCAGTCGTCCAGATAAGGGAAGACTAGGATGCCAGACCTCCTTAGGTGTGCCACTACCACAGCTAGGCACTTTGTAAATACCCTTGTAGCTGAGGTTAGGCTGAAGGGAAGGGAAGTGAACGGATAATGACCTGAAAGGAGTCTAAACCTGAGATACTTTCTGTGAGATTGCCTTGCTGGGATGTGAAAATAGGCATCTTTTAAATCCAGAGATGCTAACCAATCTCCCTGCTGGATAACTGGTAGTATGGACAACAAGGTGACCATTCTGAATCTTGGTGTTACTAGAAATTTGTTGAGAGATCCGAGATCCAGAATGGGTCACCAGTCCCCATTTTTATTTTTGGCTAGGAAGTAACGGGAGTTGAAACCCCTTTCTCTGAGATGTACTGCTACAATTTCCACTGCTTTCATGTGGATCAATTTCTGCACCTCTTTTTGCAAGAGTTTGCCCTCCATGAAGGAAGCTGGTTTGAAAACCTCTCGATTTCAGAGGGGGGAGGGATTTGAAGCATAGGGACAAACTCTGACTTACCATCTCCAGAACCCACGTCTGTGGTAATGGAAACCCACTTCTGGAGGAAGCAAGTTAGCCTGCCCCCTAGTGGCACTGGGGAGGTGACCTGGACCAACTGGTCAGGGATTTTGTTTTGGGGGTGCCTGAGCCTGGACAGATTGGGAACCCCTTCTGGAACCCCTCCTGCCCCTAGATCTAAAATACCCAGTCTGCTGTGGGTAGGGCTGTTGCTGAAAAGCAGCTTGGTCCTGATAGAAAGGCCTCCCATAAGGGGACCTTCCCCTGCCTCCCCTTCCATAAGGCCTATAAGAAGGGATGGGCCTGTCTCTGGAGGAGTTACTCTTGTAGGAGGCCTTGTAGTCATCCACCTTTCTCATGTAATCCTCAGTGTGTTTGCCAAACGGAGTTATTCTCCACAGGAAAATCCATGACTTTTGTCTGGGTATCCTGGGTGAGATTAGTTGCCCTAAGTCATGCCAATCTTCATAGGGCCACCAACAGAGCCATCCACCTGGCAGCATTATCGCTGGCAACAGCTGCCATCTGGAACTGTTATTTAACAGCTTCCAGACCAAATCTAGCGGTCTCTGCCAGGTCATCAGAGAGGGGCAAGGGCGCCTTCTCTGACATAGCCAGTACTGACTGCCACAGTATTTTCTGATACTGTGCTGCATGTGCCTGGTTATTAGCCTGCCTCACACTTAAGGAGGCAGCTAAGTACCCTTTCTTAGACATACCGTCTGTTTTTCTGGAGTCCTTCTCAGGAAGGTGGGAGGAGAGAGGGACCCTTGCCTTTTCACAGGCTGTTTGTTGGACTATACCTTGGTGATCACGGTGGGAGTATACGAACTCTGCTCCCTCCCTGTCCAATTGATATTTCTTATCAGACTTCCTATCTATAAGGGAAACAGTTAGGAGTCTGTAAAATCTTTAATAAGTCTTTTTAAAGAACTTGTTAATTGGCAAATATACCTTTTTTGTGGGTGTTAACCCCATCTTCTCTAGGTATTCTGCCTCCACTTCGTCATCGACCTCTTCAGTGGTACCTAAATCCAAAGCTTCCACTATTTTTCTCCCAAAAGAAAAGTGCAATGAAAAATCCTCAGGTTGAGGAGGAGAACCAAACTCCTGCTCAGGTGAGATTTCAGGCTCTATTGGATCATCCTGTTCAGGGTCCATCTCACCATAGTAATCACACTCAAGTTCCTGTGATTCGGGAACAGGAGCTGGGGCAGGAGCCTTTGGAGGAGCCGGCTGAGCAGGCAGGATCCCCTGTAAAGCCGAACTTTCATAGCCTGAGCTATCTCCTCTACAGATGGCAGGCTGTGAGACACAGTAGAGACCCATTGAGGTACAGAAACCTGGGGTTCTAAGTGTTTGGCTTTCTTGGTTTTTTTTGGAGGGGGCTGGAGAGTCAGTTGGATCATTCCCCCTTTTCAAAGTGCCAAAAACATCCTTATCAGGGGTGGTAACAGTGGATAAAGTGGTTTCAACTGCAGTTTTTGGTGGCTGGGTAGAGCCTAAGAGCCCACTGTCCACTTTTTTCCTCAACTTTTCCATCCTTTTCTCAATAGTTTTAGGAGAGAAGGATTTACAAATGACACAGCCTGCTGAAAAATGATCAGGTCCCAAGCAGACTAAACATGGATCGTGTTTGTCAGCTTTTGCAAACATTTTCCCACACTAAGCACAATTTCTAAAACCTAGGGGACCAGTCTTTTTCTTTGTTTTTTCTTGTAATTCCATTTCCAAGAGAAAAAACAGTAAACGCTTATTAGCACTCAAACTAACGTGTTTTTTTTTTTGTTGGTTCAGGAACTGGTTAAGGATCCAAGAAAAGAACCGATAATTTTAGACTCAAACCGGGTCAGTGGTACACAGCAACCGGAGTATCGGTTCAGAAGAACTGACCGCTCGGTTTCAAAGTAGAAGTTTTAAACACAGAAAAATATAGGAATACATATAAAATAACACAAACTATGGTGAAAATCGCCAAAATTACTAAGAAAGGCCCAGTTCCTCAGCGGTTATTCCGAACCTTGAGGAACCGAGGAAAAAAATTAAACTTTATCGCTAAACTAAATAAACTTAACTTCAAAAAGTAATTAGAACTAAATTAAACAATAAATGAAGGCAGCAGCTCAAATATAGACAGAATTATACTTATTAAACTGGAATCAGCAGGAACAGTCGAGAGAAAGATCTCCAGGCATCTGACTTGTCAGGCGGAGTGAGAAATCTGAGACGTTGATGGAACGTTACAGTAAATGAGGGCAGCAGTTTGAATATGTGTCTCAAGCAATGACAGGCTCTATCATTTGCATATAGTTCCATTTCTCTCCTGGCAGTTCTACTTAGGAGGCAGGCTGCATACAGTAATGAATATAGAAGAATACATGGGGTTAGAAAGGTATGAATTCTGCAGCAGCAAGTCCAGGAGTGGTTACCAGAAGAATGGCAGCCAAACTAGCAGAGACAGAAGTCCAAGCTGAGATTGTACAACCAGCACAAGTTATGGAAAAAGAATAGGCAGTGACAGAACCTGAAAGCTTAATGGACTTTTTCAAATGGTGGGCTATACAACAAAAAGAGACAGAGAAACAGAGGAGAGAACAGATGCAGTGACAGGAGCAGGAGAGAAGAGAAGCAGCAGATGAGACAAGACATGCAGTGACAGGAGCAGCAATGGCTGGATGCCTTGCAAGCTATCAAAGACAGAGGATCTGGCACAGATCCAGATGAACAACAAAACACAAGCAACTTAAAAGCAATTAAACTTAAAAAATTGTGTTCCTTGGATGATATCGAGGCATACCTGACAACTTTTGAAAGAGTTGCCACAGCCTGCCAATGGCCAAAGCAGCAATGGACAATCAGACTGGTACCCTACCTGACAGGGAAAGCCTAACTTGCCTACAGCAATATGGACACTGCACAGTCAGAAAACTATGACCTGGTGAAAAATGAAATCCTGAAAGGGCATGACATCTCCGGAGAGACCTACAGGCAGAGATTTTCATCTCTGAAGTACAACTCAGTCGACAACCCTCGAGAAGCCTTCACCTGACTCAGAGAACTCCTGATAAAATGGCTCTAACCAGAGGGCAAAACAGTCCCACAGATCGACACATCTGCAATGGAGCAATTCATCAACAACATGCCTACAGATGTGCAGCTCTGGGTAATGGGATACTGACCAGAAAGTGGGGGAAATGCTGTTTCTTTGGCAGAGGACTACCAAATGAACAGACAGATGTCACAGCAGCGAGGTAACAGCCAAGCCAAGTAAGACACACTTTTCCCCATTTAAACTCCAAGTCTGATGAGAACTCTGGTGGGGGTAACAAATCTGTGCCCAAAGACGTTATTTGCTATAACTGTAATAAGCCAGGATATATTGCAAGAAATTGCAGTTAAGAAGAGTGACACTGGAATAGATCTGTCCTTGGCAAATTGGGGCAAGTAATTAACAGATGTGAAGGTGGGGGTTAAGACTGTAAAGGGACTCTGATTTGGGAAGCAGACAGACCCCAGTACATGTTGAAGTACTGGGAAAACACTGTGCAAAAGGACCAGGTACTGGTGTCATCTGCATCCACAGGGACATTCGACACTATCCCACCACCCAAGTGACTCTGACCATTAAGGGTGTGTCATATTAAAGTGGGGGTAGTACCTAAGTTACCTACACCTATGATTATTGGAAATGACTTTCCAGGAGTTACTGAGTTAACTCATTGTCTCCTAGCAGACACCTGTAGTCATCAGTAAAATACACTGGTGTGTCCTGAGGACACCTACAGAAGTCAGCTACTGACTTCCTGTGTGCCCTTGCAACGTCTGGAGACGTCACTTATATATTTTAATATATAATATATAATATAACAGAATATAATATATATTTGATTGTATAGCACTGTTTGAAAGGTAATTTTGTGCTGAACAACTTTGCCACTGATATTTTGTGTATATCATGCATACTTTAGGAGTTATTCACATTTGTTTATGGCAAAGTGTGTATGGCTTATGTTGCCTATTTTAGTGAAATAAAATATTTTTTCTTTGCTGTTCCGACCAGCACAGAAAACAAATGAAATTACATATTATTTGTATACCACCATTGGAAAGGTAATTTTGTGCTGAACAACTTTGCCTCTCCTACTTTGTGTCTATCATGTATACTTTAGGAGTTATTCACATTTGTTTACGATATGGTTTGTATGGCTTATGTTGCCTATTTTAGTGAATAAAATATTTTTTTGCTGTTTCAACCAGCACAGAAAAACAACAAAAGTACATATTATTATTTGCATACCACCATTGGAAAGGTAATTTTGTGCTGAATAAATCTGTCACTCATACTTTGTGTCTAGCACTTATGGTTCTTGAGCTAATAGGATTTGCTTGTGGCATTTTGACTATAGCCTGATTTTGCTTAGAAAGGCCCAGGATTCGCTGTTAACAGTATACAGGAGACAAGTGGTGCAACTTCAGAGAGTTCCTGTGGAGGCAATGAGTTAATCAAAGAAGGAACAAATCCTAATGTTTCAGCAGCTATGATGACACGAGCTCAGATAAAGACAATTTGAGATGGTGGGGACTCATTTCCCTTCACAAATTTTGGATTCAGACTTGTTTGAGCACAGCTCCATGATCCGGAAATCCAGGAAAGAAAGATGATGCCTGAAGAAACTGTGGCAACAAATGACTGATGGACATAAAGGGTTAAAGTGTGAAAATGGTGAAGCTAAACTGATAACTGATTGTGATTTTGTCCCAGAGCAAGCTAGCGATGTTTCTCTCCAGGGTTATTTTAAGCAGCTGGGGGTGAAACCAAATAGGGTGGACCAATGTTTAAAAAATGTAATGGGTTACTGTACAGAGTTTGGGTTAAACCTCAGACACAGGAATAGACAGAACAATTGGTTATACCACAGAAGTACAGAACAGAGTTGTTACAGGTAGCACATGATAGTCCTATGGCTGGTCACTCAGGGAGGGATTGCACCTGTGCCAGATTGCTTAACAGATTTTACTGGCCTGGAATTCATAAAGATGTTGCTACCTACTGAGGTGATGGTTGTGGAGCCGGGTCACCGGATAGAGGGGCTGAGGACTGGTCAGCCCTCTGGAATTTACCTACAGGGTGTCCAGCTCATTACCTCCGAACAGGTGCGGGACCTGGGGGTGGTGCTTGACGATGGGCTGACCTTAAGATCTCAAGTGTCAGCCGTTGTCAAGTCTTCCTTTTACTGTCTCAGGAACATTGCCAGGATTAAGCACCTTGTTCTGTCCGGAGACCTTCTTACACTCGTTCATGCATTTGTGACCTCGCAACTTGATTACTGCAACTCCCTGTACTTGGGGATTTCTGGGGTTGATATATGCTGCTTGCAGCTAGTGCAGAACACGGCAGCACGATTGCTGATGGGGGTCTCTCAAAAATCTCATATTACCCCTGTTCTGCGCAGTCTGCACGGGCTGTCGATTCAGTGGTGGACCACCTTTAAAAAGTTGGTTTACTGACTTTTAAAAGCCCTACATGGACTTGGCCCTGACTATTTGAAAGAGTTTCTGGTTCCCTATCGCCCGGAGCGACAGCTTCGTTCAGCCAACAAGGGGTTGCTAGAGATCCCAAGGGTGTCTCTGAAATCTTCTGGGGCCCATGCTTTTATGTACGCTGCCCCTACCCTCTGGAATTCTCTACCCCGTCGGCTTCGGGAATGCACGACAGTGGGAGGCTTTAAACAAGAATTACAAACTTTCTTATGGTCCCAGGCTTTTAATGGTATTTAGTGAATTGAACCCTGTGGATTATTGTTCTGTTTTATACTGTATTTATTGTTCTTATTATTATGTCAATCTTTTTGTAAAGCGCCTTGATAATTTGAAAGGCACTTTGAGAAATAAAGTTATTATTATTATTACCTATTGTAATTCTTGTGCTGCGTGTCAGAAAGTAGTCCCAGTCACTAGAAAAGACAAGGTGCCCCTACTCTTGATAGATGTGCCTTTTGAGAGAATTGCAATGCATGTGGTTGGTCCTTTAGACAAAAGTAAAAAGGGTAATAGATTTCTCCTCGTAGTATGCGACTCTGCTACTCCATACCCAGAAGCAGTTCCAATGTGTACTGTCACAGCTTCAAAAGTGGCAGCAGAGCTTGCAAAAAATTTCGGCAGAGTGAGCATACCTAAAGAAATTATTACTGATCAGGGTAGTAATTTTGGTGCTGCATTACTGAAGAAGCTGTACAGACTATTAGATATCACTGCCATAAGAACCTCCACCTATCACCCTCAGACAAATGGTATTTTTGAACATTTTAACCAAACTCTAAAATGCATGTTAAAAAGGTTAGTAAATGGGGAGGGGAAGGGAAAGACCAGGACACATACTTGCCTTACCTATTTTTTGCTTACAGAGAAGTGCCACAGGCATCAACAGGGTTTTCACAATTTAAAATCATGTATGGTAGGCAGCCAAGATGGCCACTGGATGTGATAAAAGAAATGTGGGAAGATAACCCCACTCAGAAACAATCTATAACGTCTTACATGTGTGTCCTAAGAAAGAAGCCGGCAAAATATGTTGAAATTGCCCTTAGTAATCATGAAGAGGCCCAAAACCAGCAGAAGGTATATTACGACCACTGGGTAAATGAAAAAGGTTTTGAGCCAGGTGAAAAGGTTTTGCTGCTGTTACCCACAACAGAAAATTAACTGTTAATGAAGTGGCAAGGGCCTTAAAGAGTGCTTAGACGTACTGGTACCATTAACTACGAGACTGAGGCCCTGACAGGAAAAATCCTACTGAGCGATACCATGCTAACCTCCTCAAGAAATAGGCTGAAAAAATGCCAAAAGCTGCTTTGCTAGTTTTACCAGAACCTGACAAAGAAGATATTGCTGTAGATTTTGATAGACTGGAAGAAAAAATTACTCATCTGTATTAATCTTGTTTCTTCCAAAGAGATCCATTAATATTATTACTGCATGCAGTGCTCCTTTAAGCCAGCACTGCCCCAGAGCCAAATGAAATGTCATGCACCCCAGGGTCCTTAAAGAACTAAGAGAGGTGGTGGCTGAACCTCTGGCTATCCTGTTTAGCCGATCACTGGAAACAGGGGAGGTACCCAAAGACTGGAGGACAGCAGATGTAGTCCCCTTATACAAAAGTGGGAACAAAGAGGAAGCAGGGAACTACAGACCAGTCAGCCTCACCTCGGTAGTGGGGAAGATCATGGAAGCACTACTGAAGGAGAGATTGGTGGAACATCTCGTTGTCAATGGACTACAGGACCCAAGGCAGCATGGTTTCACCAGGGGAGGTCATGTCAGACCAACCTCATTGAATTTTTTGACTGGGTGACTAGGGAGGTGGATCAGGGAGGGCAGTGGACATGGCCTATCTGGACTTCAGCAAGGCCTTTGACACTGTGCCACATAGAAGACTATTACACAAACTGGGGAATATGGGTGTGGGCAGGACAGTAGTGTGGTGGGTAGGTAACTGGCTGGGTGGCAGGACACAGAGGGTGGTGGTAAATGGCTGTCACTCCACAGAGGGAAGAGTGACCAGTGATTTACCACAGGGATCAGTGCTGGGACCGGTCCTATTCAACATCTTCATCAGTGACATGGCGCAGGACCTAGAAGGCAGAATTTCACTGTTCGCTGATGACACTAAGCTCTGTAACAGAGTAGACACACCAGAGGGTGTAGACAGAATGAGAAAGGACCTGCAGAAACTTGAAGAATGGTCAGGGGTTTGGCAGTTGAAATTCAATGCAAAGAAGTGCAAGATAATGCATATGGGGCACAAAAGAAAAAATTACTCACCTTAGTAATTGCTTTTCTTCTCATGGAGTCTTGCTATATTATGACTATATGCAGTCAGCCACTGCAGCTGAACTGCCCCGGAGAGGAAAGAGTTAACTCCAGAGAGTCTGGAGTTCCACAGCGCGAGGGCGCTATACCAAAGCTCTATCTGGCCAGTTTCAAATGAAACTATCAGATCTTTACGAAGCTAACACTAAGCAACAAGTCTGTGTGGAAAGCTCTACACTAGCCAAGTGGCTACCTACTAGTAGGAATAACAACAATATAAACAACAATATAAACAGCAATAATAATAATAACAATGAATAATAGTATTAGTTTCTCCCTAACAAGCACTATTAGACCCCCCTTCCCCCAAGACTCAAGTCCAGGAAGGGGGCCAACATATTACTTAAAACAGAAATACCTAATTCCCTAACCCTAAATAAAGGGGTGAAGGAAGAACTAAAATGGCATGACACAGTGCTTGCACTAATTTGCCACCCTACCCAAGTAGAAGTTCTGAGAGGGGCAGGAGGGAGGTGGTCATAACATAGAACTCATGAGAAAAAGCAATTACTAAGGTGAGTAATTTTTCTTCAAACACCATGAAGTCTTGCTATTATACTATATGCAGATTACACAGCAGTACCTCCATGGAGGAGGGTCAGAACCTACTTAGGAAATAGGCTTAAGCACAGCTGTGCCAAAACGAGCATCTCTCCTGGACTGAATATCCAGGGAATAATGCTTGTAAAAGTGTGAACTGTTTTTCCAAGTAGCAGCTTGACAGATTTCCAGAATGGGAATATCTCTAGCAGCCGCTAGAGATGCAGCTGTACCCCTGGTGGAGTGAGCCCTCAGTCCTGAGGGGGGTTCTCTACCTAGTTTTTGATAACAAAATTGGATACAAGAGACAATCCACCTTGCAATTGTCCTCTTAGTGGCAGGTTTCCCTTTGCCAACCTCGCCATAGGTAAGGAAGAGTTGGAGGGATTCGAACCTGTGACCCTTGGTGCATTCCAAATAGTAGCTTAAGGCTCTTTGACGTCCAAGCTGTGCAGACTCCTCTCACCTGAGGAAGAATGCTCAGTGAAAAATACTGGAAGAGAGATGGATTGGTTCAGGTGGAAATCTGAAACCACTTTAGGCAAAAACTTTCTGTTAGTCCTGAGGACTACCTTATCTCTGTGGAAAGAGATAAAATCTTCTTCCACTGACAGGGCCTGTAGTTCACTTATGCGTCTGGCAGAAGTGATAGCCACTAGGAAAAACAGTTTTCCAAGTCAGAAACTTGAGCTCTGCTGAGGACAGAGGCTCAAAGGGGGGTTGCATTAACTGAGCAATGCAAACATTCAGGTCCCAAGCGGGAGCTGGTTCTCGAAAAGGAGGGTTGGTGTGAAGTAACCCTTTAAAAAAACTTGGAAAGCACAGGGTGAGAAGAAAAGGAAGCAGGCTTCCCTGCTGACAGAAAAGCAGAGACAGCTGCCAGATGAACCTTTAAGGTAGCTGGCCTAAGGCCTAAGGAATTTAAATGGACCAAATAGTCCAGTAAAATGGGCAGATCAGCAGATTCTGGGATAATCTGCTTCTCAGAGCACCAGATGGAAAACCTTTTCCACTTAGAATTGTAAGTGGCCCTAGTGGAAGGCTTCCTTGAAGCCTTTAAAATATCCAAAACACCTTGAGAAAGGTGTAAGTCAGTAAATTCTAACTCCTCAAGAGCCATGCCTTGAGATGGAGGGATTTGAGGTCCGGATACCACACTCTCCCCTGTGCACAGGCCAGTAAGTCGTGGACTCTGGGCAAGCTCAGGGCAGGGTGGACTGTCAAGGACAGAAGCAGTGGGTACCAGGGCTGTCTGGCCAATCTGGAGCAATCAGAATCACCTTGCAGGGCTGAGATCTGATTTTACTAGTACCCTGAAAAGAAGGGGAAAGGGGAAAGGCATACAGGAACTTCCTTTCCAATCCAACTGAAAGGCGTCAGGGGACTGATCCCAGCACTGAGGCCTGCAACAAAACAGAGGAGGTTGGTGGTTGTCTGGGGCTGTGAAAAGATCTATCTGAGGGTGCCCCATCTGGCAAAGACTGACACCAGCACCTGAGGATTCAGAGCCCATTCGTGATGGCCTGAGAAATCCTGCTGAGGCATCCGCCAGGACATTGTCCTTCCCTGGAAGGTGAACTGCTATCAGGAGGTGTTCACGGAGTAAGCCAGAGACCACAACTTCATTGCTTGGTGCACAAGGCTGATGACCGAGTGCCCCTTGTTGTTGATGTACCACATTGTTGTGGTGTTGTCTGTCCTGACTTGAACTACTTTGTTCTGGACAGAAGCTGAAAACGCCTGAAGAGCTAAAAGGACAGCTCTGAGTTCCAAAAGATTGATGTGGAGCAGAGATTCCTGGGAGACCACACCCTGAGTGGACAGGTCGCCTAGTGAGCTCCCCACCTAACAGGGAAGCATCCGTGGTGAGGGTGAGGGAGGGAAATGGAATGAAAGGAACCCTTGTTTTAGATTGCTTTGATCCTGCCACCAGTGTAAGGCCAGGATCAGGGTTTGGGTCACTGGAACCAATTTGGAAGGGGTCCCTCCTTTGAGACCAATATGCCCTCAAATGGAACTGAATGTCCCTCATCTGGAATCTTGCTCCTTGCACTACAGCTGTGGAAGCAGCCATGTGCCCTAGGAGTTGCAGAAAATGCCTTGCTGTGGTCGAGAGAACCGAGGGTAAAGGAGGATGCCAGGGCAATGAGTCTGTCTACCCTTTCTGAGGGGAGAAATGCCCTGGCTAACTTTGTGTTCAATTCTGCACCTATGAAAGTTAGTACCTGAACTGGTTCGAGAACTGACTTTGGTAAATTTCAGCAGGAATCCCAGGGAAGTGAGAAGCTGCTGGGTGACTTGCAAGTGGGATTTTACCTGATCTGGGGACTGACCCACTATGAGCCAGTCGTCCAGGTAGGGAAACACAGCAATCCCTTGCCTTCTTAAATGAGCCACTACCACAGCTAGACATTTCGTGAATACCCTTGGCGAGAGGTAAGGCGAAGGGCATTGCCCTGAACTGGTAGTGGCCTGAGGGTAGTTCGAACCTGAGGTACTTTCGGTGAGAAGGCCTGATCAGAACATGAAAATAGGCACCTTGAGGTCCAGGAAGCTAACCAGTCCCTGGCCTCAGGAGGCAAAATCATTGTCAGAGTTAACATTTTGAACTTTGGTTTCAAAAGATGCTTGTTCAGGTACCTTAAATCTAAAATGGGCCACCATTCTCCTGTCTTTTGGGTAGAAAGTATCTTAGTACAGCCCCTTGCCCTGATGGCGAGGAGGGACCCTTTCTACTGCTTTGCAGTCCAAAGAGGAAAACCTCTGCTTCCAAAGCAAGGGCTTCTGAAGGATTTGCAGGTGGAAAGTGTCTGGCTCTCATCTTTGGAAACTGTTTGAAGCTGAGAACCAGACCCTGGCCTAATACCTCCAGAACCCACCTGTCCGAAGTTAGGGACACCCAGTTCTGGCTGAAATAAACCAACCTGCCCCACGGGTACAGGAGAATCGGCCTGGGCACCCCATCAGGTGCCTGCTTGGCAGTAACCAGGCTGAGGGAGGGCAGTTTACTTGTACCCCGTCTACCTCTGCCTCTAAAAAAACCCCTCTGTGCAAATGCAGAGGAGGCCTGAAATTGGTAAAAGGCCTGTGGAAAGGCCTGCCCTACCTCTGGGAGCGTGCTCTGTGGGAATGGCATGCCTCTCCTTAGCCTGGGCACTTTTGTAGGTAGTTCTGTATTCATCCATCTTTTCATATAGTTTTCTGTTTGTTCCCAAACAGAGAATTACCCACAACAGGAAAATCCATAGCCTTTGGACGGAGTATCTTGGGACAGATTAGTGCATCTGAGCTATGCCAACCATGAAAGCTACAGAAGTGGCCATGACCTAGAGGAAACATCATTAACATCAACAGCAGTATGAAATTGAACTTTAGAGGCTTCAATGCCATCAGCAGCCACCTGTTCCAACTCACTAGCCAGCTGGCCATGGGCCTGCTCTGGCTAACTGCAATACTGTGTCCCACCTAGATTTCTGATATCTAGCCACATAAGCCATATAATTTGCCTGCCTGAGTCCCAAAGAAGCTGCCATATACTGTTTTTTCGCCATGGCATCAATCTTCCTGGAATCCTTATCAGGAGGATGTGAGGCCAGAGGAATATTAGCCTTGTCACAGGCTGCAGCTTGTACCACACCTACATGACTACACTGCTCAGTGAGAAGTCTGTATCAGAGCCTGACAAGGTATATCTTCTGTCCATTTTTATCTACAGGAGGGACAGAATGAGGATTTTTAAAATCTTTGTTGTTTGCTTCTAAATGACTTATGCAAAGGAATAGACAACCTCCTAGACTCTGTATATCCATCATTTCTACATAATCAGGCTCCTCTTGCTCATCCACAGCTTCCTCTAAAGGAAGCTGGAGGGTTCTGCAACCTTTTGTAAAACATAAAATGAGAAGGGACTCAGACAGAATAGGAGGAGATTCTAAAGGTCTGTCTGGAGAAATGTCCGGTTCAATGGGCACGTCCAGACCCTCCCAGCCACACATGTAATGATCAAATTCGTCCTCCCTCTCCTGTGGTTCATAAAATTCCTCAACATCATACTCCTGAACCACTGGCACTGAACGAACCAACCTTTTACCAACTGTAGGTGGTTCGGCAGGACCCTGAGACAGTGACTGGACAATCTGTATGGTTTTAGCTATTTCTGCAGCAGTTGGAGAGACAATTTTGGACTCCAAACCTACTGATTTCTTTGTCTTTTTCACTGAGACTGGTTCCCCTGAACCAGCCTTCCTTTTGCCCGAGGAAGTCTCGCCCTGGTCAGAGGGCACTCCCTCTGGTCCAGTGGGTACTGGACCGGGCTGGCCATCTGGGTCAGCGGACTTCTTGGCCTCTTGTTCCCTGAGCCGGCCCAATCTCTTTTCCAGGGTGGCTGCAGGGAAATTTTTACACACCTGGCAGTCTGACAGGAGGTGGTCAGCCCCCAGACAATAAACACAAGTGGTGTGTGGGTCAGCCTTGGCAAAGGCTTCCCCACAGACATCACAGTGTTGAAACCCAGTGGGCCCGGTTTTTCTTTTGGGTTTCTCAGACATAATGCCAGCCTAACTAAAAACTTGCCCTTTTGATGGCAGTGCCAGGCAAGACACCCTTATCGGTTCCTAACCGTGTCACGGGTATTTGAAAAAACCTATTTTAAAAGCAAGGTTTTTTTAGAACCGATAAGAACCGGGAACCGCACTCTAAAAGCCCACCACACTTTAAAACATTAAATTAAGCAAACCGATCGGTTCAAAACCGAACCGATAATTGAATTTCCACATAGACTTTAAATTTTCTACTTACGGTTTACCAGATAGAGCTTTTAACCGAAATGCGGTAAAATAAATACTTTTTGCCAGTTCAAATGAACTGAAAATACTCACTTGAACCGAGAAATGAACCGATGTGAAGGAGCTGATCTCCGGAGCGACTGTTCAGTGAAGCGGAGTAAAGAATCTGACAGTTTCATTTGAAACTGGCCAGATAGAGCTTTGGTATAGCGCCCTCACGCTGTGGAACTCCAGACTCTCTGGAGTTAACTCTTTCCTCTCCGGGCCAGTTCAGCTGCAGTGGCTGACTGCATATAGTCATAATATAGCAAGACTTCATGGTGTTTGAAACCCTGGCACAATATATCAGTTGGGGGGTGAGGATATAGCATGCACCAAGCAGGAAAGGGATCTTGGGGTTATCATCTCAGATGACCTCAAGGTAGGGAAACAGTGTGACAAGGCAGCAGGTAAAGCAAATAGGATGCTGGGATGTATAGGCAGGGGCATCACCAGCAGGAAAAGGAGGTCATAATTCCGCTATACAAGACACTAGTGAGGCCCCACCTGGAGTACTGTGTCACGGTTCTGGAGACCATACCTACGTAGGACATAGACAGGGTAGAGAAGGTTCAGAGGAGGGCAACAAAGATGGTGCATGGATTGCATCACAAGTCCTATGAAGACAGGTTGAAGGAACTGAACATGTACTCCCTGGAGAGAGAAGGAGAGAGGGCATGATAGAGACATACAAGTATCTTACAGGGAGGAACAGGGTGCAGGAAAACACTATTTTTAAGCGAAAAGATGTTCCAGGACTAGAGGCATGGGATGAAGTTGGAGGAGGGCGATTCAGAGGAAACATAAGAAAGAATTTCTTCACAGAACAGGTGGTGGACAAGTGGAACACCCTGCCAGAGGAAGTGGTGGGGGCTGAAACAATCACAGGATTTAAGAATGCATGGGATAGACATAAAGGAATTCTGGAGGTCAGGGGTAAGGGGCAACAGACTTCTAGGAAAACAAACTGAACTTACAAGCTGAAATGGGCAGACTGGGTGGGCCATAGGCCCTTATCTGCCGACACAGTCTATGTATCTATGTATCTAATGATGGACTCTTTAGCTCGTGCATTCAATTCAAAAACTGCCCAGTGTAACTGCCTATATTCTAACCTCAGATTTCTTAGCAGCCTGCAAAGAGGACATACTAACATCTAATTAAAATAGAAAATGCCCCAACTGGGGCAACTGGTTATCATTAAATCTCAGGAAAAGAGAGAAAAGTTCCCATTTTCTAAATGTCAGATTCACCTAAGGAAAACAGACCTACTAAGCTATAAAGCATTACTAAGAAATGCCAGCAGATGGCATACCACTCCAAGTACTTATACAATCAGTACTGGAGAGATCTTTACTGATTCTGTCAGTGGAGGCAGGGTGGGGAAGTAATAATATTTGTGGATCCCTTTGGAAGAAACAAGATTACTACAGGTGAGTATTTTTTTCTTCTAACCTTAGGAATCCACTAGTATTATTACTTCTTGCAGACTATGACGCAGTATCTTACGGAGGTGGGTAAAGAATCTACTTAGGAAAAAGACTGCAGGACTGCTGTACCAAACCTAACATCACTCCTGGACTGGGTGTCAAGGCTATAATGCTTAGTGAAGGTGTGGACTGACCTCCAGGTAGCTGCTTTACAGATTTCCACCAATGTCACCTCTCGGGTAGCTGCAATAGTGGCAGCAATGCCCCTTGTCGAATGGGTCTGAAGTCCCACTGGGGGTACCCTACCTGCTTTTCAGTAGCAAAACTGGATACACTAAACTATCCATCAAGAGATAGTTCTTTCTGAGGCAAGTGTCCTCTTACCTACCTCTCCATGGGTGAGGAAAAGCTGCCTATGGTCCCTGGTATGAGTCATGTAGTAACTTAAAGCCCTCTTTACATTAAGGCTGTGGAGCCTACGCTCCCCTGAGCTAGAGTGCTCAGTGAAGAAAACTGGCAAGGTGACAGACTGGTTCAAGTGAAAGTCCAAGACCACTTTTGGGAGGAACTTCCTATTAGTTCTCAACACTACCTTGTCCCTGTGGAAGGAAACATATTCCTTTTCCACACAGAGGGTGTGGAGTTCACTTATCCTCCTGGCAGAAGTGATTGCCACAAAAAGACTACCTTCTAAGTAGCACACTTGACATCTGCAGAGACCATGGTCTCACAGGGAGGAAACATAAGCTGAGCAATGCAAATGTTCAAGTCCCAAGCTGGCACTGGTTCCCTGTGAGGGGGAAATAGGTGAGGCAGTCCCTTAAAGAACCTCCTGAAGACAGGATTTGATGCTAAGGAAGAAAAAAATACTCACCATAATAATGCTGTTTTTTCTAATGGAGTCTTGCTGTATTCAGACATAATGCAGTTAGCCTCAGCACTTGAACTGCCCCAGAGCAGAAAGAGTTAACTCTATGCAGAAGCATAGAACATTGAGCTCGAGCTCGGTTTTCAAACCTCTGTCTGTGGTACTTCTCAGTGTAACCGTCAGATTCTTACGAGCAAACTAATCGGCTATAGTATGGAAATTGTTCAAACATATAGCCAAAGGGCAAAAGATTCTTTTTGGCCCAAAAGACTCAAGTCGAGAACCCAAGAAGGAAAGGTAGTGACAATATTTAAGTAAAAAACACCACAAAAATAACAACATAATCTACCCCACCCAAGAGGGAGGGTACAAGGTACACCCCTGAGGTGCAACACTGTACCTGCCAGCCCACTTCCCAAAGACCAGGTTCTGAGAAGGGAGGCGGGGGGAAGTCTGAATACAGCAAGACTCCATTAGAAGAAACACAATTACTAAGGTGAGTATTTTTTTCTTCAAACAACATGAAGTCTTGCTGTATTCAGACATAATGCAGACTACCAAGCAGTTCCCTATGGAAGAGGGAATGCAGAACCTACTTTGGGAAGAGGCTCTGCAGTACTGCTGTGCCAAACCTAGCATCACTCCTAGCTTGGATGTCCAGGGAGTAATGCTTGGTGAAAGTATGTACTGTTTTCCAGGTAGCTGCTTTACAGATCTCTAACAAAGGTATATGTCTGGCCGCAGCTAGAGAAGCAGCTGTACCCCTAGTCGAGTGAACCCTCAGGCCTGAAGGGGGCATTCTACCCAACTTGTCATAACAGAATTGTATACAAGAAACAATCCACCTGGCAATAGTTCTTTTAGTGGCAGGCTTACCTTTCCCCACTTCACCGTGAGAAACAATTGAAGACGGTCATTTCTATGTGCCTTAGTATGCTCAATGTAGTAGATAAGAGCCCTCTTAACATCCAGACTGTGTAACCTTCTTTCACCTGAAGAAGAATGGTCAGTGAAAAACACAAGGAGAGATATAGACCGGTTCAGATGAAAATCCAATACCACTTTGGGCAAGAACCTCTTATTAGTTCTTAGGACCACTTTGTCCCTATGAAAGGAGATGAAGTCTGGTTCAACTGAAAGAGTCTGTAACTCACTAATCCACCTGGCAGAAGTAATAGCTACCAGGAACACAGTTTTCCAGGTCAAGTACTTCAATTCGGCCGAAGCCAGAGGTTCAAAGGGTTGCTGAATAAGCTGAGCTATGCAGACATTAAGATCCCAAGGCAGAGTGGGCTCCCTAAAGGGAGGGTTAATGTGAACCAGACCTTTGAAAAACTTTCTGAAAACAGGATGAGATGCCAGGGAAGAGCCCTTCCCTGCTGAGAGGAATGCAGAGACAGCTGCTAGATGAACCTTCAGAGTGACAGGCCTAAGGCCTAGACCATTCAGATGAACTAGATAGTCTAAGGTTGTGGAAATGTCTGCAGAATCAGGCAGGATGCCTTTCTGAGAGCACCACATACTGAACATTTTCCATATGGAATTGTAAGTTTTTCTAGTGGAAGGTTTCCTGAAGACCTTCAGAATATCCAAAACTCCCTGAAAGAGATGCAGTGCTGCATATTCTAACTCTTCAAGAGCCAGGCCTTGAGTTTGGGAGACTGGAGATTGGGGTACCAGATCCACCCCTGGGAGGAGGACAGGAGATTGTATGTCCTGGGCAGAGACAGGGGACGTGACACTGACAATGACAGCAGTAGAGGATACCAAGGCTGTCTGGCCCATTCTGGAGCCACCAGTATCATTGTGCAGGGCTGAGTCCTGATCTTGATCAGAACTCTGAACAGCAGAGGGACGGGAGGGAAGGCATAAAGAAACCTGCCCTTCCAGTCTAAAATGAGAGCATCCTGGGGAACCGTCCCCAGGACTGGAGGTCTGCAACAAAACAGAGGAAGTTGACTGTCCGGTGCTGCAAAGAGATCTATTTCTGAAGTGCCCCACTTGAAGAAGATGACCTTCAGGATGTGAGGAGCCAGGGACCATTCATGATGTCCCTATGAAATTCTGCTCAGAGCATCTGCTAGTACATTGTCCTTCTCTGGAATGTGAACTGCTACCAGAGAAGTCTGAAGAGAATAGGCCAGAGACCACAGCTTCATGGCTTCTGTGCACAAGGCCGAGGACCAAGTGTCTCCCTGCTTGTTGATGTACCACATTGTGGTGGTGTTGTCTGTTCTGACTTGGACCACCTTGCCCTTGACTGAATCTGAGAAGCTCTGCAGGGCTAGGAAAACTACCCTGAGTTCCAGGAGACCGATATGAAGGAGAGACTCATGTGGAGATCAGACCCCTTGAGCTGTCAGGGCTCCCAGGTGGGCTCCCCACCCTAGGAGAGAAGCATCCATAGTTAGAACTACTGATGGGACTTGAGAGAGAAATGGAACCCCTTGTCTGAGGTTGTCCTAGTTCAGCCACCACTGGAGAGCTTGGACCAGAGTCTGAGCCACTGCAATCAGTTTGGTACGTGAACTCTTCTTTTGAGACCAAAAAGACCTTAGATGAAACTGAATGTCCCTCGTCTGGAACCTTGCTCCCTGCACCACTGCTGTGTAAGCTACCATGTGGTCGAAAGGAGGAAGTAAGATTCACTAGGGCCTTCACCTTTGCCAGGGGAAGGAAAGCTTTTGTTTGTACAGTGTCCAACTCTATGCCTATAAAGGTGAGAAGTTGAACTGGTTCGAGGACAGACTTTGGAAGATTGAAAAGAAACCCCAGGGAACTGAGGTGGTCCTGGATAGTTTGAAGAGCTGACTTGACCTGTAAAGATGACTGACCCACTAAGAGCCAGTCATCCACATACGGGAAGATGGTGATACCCTGTCTTCTGAGGTAAGCCACCACAACTGCAAGGCACTTTGTCAACACCCTTGGAGCTGATGTTAGGCCGAATGGCATGGCTCTGAATTGGTAATGGCATGAAGGCAATTCGAACCTGAGGTATTTTCTGTGGAAGCACCTGATAGGAATATGGAAGTAGGCATTCTTGAGGTCCAGAGATGCTAGCCAATCCCCTGGCCTTAGAAAGGGAAGGATTATTCCCAGTTACCATTTTGAATTTTGGCTTTACAATACGTTTGTTCAAATACCTTAAGTCTAGGATGGGTCGCCACTCCCCTGTTTTCTTTGGGGTAAGGAAGTACGTGGAGTACAATCCTTTCCCCTGTGTTGAGCAGGAACCCTCTCTACAGCTCTGAGAGCTAGAAGAGAGGAAACCTCTGCCTCTAGGGCAATGGTTTCTGAGGCTGATGCAGATGGAAAAGACTGGGCCCTCTTTTTTTGAAAACTTTTTGAAGCTGAGGGCCAGTCTCTGGCTTACTACCTCCAGGACCCACCTGTCTGAAGTCACAGACTTCCGGGCCTGGAAGTAGTAAGCCAGCCTGCCTCCTACTGGAAATGGGAAGTCGACCCGGGCTGACACATCAGGGTGTCTGCTTGGCAGGAGCCTTAAACTGAAAGGAGGAGGGAGCTGCCCTGCTCATTCCTCTCTTGCTCCTCCATCTGAAGAACCCCCTCTGTGGGAAGGGAGAGGAAGCCTGGGCTTGGTAAAAAGGCCTTTGAAAGGGCCTGCCCCTGCCCCTAGACTGCTGCTTGTGCGGAGTTGCTTGCCTTTCCTTGGCCTGTGCCCTCCTGTATGTGGTCCTGTATTCATCCATTTTCTTCATGTAAGCCTCTGTCTGCTCCCCAAACAGAGAGTTACCCACTACAGGAAAATCCATAGCCTTAGTCTGGGTATTCTGTGAAAGACTAGTACATCTGAGCCAAGCATGTCTTCTGAGACACACAGATGTAGCCATGACTCTAGATGCCACATCACTGGAGTCCACAGCAGCATGAAATTGCATTTTGGATGCCTCAATTCCATCAGCAGCCACATCCTCCAGCTCCTTGGCTAGCTGGAGAGAGGCCTGTTTAGCCAGTTCCAGAACCATATCCCATCTGGATTTCTGGTACCTGGCTGTGTAGGCCATATAAGTAGCCTGCCCAAGCCCCAAAGAGGATGCCAAATACTGTTTTTTGGCCATGGCTTCCACTTTCCTGGAGTCCTTATCCGGGGGGGGGGGGTGAAGCCAAAGGAATGTTAGCCCTGTCACAGGCTGCAGCCTGCACTACCCCAACATGACTGCAATGACTATAAAGGAACTCCATAGCTGAGCCTGATAACAAATACCTCCTGTCCATTCTCTTATAAACAGGAGGTATTGAATTAGGAGTTTGTAAAATTTGGTGCGTCTGTTTCCCCAAGATTTTATGAAGAGGGATAGACAGCCTTTTGGACTCTGGGATGTCCATTATTTCCACAAAATCAGTCTTTTCATCCTCCTTTGCGGCATCAACCAAGGGAAGCTGCAGGGTTTCTGCCACCTTTTTGTAGAACAAAAAATGTGATGGGGACTCAGAGAGCCTGGGAGGGGAGACACCTGAGGGCTTGTCTGGAGAGATGTCCAGTTCAATGGGCACATCCAGACCCCCCTCATCATCATCATCACTAAGATAGTCTTCGTCTCCCTCCCACTCCTCATAATAAGCGTCTGGATCATAATCCAGAGGAGATGGATCCGACTGAACCGACTGC
The DNA here is from genome assembly GCA_016271365.2 of Neoceratodus forsteri. Classification (NCBI taxonomy): domain Eukaryota; kingdom Metazoa; phylum Chordata; order Ceratodontiformes; family Ceratodontidae; genus Neoceratodus; species Neoceratodus forsteri. The sequence goes on from CM028130.1 coordinate 1,455,437,191, forward strand.
CTAACCAGAGGTACCGGTTCAGACGGAAACAGTCTAAGCAATTGAACAATGCTAATCGCTTTGGCAATTTCGTCCGCGGTTGGAGTGCGCGATGTAGGATCCGAACTGGCAGACTTAACACTTTTTTTTTGATGGAACCGACTCCTTGGAGTTGACTCTCCTTTTGCCCAAGGAGGTGTCGCCTAGGTCAGTAGGCACCTCCTCAGGTTCCGTCGCAACTGAACCGGGCTGGTCATCTGGATCTAGGGACTTCTTGGCCTTCCTTTCCTTCAGCCTACTCAGTCTTTTGTCTAGAGTGGATTTAGGAAACTTTTTACAGATTTGGCAGTCTGACTTGAGGTGGTCAAACCCCAGACAAACACAGATGAGGTGGGGGTCAGCCTTAGCAAAGGCCTCCCCACACTCAGTACAGTGTTGAAAAGCAGGGGGATCGGTTTTCTTCTTGGGTTTCTCAGACATGGCCAACCTAACAAATTACCCTATTGCAGCTTTCAAGCCAGGTAATACAATAACCGACCAGTTACAAACCGTATCACAGGCTTTTTAAAAGAACCAGCAAAAGGTCTGGTTCTTTTGAAACCAATCAGTACTGGAACACCACTCTAATCCCAGAAATAAAATTAAACAGAATGTAACAAGGTCGGTTCCGAACCGGACCGATCGGAAGGAAACCGAGGAAAAGAACAATTTCCAACTTTTTCACAAACCCGGACCTAACATTCCAAGCACATTATAGTAACATCATTAACAAAACAAACAGGCTAATAGGTTGCACAAAAAGAAGCTTTACGTCCAGAAATAGAAAATGCATTATTCCACTTTATAGGGCCTATGTGATGCCTCATTTGGATTACTGCTCCCCCTTGTGGAATCCCTACTTGAGGAGGGATGTAAATAGAATTGAGGGGGTACAGCGGAGGGTTACCAAAATGGTGGAAGACATATCAATTATGAGTTATGAACAAAGACTGGATGAATTAAAGATGTATTCCTTGGAGCAGAGAAGAAAAAGAGAAGATGTACTTTTTATGCATAAAATATGTAGGGAGGAAGAGTTACTAACACTACTAAATCTATTTTATAACAAACATAATTGTAATTTAAGAAGTCACAGATATCAATTATCTCTAACATACCCTAAAAATAATAAAAGGAGATCCTTTTTTACCCAGAGGATAACAACCTTGTGGAACTCATTACCCAATTCTTCGTTAGATAATAGAGATCATATAAAGGGACAACCTATGGCACTGTGCCATTGAGACTGGCCGGCCCAATGACAGGTGGTTATATGCTGCCGCCCGAAACAAGTGCACTCGGGCCATCAGAAAGGCCAAGTCTGAGCACTATCGGTCCTCACTCACTGCCTCATGGGGGAATCCCAGAACCTTCTGGGATAACATTAAACAGTTAAATGGGGTGCACACCCCCCACCCACCAGATCAACATTAATGGTGTGATCTCCTCAGACCCAGCCCTCATAGCCAACCACCTCAACACCTCATTCACTGACCTTAGCCCTATCCTCCTACAAATTTTGTTGACCCTCCTCCCCCAGCGCCTGCCATAAATCTTTCTCGCCCTTATTTTCTCCTCCGCCGTGTTTCTGCCCAAGAACTTAGGCCGCACCTTGTCACTGCCCTCAAGAGTAATAGTACAGGCAGTGACACCCTGGATCCGTGTATTCTATGGCTGGTCTTAGACACAGTCCTTACCCCGATCACATGCCTCATCAACCACTCTCTTTGCCTGGGGAAGGTTCCAACTGCCTGGAAAGTCACCACTGTCACCCCTATCTTTAAAGGTGGTGATAGGACTGTGACTGGAAACTATCGACCGATCTCCATTCTCTGTCCTCTCTCCAAGGCCTTGGAAAAAGTGGTGGCCTCTCAAATCTCTGACTACCTCTCCACCTACAATGTCCTTTGTCCTGAGCAGCATGGCTTCAGCGGGCCACAGTACCAACACAGCCCTCCTAGAGTTCTCCAACTTTCTCCACTCCTCCTTAGACACTGGTTCTCTGGCTGGTGCTGTCTTCATTGACCTCTCAAAGCTTTCGACACTGTCTCCCACCCCTCCTTCTTGATGCCCTTAGTCTCTCTGGTTTTGCTGCTGGGCCTATCTCCTGGTGCACCAGTTATCTGTCTGACCGCTCCAGCGTGTAAAATTAATGGGACCTACTCAGACATCTGTCCCATCTTTTCTGGGGTTCCCCAGGGCTCCATTCTGGGCCCCTTACTATTCTCCCTTTACCTTAACACCCTTCCACGCTCTTGCTCGGGGAACATTCTATTGTACGCTGATGATGCAGTCATCTTTGCCTCAAGTCGTAACCCTATTGCCCTCCAGGACTCGCTGCAGAAGTCCTTCACTGAAGCCGAGGGCTGGTTCAAGGAACATAGATTGGTGATAAATCTTAAAAAAACAAAAACCATGTTCTTCTCTCATCCCCAAAACAAGTCCTGCAACTTCAAACTCCTCATTCACTCTGAGTCCTCATTCCCACTCGAACAAGTTTGCTCCTATAAATACCTAGGGATCCATTTTGACCCCTCCCTCTCCTTCCATGGACACATCGCTGCCCTAGCCACTGCCACTAATATCCGATTGGGCATCTTACATCGGTATAAACACTGCCTCCCCGGAGGCTCTTCGACTCGCAGTCACCTCCTCTATCCTGTCCCTAGTGAACTATGGACTGCCAGTGTATGGTGCTGCTGATCAGACCGCACTCCATAAAAATCTCGCACTACTCTGAACAAGGGCCTGTGGTTAATTACTGGAGCACCTAGGATGACACACCAGTCCACTGTATGCTAAAGCGCTGGTACTTGATCTCAACGAGCGCCTCAAATATCTTACCTGTACCCTTACAAAAAAGACCCTCCTTGGGCTTTCCCCACCAGGATTGACCACCACCATACGCCACTCTGTCCCACTAGTTCATACTCGGACCTCTGGGAAAACCTCTCTTGTTATCCCTAGAGCTAGGACCTCTCACGGCCAAAGAGCCTTCAGCTTTAGGGTCCCCTCCTGGTTCAACACACTGCCCCCCTACATCTCCGAAGCTCCAACTATATCGTGCTTCAAAACTTCCTTACGTAACCACCTTATTAACACCCGATGCTGTAACTGCTGCTAGTCAAAGCCGTACTTAATACTTATGACAAAGCTTATTACTAAGCTGCTAAGGACAACATAACTCTGGTATTGTTGCATCCATCCTACCTGTACCAGCTTGCTTGTATCTATGTCTTAATTTACTGTTATACTTATGTGTTGTACTGCTATACTGTGTATTTTGGTTTGTCTTACTGTGACAAGGTACCTTTGTAAATGAGCCTATGGCTCAAAGGTTTTCCAAACTGCTGTTTAAATAAAATAAAAAATGAAAAAAAAATCATCTTTAAACATAAACTTGATTCAATCCTGTTAAAATAAACATGGAACATACCAGCCTGGCTGGAGACATACCCCAATGGGCCTAGGCTCTCTGTATGCCTAAACCTCCTAGTATAACTCCTAGTATAAAAATAAAATACAGTCACTACCTATCTATACACTACCTGTACTGTAGACAGAGGCTGGAAATCTAAAAATAACAAAAATATACGTTTTAAACCAAACGCTTTTACTTTTACCGAACCGAGCAGAGGAAATCTCCGGAGCAACTTCACTGTTAGGCGGAGTAAAGAATCTGACGGTTACACTGGGAAGTACCACAGACATAAGTTTGAAAACCGAGCTCGAGCTCAACGTTCTATGATTCTGCATAGAGTTAACTCTTTCCTCTCCGGGGCAGTTCAAGTGTTGGGGCTAACTGCATTATGTCTGAATACAGCAAAACTTCATGTTGTTTGAAGTGTCCTTTCCACCCGAAATCTATGCTGACACCGAAGACAGGTGCACTTCCAGGGTTGAATGCCACAGACCTTGGGAATGCAGATGAGTCAAATAGTCCAGCAAGGTTGGTATGCCAGCCTGAGCTGGGCCTACACCTTTATTTTTACACCATATAGAGGACCTTTTCCATTTTGAGGCATAGGTTTTCTTAGTAGATTTCCTATAACCTCTGAGGACATTAAGGACCCATTCAGAGAACAGCCAGCCTGCATGTTCTAAGTCTTCAAGAGCCATGCCTTGAGTCTGAGAGGCCTGAGATTGGGGTACATAACCCTCCCTTGGAAGGAGGTCAGTAGGTTGTACCTTTTTGGGAGGTGAATCGGTTTGGACACCAACATAGAGAACATGAGGGAGTACCAAGGCTGTCTGGCCCAGTCTAGGGCTACCAGTATCACTAAAGCTGGCTGTGATCTGAGCTTGATGAGCACCCTGAGTATCAGAGGAAAAGGGGGAAGGCATAAAGATGCCTCCCTGTCCAATCCAGAATCAGGGCACCCATGGGAACTGTTCCCTTGGCAGAGGCCCTACAACAATACAGAGGCAGGCAGTGGTTTTGGTAGGATGCAAAAAAGGTCCATCTCTGGAGTGCCCTACCTCTTGAATAGGATGTTCACCACTTGCTTGTTCAGTGTCCATTCATGATGGGCTTGGTTTATCCTGCTCAAGGCATCTGCCAAGGTGTTGTCCTTGCCAGACAGATGAATCGACTGCAGGGAGGTATTTAGAGAGTAAGCAAGGCTCCAGAGGGGGTATTGCTAAGCTCAAAGGAGAAAAGGCGGTATGTGAGGAGGACCCTGTAAAAGCAACTATCCTAAATAGATACTTTTGCTCAGTATTTACTGAAGAGAAGGTAGGACAGGTCCCACAGCTCAGCACCATGGACACAGGGGGAGGGAGGTGAGCACTACTCCCTTCTCAAAAGAAAAGGTCCTACAAGAGCTCGCCAAACTCAGGTGGACAAGGCAATGGGACCTGATGGCATACACCCCAGGGTACTTAAGGAGCTAAGGGTGGAACTAGCAGAGCCATTAGCAGAACTGTTTAGTGAGTGTCTGAGCACAGGAGAGGTCCCAGAAGACTGGAGAAGGGCTCATGTGATCCCGCTCCACAATAGTGGTAGCAGGGAGGAGGCAGGGAACTACAGACCAGTCAGTCTTACCTCAGTAGTGGGCAAGATTATGGAAGCACTCCTTAAGGAAAGGATAGTGCAACACCTGGAATCCATAGGGGCACAGGATCCAAGACAGTATGGGTTTACAAAAGGAAAGGTCCCAACTAATCTCATAGATTTCTTTGACTGGGTAACCAGAGTGGTGGACCAAGGGGGAGCAGTTGATGTTGCCTACCTTGATTTCAGCAAATCTTTCAACACTGTTCCACATAGAAGATTGATAAATAAGCTGGGTAGGCTCAGGGTGGGTCAGAAGTTGGTCAACTGGGTGGCAAACTGGTTGACGGGCAGAAAACAGAGAGTGGTGGTAAATGGTATACAGTCAGAAGAGATGCAAGTCACAAGCGGGGTACCTCAGGGATCAGTCCTGGGGCCAGTCCTCTTCAATATCTTCATTAGTGACGTTGCAGATGGACTAGAGGGTAAGGCTTGTCTGTTTGCAGATGACACCAAGATCTGCAACAGAGTAGATGATCCAGATGGGGTGGGCAGAATGAGAAGAGATCTGGATAAACCAGCAAAATGGTCGGAAGAGTGGCAACTGGGATTTGATGCAAAGAAGTGCAAAATCATGCATATAGGGAAGAGAAACCCTGAAACCACCTATAGGCTGGGAGGGGAGTTGCTGGAAGTCACAAAAGGAAGAAAGAGACTTGGGCATCATCATCACCAATGACCTGAAATCATCCAAGCAGACCTCTAAAGCAGTAGGTAAGGCTAGGGGGATGCTAGGGTGTATTAGTAGGGGTATCACAAGTTGTAAGAGGGAGGTAATAATCCCTCTTTACAAGACACTGGTTAGGCCCCAACTGGAGTACTGCGTGCAGTACTGGAGGTCACACCTTCACAAGGACACTAACCAAATTGAGGCAGTCCAGAGAAGGGCAACCAAAATGGTGCAGGGACTGCATCAGAAGACAATCGAGGACAGAGTAACCGAGCTCAATATGTATACCCTAGAGCAAAGGAGGGAGAGCGGTGATATGATCAAAACATTCAAACACCTTAAGGACATTAACAAGGTGAAAGTGTCTAACATGCTTCAATATAAGACAAATAGCAGGACAAGAGGACACAGCATGAGATTAAAGGGAGGCCGATTAAGGGGTAATGTGAGGAAGTTCTTTTTCACAGAAAGGGTGGTGGATGCATGGAATGGCCTACCTCAGGAAGTGGTGGCTATGAATACAGTGCAGGGCTTCAAACAGGCATGAGATAGGCATAAGAGAGCAATACAGCCGAGTATGAATAGATAGGCCACTGACAGAGCAAAGGCAGATGGCACATTTATAAGGTAGAAAAAGAAATGGGCAGACTGGATGGGCCTTGTGGCCTTATCTGCCGTCAACTTCTATGTTTCTATGTTTTCTACGTCTCTATGTTTCATATCTTCATTGCCTCTGTACAATGTGGGGTAGACCTTGCCCTCCCTGCTTGTTGACGTAGTACACTGTTGTGGTATTGTCTGTTCTGACCTGTACCACCTTTCCCTGGATTAAATGTGAGAAAGCCTGAAGGGCCCGGTAAACTGCTCTTAGCTCTAGCAAGTTTATATGCTGGAGAGAATCTGCACTCTCCCAAGTGCCATGAATGGTGTGCTCCCCTGAGTGAGCACCTCACCCTGACAGGGAAGCATTTGTCGTTAGAACCAATGAAGGGGGCTCCTGCAAGAATGAAACCCCTTCTCTCAAGTCTTCTGGCTCCATCCACCATTGGCGTGCCTGTAGCAACACCCTTGTTACTGGTACGGGTTTTGATAGAGTCCCATCTTTGGCACCAGTGTGCCCTGGGGTGGAACTGAACATCTCTCATTTGAAACCTGGCACCTATGACTGTGCTTGTTGCTGGAGCCATGTGCCCTAACAGATGTAAGAACTGTCTTCCTGGCTTTGACTTGTCTAGGATGAATGAGCTTGCCAAAAGCCAAATGCTTTCTGCCCTCTCCTGAGGGAGGAAAGTCCTTCCCAGTATGGCGTTTAGTTCTGCACCTATGAACTGCAGTACCTGCACAGGAGTCAGGACTGACTTTTTGATGTTGAGAAGGAATCCTAGGGAGTGTAACTGATCCTGTTTGTTTTTTTTAACCAGGAGAGACACACTAAGCTGAAAGCTTGTTTACAGGTGCAACCTGGGAGCACAAGGAAGTTAACTGTGAGTTAGTCAGGGTCACACAGTTTTGTATGTAAATGGGGGCTGTGGGATTCAAACCCTGGTCTCCAGGTTTGCAGCTGAGAGCCTTAAACCACTGCACTATGCTGCCTCTTGAAGGTGCTCGGTCACCTGCTGGTGAGACTTTCCCACGATTAGCCAATCGTCCTGGTAGGGAAAAACTGAAACACCTAGTCTTCTTATGTGTGCCACCACTACTGCCATGCACTTGGTAAAGACCCTTGGTGCAGAGATGAGCCCGAAGGGAAGTGCTGAGAACTGATAGTGGCCTGAGGGAAGTCTGAATCTCACATATTTTCTGTGCGACTCCTTTATGGGAATATGGAAATATGGAAATATGCGTCCTTTACGTCTAAGGAGGCTAGCCAGTTTCCCTTTTGCAGAGTTGGCAGAATCATAGCCAATGTGACCATCTTGAACCTGGGTTTTGCCAGGTACCTGTTTAGCAGTCTGAGGTCTAGTATAGGCCACCACTCCCCATTCTCTTTTGTTAGGAAATATCTTGAATAAAACCCCTGCCCTTTTCGGCTGGGGGGGGACAGGATCTACTGCCCTTGCTAGAAGTAAGGCCTGAACCTCCTGTTCCAGCAGTTTTCTTTTTATGAAAGGAACTGCTGTGAACTGCCTTGATCTTGGAGGAAGGGATTTGAAGCAAAGGGACAAGCCCTGACTTACTATTTCTCGAACCCACCTGTCTGTGGTAATTTTCAGCCATTCCTGAAAATAATGAGTCAGTCTGCCCCCCCCCCCCAACAGGAGACGGAGAAGCCACCTGGAGGGAAAAGTCAGGAGATCTGTTTTATTTGTTGCTGGGGTTGTGCAGATTGCGATCCTTGCCTTCTGCCTCTGGCTCTATAAAAAACATGCTTCTGTGACTGCTACTGCTGTTGTGGCACAGCCTGCACTTGAAAGAAAGGCCTCCTAAATGAGGACCTACCCCTGCCGCCCCTTCCATATGTTGAAGTGGAAGGAGAAGCTCTTTCCTTGGTAGAATTACTTCGGAAAGTGGCTCTATTCCCATCTACTTTCTTCATATATGCCAAAGAGTGAGTGACCCTCGACTGGGAAGTCCATGGCCTTACTCTGGGTGTCCTGGGTGAGATTAGTAGCTCTCAGCCAGGCAAATCTTCTCAAGGCTATAGTACCTGCTGTCCATCGAGCAGCTGTGTTATTCGTATCAGCTGACACTTGGAACTGGTACTTGGAAGCCTCCAAGCCCAGTTTTGCTGTGTCCACTAACTCCGAAACTGTTAGGTAGGGGTTAGCCTCTGCATTATTCAAGATGGACTGCCAAAGAGCCTTCTGGTAGAGGGCTGCATAGGCTTGGTATCTGGCTTGGCAAACTGCCAGGGAAGCTGAAAGGTACCCTTTTTTAGCCATGCTATCTATCCTTCTCGAGTTCTTCTCAGGGGGTGAGAGAACAAGAGAGTTTTTACCTTTTCACAGGCAGCCTACTATACAGTCCCCTGGTGGTCAGGGTGAGTAAATAAAAACTCAGCCCCTGACCTCTCAAGCTGGTATTTTTTTAATCACTTTTTATCAGTGGGTGTGACAGTGTTTGGAGTCTTAAGAATTTCAAGGACATCTTTCTTGAAAAACTTATACATAGGCAGAATGAGCCTTCTAGTGGGTCAGCCCCATAAGCTCCATATATTGGGCTTCTTCCTCATCCTGGATCTCTTCTGCAGTTTGTAGATCCAGGGTTTCCACCATCTTCCTGACAAAGGAAAAATGGGAGGAAAAGTCTTCTGTGGGTCTGGGAGGAGAGCCAAAGTCCTGTTCTGGTGAGACCTTGGGTTCAATATCCTCCTCTGCCTGATCATCCTCCTCAAATTCTACTGTCAGTAGCTAAAGGAGGCACAAAAGAAAAAATTACTTACCTTAGTAATGTTGTTTCTTCTAATGGAGTCTTGCTGTATTCTGACATATGCAGTTAGGTCCTGCCTTTCAACTGCCCCGGAGAACAAAGAGTAAAACTTTTCATGGCCAGCATGGACTGTTCACCACAAGCTCGGTTGAAGCCCCTGTCTGCTGTTGTTTAAACTGCAACCATCAGATCTTTACAAGCAAAGACTCACTAGATGTTCTGTGTGGAAACTGTAAAATTCTTACTAACCAACTGGCAAATATATATATATATAAATAAAAAGTTTTTTTAGTTTCAAAGGAAGATTCAAGTCAGGAAACCCAAAAACAAAACACATCCAAAACACAACCTCTCACCCAAACCAAAAAGAGGGTGTAAAAAGGACACCCATCAGGTGCCAACGCTGCTCCTGCCCACCCACATCCCAAAATCTAGGTTCTGAGAGGGGAGGCGGGGAGGGCAGAATACAGCAAGACTCCATTAGAAAAAAAAAACATTACTAAGGTGAGTAATTTTTTCTTCAAACAACATGAAGTCTTGCTGTATTCTGACATATGCAGACTACCAAGCAGTACCTCCATGGAGAGGACAGAACCTTACTTTGGAAACAGACTCTGAAGTACTGCTGTGCCAAACTGAGCATCACTCCTAGCCTGGATATCCAGAGAGTAATGCTTGGTGAACGTATGGACTGTTTTCCAGGTGGCTGCTTGACAAATTTCTAAGAGAGGAATATCCCTGGCAGCAGCCAGGGAAGCAGCTGTACCTCTAGTGGAATGAGCCCTCAGGCCTGAGGGTGGAGTTCTACCCAGTTTTTCATAGCAGAACTGTATAAAAGAAACAATTCACCTGGCAATAGATCTTTTAGTGGCAGGTTTGCCCTTACTAACTTCTCCATATGTAAGGAACTGGAGGGATTCAAACCTGTGACCCTTGGTACACTCTATGTAGTAGCTAAGGGCTCTTTTAACGTCCAAGCTGTGTAGCCTCCTCTCTCCCGAGGAGGAATGGTCAGTGAAGAAACAGGGAGAGATATAGACTGGTTGAGGTGGAAATCTGAAACCACTTTAGGTAAGAACTTTCTGTTAGTTCTAAGGACCACTTTATCTCTATGAAAAGAGATGAAATCAGATTCCACTGACAGGGCTTGCAATTCATTGATACGTCTGGCAGAAGTAATGGCTGCCAAAAACACAGTTTTCCAAGTCAAGTACTTAAGCTCTGCTGAGGACAAAGGCTCAAAGGGAGGTTGCATAAGCTGAGCAATGCAAACATTAACGTCCCAAGCAGGAGCAGGAGCCCTAAAGGCGGGATTGTTGTGAAGCAATCCCTTGAAAAACTTACAAAATACAGGATGGGATGATAGAGAGGAAGGCTTGCCTACCGACAAAGCAGAAACAGCTACCAAGTGTACTTTAAGGGTAGCTGGTCTGAGGCCTAGGCCATTAAGATGGACCATATAGTCCAGAACTGTAGGCAATTCAGCAGAGTCTGGAGACATATTCTTCTTAGAACACCAAATGCTGAATCTTTTCCATTTGGAGTCTTCCTGGTGGAAGGCTTTCAGGAAGCCTTAAGGATATCCAGAACTCCTTGGGAAAGATGCAGATCTGCAAACTAACTCTTCGAGAGCCAAGCCTTGAGATTGAGAGACTGAAGATTCGGGTACCAAATACTCCCCTGAGAGGATGTCAACAGGTTGTAATTCCTGGGAAGAGACAGGGGAAGGTGGACTGCTAGGGACAGCAACAAAGGATACCATGGCTGCCTGGCCCAATCTGGAGCAATCAGAATCACTTTGCATGGTTGTGACCTTAGCTTGACTAACACTTTGAACAGGAGAGGGAAGGGGGGAAAGCATACAGAAATTTCCCTTCCCAGTTCAGAATCAGAGCATCCAGGGGGACTGAGCCCAAGACTGGGGGTCTGCAACAAAAGAGAGGAAGTTGGTGATTGTCTGGGGCTGCAAAAAGATCTATCTCTGGTGTGCCCCATCTCGAGAAAATCACTTTCAAAACTAGAAGATCTAGGCCCCATTCGTGATGGCCCTGGGATATTCTGCTCAATGCATCTGCTAGGACATTGTCCTTCCCTGGGAGGTGAACTGCTATCAGAGAGGTTTGCAGGGAATAGGCCAGGGACCACTTCATTGCTTCTGTGCACAAGGCCATAGACCGAGTGCCTCCTTGCTTGTTGATGTACCACATGGTGGTGGTGGTGTCCGTTCTGACCTGAACCACCTTGTTCTGTACAGATTTAGAAAAAGCTTGCAGTGCCAGAAACACTGCTCTGAGTTCCAAGAGACTGATGTGAAGCAGAGATTCCTGAGGTGACCACTGTCATTGGGTGGTAAGATCCCCCAAATGGGCACCCCAGCCCAGCAGGGAAGCATCTGTGGTGAGTATCACTGAATGAGACTGAGTGACAAATGGAACCTCCTGTCTCAAATTGTCCTAATCCTGCCACCATTGCAAGGCTTGGATCAGGGTTCGAGTCACTGGGATTAGTTTGGTAAGGGAATCCTTTCTTTGGGACCAGAAGGCTCTTAAGTGGAACTGAATGTCCCTCATCTGGAATCTTGCCCCTTGGACCACTGCTGTGGAAGCTGCCATGTGGCCCAGAAGCTGAAGGAAATGCCTTGCTGGTTGAGACACCTGAAGGGTGAATGAAGAGGCCAGTTCCATAAGGGTCCTTGCCCTTCCAGGGAAGGAAGGCTCTGCCTTTACTGTATCCAGTTCTGCACCTATGAAGGTGAGGAGCTGTACTGGTTCGAGAACTGACTTTGGAAGGTTGAGAAGGAATCCTAAGGAAGTGAGCACTTGCTGGGTCACTTGCAGATGTGACTTGATTCTGGTCTGGAGACTGACACACTATGAGCCAGTCGTCCAAGTATGGGAAGACGGAGATCTTTTTTCTTCTTAGGAAAGCAACTACTACTGCCAGGCAGTTTGTGAAAACCCTTGGGGCTGATGTTAGGCCAAAGGGCATTGCTCTGAATTGATAGTGGCCTGAGGGCAACTCGAACCTGAGGTACTTTCTGTGGGAGCACCTGATGGGAATGTGAAAGTAGGCATCTTTGAGGTCCAGGGAGGCTAGCCAGTCCCCTGGCCTTAGAGAGGGAAGGATAATTCCCAGAGTTACCATTTTGAACTTTGGCTTCAAAAGATGTTTGTTCAGATATCTTAGGTCCAGGATGGGCCACCATTCTCCTGTCTTTTTGGGGGTTAGGAAGTACCTGGAGTACAATCCTTTGCCCTTGTGTAGGGTGGGAACCCTCTCTACAGCTCCGAGAGCTAGAAGAGAAGAAACCTCTGCCTCTAGGGCAAGGATCTCAGAGATTTGCAGGTGGAAAATATCTGGTTCTCATCTTGGGAAATTTTTTGAAGCTGAGAACCAATCCCTGGCTTACTACTTCCAGGACCCACTTGTCTGATGTAAGAGACTTCCAGTCCTGGACAAAAGTGTCAGCCTGCCCCCTACTGGTATGGGAGAATTGGCCCGGGCAGACCCATCAGAGTGTCTGCTTGGCAGGGGCTTTAGGCTGAGGGGTGGATGCAGGCCTGCTCATCCCCCTTCTGCCTTTCCCTCTAAAGAACCCCCTCTGTGCAAAGGAAGAAGAGGAGGCCTGAGCTTGGTAAAAAGGCCTTTGGAAAGGCCCGCCCCTGCTCCTAGACTGCTGCCTTTGAGGGTTGTTGCCTTTCTTTGGCCTGAGCACTCCTGTAAGTGGTCCTGTACTCATCCATCTTTTCATGTAATTCTCTGTCTGCTCCCCAAACAGAGAATTACCAATTACAGGAAAATCCATGGCCTTAGCCTGGGTATCCTGTGAGAGGCTAGTACATCTGAGCCAAGCCATCCTCCGAAGAGCCACATATGTAGCCATGACCCTTGATGATACATCATTGGAGTCTACAGCAGCATGAAACTATACTTTAGATGCCTCAATCCCATCTACAGCCACCTGCTCCAGCTCCTTGGCAAGCTGGTCGGGGGCCTGTTTAGCCAAAGTCAGCATAGTGTCCCACCTGGACTTCTGGTATCTGGCTGTATGGGCCATACAGTTAGCCTGCCTGAGTCCCAGATGCTGCCATGTATTGTTTCTTTGCCATGGCATCAATCTTCCTGGAGTCCTTGTCTGGGGGGTGTGATGCCAAGGGAATATTTGCCTTATCACAGGCAGCAGCCTGCACAACCCCAACATGGCTGCATTGCTGAAAAAGGAACTCCGTGTCTGAGCCTGAGAGAGTGTACCTCTTATTCATTCGTCTGTCCACAGGAGGTATAGAATTAGGAGCCTTAAGAATTTTATGAGTCTGTTTCCCAAAGGATTTGTGGAGGGGAATAGACAGTTTCCTGGACTCTGGGATGCCATCATCCAACATAATCAGGCTCTTCCTGATCCTCTACTGCTTCCTCCACAAGAAGCTGGAGGGTCTCAGCCACTTTTTTGTAAAACATGTAGTGTGAAGGGGACTCAGAAAGCCTAGGAGGAGAAACACCTGAAGGTCTGTCTGGGGAGATGTCCGGGTCAATAGGCACATCCAGACTTTCACTATCACCATAATCATCCTCATACTCCTCCCTCCTACTCCTCCGGTTCATAAAATTCTTCCAAAGTATAATCCGGAACCGGGGAAACCGACCGTACCAAGCCTCTGCCTGATGGTGCCGGTTCGGTCAGAGCCGAACTAAGCGATTACACAATCCTTATCGCCTTGGCTATCTCATCGGCAGTCGGAGTATGAATTTCTGGGTCCGAACTGGTCGATTTGTCTTTTCTTTTTTTTTATCGGAACAGATTCCTCGAAATCGGCCCTCCTTTTGTCCGAAGAAGTATCGCCCTGGTCAGAGGGCACTCCTTCTGGTTCGGTCAGAACCGAATTGGGCTGGCCATCCGGGTCAGCGGACTTCTCGGCCTCCCTTTCCCTCAGTCTACCTAATCTCTTTTCCAGGGTAGATTTGGGAAAATTCTTGCAAATTTAGCAGTCTGAATCGAGGTGGTCAAACCCCAGCCAATAAACATAGGTGGTGTGGGGATCAGCCTTGGCAAAGACTTACCCACACACACTGCAGCGTTGAAACCCAGTGGGCTCGTTTTTTTTCTTGGGTTTCTCAGACATGGCCAATCCTAACCAAAAACGTACCCTTTTTTCGGCAGTCCGCGAGGCAAGACTCCTCTATCGGTTTCTGACCGTGTCATGGGTCTTGGAAAAAACGTAATTAAATCCATTTTTTTCAGAACCGATACGGACTGGTTACCACACTCTAAAGTAAGCACAAGCTTTTTTACCTCAAACTGATCGGTTCAACCGAACCGATCCACAATTTAAAAGTTCCACACAGAAACAGAACAAAAAACCTACCTAGTACTCACGATACCACAGACAGAGACTTGAACCGACTAAGTGGTAACAACAATTCGGTAGAAACCGACCGAAAACCGACACTTCAACCGACTTTTGAACTGAGCAGCAGGAGAAATCTCCGGAGCGACTGTTCAGTAAGGCGGAGTAAAGAATCTGATGGTTGCAGTTTAAACAGCAGACCGGGGCTTCAACCGAGCTCGCGTTGAACATTCCATGCTGGCCATGGAGAGTTTAACTCTTTGTTCTCTGGGGCAGTTGAAAGGCAGGACCTAACTGCAAATGTCAGAATACAGCAAGACTTCATGTTGTTTGAAATAGGATTTTCTTTCAACCAGAGTAGCCACAGGCTGCTTTGGGGGTAGTAAGCCCTGCAGCACTTGTAGTAAAGCCAGAGCCTGGGTTAGCTCAGCAGGTGAAGGAGCAAGTACAGGCACCTGAGGGGCCCCTTGAGGTGTTTCAGCTGGGGTCTCAGTGTGTTTTATCTTCTTGAGTTTTTTGGCTCGCACTGGAGAGTCAGCCAGTTCATTGCCTCTCTTGCCAGCGCCCTCACCCCTCTCAGGGATAGTTTTAGAGTCTCTGGAAGGAATAGCCAAGGACTTAGAGGGGGTAGACTGGTTAGAGCCCCCTCTTCCAATTTTCGTTTCAGCCTTTCCTTACGTTTTTCCAGGGAAAGACTTACATATCTCACAGTCAACAGAAAAATGCTGTTGCCCAAGGCAGAGCAAACATAAATCATGTTTGTCTGCCTTAGCAAACACTTCAGAGCACTTCAAACAATTTTTAAAACCAGGAGGTCCTGTTTTCTTTTTAGGTTTATCTGATATTTTAAAAGAAGACAGGAACTGGGAACCAACAAAAATAAATGCAAGTTAACTATTTGTGGTCTGATCGGATCCGGAAAAGACAAACAGCTCAGAGAACTAAGAAAAATCGATTCAAAAGAGATAAACTTTACAGAAAACACAGAAATATAATCTGAACTCTTAAAAAAATGTTCACATTTAGGATGGAAAAGAATCGGCTGCCTCTCAGTTCACAGGAACCGCAAGGAAACGAAAACAAGTATGCTAAATTTAAACTACGAAGTAAAAAGCTAAAATAACAATTACACTAGGCAGTTAATGAAAAATTAAACAAAAATATTTACGTTTGTTTGTTCAATGTCTTCAGGAATCGCTCTTGATAGAGAGATCTCCCAGGCGTCTAGACTTTGCAGCGGAGAAGAAATCTGAGGTTAGAATGAAGGCAGTTACACTGGGCAGGTTTTGAATTGAATGCACCAGCTAAAGATTCCATCATTAGCATGACATTCCATTTGGCTCTGGGGCAGTGCTGGCTTAATGAAGCACTGCAAAAAGTAATAATATTAGTGGATTCCTGGGGGTTAGAACAAACTGTAACTGCTAATGTTGTAAAGGTGAATGTTTCCTTAACCTCAGAGCAAACTGCAGAAATTCATAACATGCTAAAGACATGTAACAGTACTTGTACCACAGTACCAGGCCGAGCAAAAGGGGTCGAGCACATAATAGTGCTAAGGAATGCTCGCCCTATTAGGCAAAAGACACACAGGTTACCAGAGTGGTTAAGAACTGACGTGGTTAAGAAAATACAAAAAATGAAAGAACTGGGTATCAGAAGACTCAAGGAGTGCTTGGTCATCTCCAATGGTAATTGTAAACAAAAAAGAAGGGGGTGTTAGAATCTGCCTTGATTTTATTAAACTTAATCAAGTGTCAGAATTCGACAGTTATCCTATGCCCAGAATAGATGATTTGGTGGACAGACTTGGGAGTGCAAATTATATCAGTACCCTCGATCTCACCAAGGGTTACTAGCAAATAACTTTAGCTAAAGAATCCAGAGACAAAACTGCATTTGTCACTCCTGTTGGATTCTATCAGTTCACCACCATGCCATTTGATTTACATGGTCCACCAGCTACATTCCAGCAGTATACAGATGTAATTTTATCTCCTCACACTGGCTATTGTGCTATATACCTGGATGATGTTGTGGTGTACAGTCCAGACTGAAAAAGCCACCTGAAACACCTACAAGCAGTTATCCAAAATAGCAGGTCTGACTATTAATCCTACCAAATGTGCATTTGGCATGCAGGAAACCAGATATTTGGTTATGTGTTGGGAAATGGAGAAGTTAAGCCAGAAATTTCTAAAATAGAAGCTGTAGCTAACAGCCCTGTCCGCAAAACAAAGAAACATGTCAGGTCATTTTAGGGCTGGCTGGTTATTATCAGAGATTTGTTCCCAGCTTTGTTGAGTTAGCTACTCCCCTCACTGAACTATCAAAAAAACGGTACCCAAATAATGTGAAATGGACCTCAGAGTGTGATGAAGCTTTTCAAGCCATTAAAGCTGCATTATGTTCAACCCGCTTTGAGAAGCCCAGATTTTGAGAATCCATTTTTGTTACAAACAGATGCATCAGAAGTAGGCCTAGGTGCAGTCCTGAGTCAAAATATAGATGGGACGGAAGAAAAAATTACTCACCATAGTAATCTTGTTTCTTCAAAGGGATCACTCATTATGATTAAACTGATGCAGTCAGCCTCCTGTGTTGGACTGCTCGGAGAGATGGAATTATATGCAAATGATGGAACTCTCAATTGGCTCATGCCACTTTCAAACTGCTGCCCTAGCAACTGTTGCACTCCAAGTGCTTCAGATTCTTACGTAGCCTAAACTGGGTGTAAGACCCACTACCTAGAATAAAATTTCTATAAAATGTTTTGTTCTCTCAGGTCAAAAAAACATCCCAATAAATAAACCTAAAAAGCTTGAGACCACAAGGGAACCAACTGGTTAACAAAAGGTGAATATCTAGCTTGACCTATATGGAAAATATCCTACAACAGGGATGCAGAACAACCTTCACAGTTTTTTTTAGTAGGGGAGGCAGGGTGGGTGCTTTAAGCATAATGAGTGATCCCTTTGAGGAAACAAGATTTCTCTGGTGAGTATTTTTTCTTCTAACCCCAGGAATCACTCATGATTAAACTGATGTAGACTACCAAGCAGTACCTTTGGAGATCGAACAGAAAACCTCTTTAGGAAACAGGTTCTGCAGCACTGCTGTACCAAACTTGGCATCACTTCTGGATTGCAGATCCAGGCTGTAGTGCTTTGTGAAGGTGTGTACTGTTTTCCATGTAGCTGCTTTGCAGATTTCCAATAGTGGAATGTCCCGTGAAGCTGCCACTGAAGCAGCTGTGCCCCTGGTGGAATGTGCTCTGAGGCCCAGGGGAGCCTGTTTACCCACTTTACTACAGCAAAATTGAATACATGCCACTATCCAGTGAGCAATTGTACGTTTTGTGGCAGGTCTGACCTTACCTACCTCTCCATAGTAAGAAAGATCTGTGTCTGACCTGGTCTGTAAGACAGTTCTGTCTATATAGTGGCTAAGTGCCCTTTTGACATCAAGGGAGTGAAGCCTCCTTTCTGGAGAACTGGAGTTCTCTGTGAAAAAGACAGGTAAAGTGATGGACTGATTTAAATGGAAATCAGACACCACTTTAGGAAGGAATTTCCTGTTGGTCCTGAGGACCACTTTATCCCTGTGGAATGAGATGTAGTCTACATCTGTGTACAGGGCCTGTAACTCACTCATTCTTCTGGCTGAAGTAACAGCAGCCAGAAACACAGTTTTCCAAGTGATATACTTCAAATCTGCTGTTGCCATCATTCAAATGGGGCTTGGCAATGCAGATATTCACATTCCAGGCCGAAACTGGTTTCCTCAGAGGAGGGTACAAAAGATTAAGACCTTTAAAATATTTCCTGAAGACTGGATGAGAGGCCATGGGCCTCTCTTTACCAGCTGACAGATAAGCTGAAACTGAAGCCAAATGAACCTTGAGTGTTGAAGGCTTCAGAGCTAAAGAATGCAAATGTGTCAGGTAATCCAGGAGAATGGCTAAGTCAGCCCTGGATGGGTCAACACCCTTACCTGCACACCATATGGAAAACCTCTTCCCCTTAACAGAGTATGTCTTTTAGTGGAAGGTTTCCAGGAACCCCTAAGTATTGTCAAAACCTGTTCTGACAGTTTAAGATCCACATACTCTAAGTCCTCAAGAGCCAGGCCTTGAGCCTTAGCAATTTTAGGTTGGGGTACAGTATCCTGCCCTGAGAGGAAGTCAGCAGGTTGTGCCTCCTGGGCAGATGAATTGGAGGCACTACTGATAGAGCCAACAGAAGTGAATACCAGTGCTGCCTCGCCCAATCTGGTGCCACCAGTATCATTGTTGCCGACTGGCATCTCAATTTCATCAGGGTCCTGATTATCAGAGAAAAAGGAGGGAAGGCATACAGAAACTTCCCAGTCCAATCCAGTGCCTACACATCCAGGGGTAGTGTGCCCATGAGAGGAGGCCTGCAGCAATATATTGGTAACTGGTGACTTTCTGCAGAGGCGGAGAGATCTATCTCTGGAGTGCCCCATCGTCTGAAAATCAAGCTGAGAATTTGAGGATTCAGGAACCACCAGTGGTGGTTCTGACTTATCCTGCTGAGGGAGTCTGCCAGTACATTGCCCTTTCCTGGAAGATGTATGGCCAAAAGGGATACCTTCATGGAATAAGCCAGGGACCATACTCTCATTGCTTCTGTGCACAGTTGGGCTGACCTGGTTCTTCTTTGTTTGTTGACATAGTACATAATAGTGGTGTTGTCTGTTATGACCTGCACCACTTTGTTTTGATGATGTGGAGCAAATACCTGCAGGGCTAGGTACACTGCTCTGAGCTCCACCAGATTTATGTGCAACAGGGATTCTTGAGGAGACCATGTGCCACTTGCTGTATAATCCAACATGTGTGCTCCCTAACCCAAAAGGGATGCATCTGTTGTAAGAACTAAGGAAGATTGTTCCTTTGTGAAAGGCACACCTACCCAAAGGTTTTGTTCATCCAACCACCACTGCAGTACCTGTAGGAGACTGTGGGTGACAGGAACTAGTTTGGACAGAGAATCTGTCCTCTGTGACCAATATTGTCTCAGGTGGAACTGGATGTCTCTCATTTGGAATCTGGAACCTAGTACCACTGTGGTGGCAGCTACCATGTGGCCCAAAAGCCTGAGGAATTATCTGGCTGGTTTGGGTTTTCCTGGTACAAATGAGCTTGCAATCCTCAGAATGCTGCTTACCCTGTGGCAGAAAAGCTCTGCCCAGGCTGATGTTTAGTTCTGCTCCAATGAACTCGAGTACCTGGACTGGTGTTTGCTGAGACTTCTGCTCATTTATGAGGAAATCCAGGGATTCCTGAGTAGACTTTGTTAGTGCTAAGGCCTGCTCTGTAAGCTGTACAGATGGACCCACTACAAACCAGTCATCCATAAAGGGAAAGACTGAGATTCCTTGTTTTCTCAGAAACTCCACTACCACGGCCAGACACTTTATGAATGCTCTTGGGGCAGAAGTCAGACCAAAAGGGAGGGCTGCAAACTGATAACCTGAGGCCAGTCTGAACCACAGAAACTTTCTGTGAGAAGGTCTGATGGGGATGTGAAAATCAGCATCCTTTAAATCAAGGGAGGCTAGCCAGTCTCCCTTTTGTAAAGTGGGAATGATTAGTGCAAGAGTGACCATTTTGAATTTTGGTTTCAGAATGTGTCTGTTTAGAAGTCTTAAATCCAGGATAGGTCGCCAATCCCCATTTTTCTGCTTTGTAAAGAAGCATCTGGAGTAGAAGCCTTTGCCCCGCTGGTCTAGAGGCACCGGCTCCACTGCCTTGATTGCTAGCAGATGTTTTACCTCTGCATCCAGTAGGAGTCTGTCTGCAGATGTAACTGGTGCAAATGTTCTTGCTCTCAGCTTGGGGAGAGATTTGAAACTGAGTGATAGACCATGGCTCACCACCTCCAGAACCCACTTGTCTGTGGTGATGGTATACCAATCCCGGAGGAAGTGAGCCAGTCTGCCACCCACTGGTGGATTTTTGGCAGGGGATGTGACCTGTACTAGCCCGTCAGGGATTCTGAGTGAGCTGTGCCTGAATCACTGGGGAGGAGAAGCTCTCCTCATGGCTCTCCTGCCCCTTCTTCGAAAATATCCTCTAGGCTGTTGTTTCAGCTGGGAGGTCTGAGCTAGGAAAAAAGGTCTGGGATAGGATCCCCTATCCCTGCCTCCCCTAGTCTGGGCCTTATAGGATGGGGAAGGCCTATCCTTAGAATTACTTCTGTAGGTGGCCTTATAATCTTCTACCTTTTTCATACAGGCCTCTGTTTTATCCCCAAATAGAGAATTTTTCTCAAAAGGAAAGTCCATCACCTTGGCCTGGGTGTCCAAGGTCAGGTTTGTGGCCCTGAGCCAGGCAAATCTCCAAAAGGAGATAGTGCCATCAACCTGGCTGCAGAATCATTAGAGTCCACAACCATGTGGAAATGGTATTTTGTGGCATCTAGAGCAGCTCTTGCTGTGTCCTGTAAGTCCACTGCCACCTCACCAGGCACTCTGTCAGTCAGAGCTAACACTGCATTCCAAAGTGCCTTCTGGTATTGCACTGTGCAAGCCATATCATTGGCCTAAGGATGAGAGAAGCAGCCATATACCCTTTTTTCCCATTGCATCCATCTTCCGAGGATCCTTATCTGGAGGATGGGTAGCCAAGGGGATTCTGGCTTTGTCGCAGGCAGCAGCCTGCACAACTCCTTCAGGGTCAGGGTGGATGAATAGAAAATCAGCTGTTGTCCTATCAAGCTGATATTTCTTATCAGCCTTTTTGTCAACTCCTGGAATAGAATTAGGAGTTTGGAATACTTGTAATGCTCTCTTTTTTAAGGACTTATGCATAGGCAGTAGTAAACGTTTTCTGGGGGTTAGCCCCATCATATCCAAGAATTCTGCTTCCTCCACATCTTCCTCTGTCTGCTGCAGAGGGAGGTTGAGTGTTTCCACCATGCTTTTAACAAAAGCATAATGTGAGGAATAATCCTCAGGACCCTTGGTGGGGGACCGAACTCCTGTTCTGGAGAAAGCTCTGGATCTATCGGTTCCTCCTCAAAATCATCATCATCCTCAGGAAAGGAAGTCTGAGGCTCCCGAGAAGGTGGAACTGGCACAGGAACCGGTGCAGTTGATATTGGAACTGGGACTGCAGCTTGCAGTGCTTGCAAGACCTGTAAGGCCTTGGCAATATCCTCAGCTGACGGCATACCAATTTTGTCAGCTGGGAGCTCCTTAGCTGTCTCGGTTGGAGGTGCAACGACATGCTTTTCCTTATATTTTTTTTCGGAAGTGGCACAGGTTCAGTCCCTGAGTCCACTGGTCTTTTGGCTTACCCTGCTCAACTTTATCTGAGCATTTATCAGGATCCTTAGCTTTACCTCCATCCTTTCTCGTGCCAGAGGTGGAGGAACCACTTTCACCAGTATTAGTAGAAGCAGCGGCCATTTCTTCCAAAATTTTTGACCTTTTCCTAAGAGTTTTAGGGCAAAATGTTTTACAAATGTCACAATGTGCAAAAAATATGGCTAGTGCCCAGACAAAAAATACACATTGAATGTCTGTCTGCTTTAGCTATGATCTGGCCACAAGACTCACACAATTTGAAACCACTGGGTCCTGTGCATTTTTTAGGGTTAACAACAGGAGCCTCTGACATTGAGCAGGAATCGTTAAAGAAAAATGCCAAATTATCGGTTCCTTAGAACCGAATATTTTAACTATAAACAACCGATAACGGTTCCGGGAACCGAGCACTACTTTGTTCCGACCGCAAAGAATTAACTAATATAAACAGTGAGGTAAAAACCTCCCTAGAAATAGCGGAACCTTCGGTTCCAAGGAACCATGAAGGAACCGCTAAACACAGTAAATCCTAACACAAGAAACAAAATAAACTAAAACTAAGGCAGCAATCTGAAATGTAAACCAAAAAACAGTACTTATTACCAGATAAATGGATTTAGAAGAGGTTGAAGGAGAGCTGTCTGGGACATCTTTACTAGGCAGGCAGAGTAAAGAATCTGAAGCACTCAGAGTGTAACAGTTGCTAGGGCAGCAGTTTGAAAATGGCATAAGCCAATTGAGAGTTTCATCATTTGCATATATTTCCATCTCTCTGGGCAGTCCAACACAGGAGGCTGACTGCATCAGTTTAATCAAAATGAGTGATTCCTGGAGTTAGAACATCCTATTCTGTACATAAGTAGGAAGTTGCATGACAGAGAGAAAAGATACTCCACCACTGAAATGGAATGTTTAGCAGCAAAGTGGGCCATGGAGTCCCTTAAGTTTTATTTGCTAGGAACTGACTTTGTACTTATAACAGATCACAATCCTCTCTGTTGCCTTAACCAAATGAAATATAAGAAATTTCAGAATCACAAGGTGGTACCTGGCACTACATCCATTTAAATTCAATGTGATACACAAATCTGGTAAAGAGAATAGCAATGCTGATTTTCTGTCAAGATATGGATCAGGAATTGAGGGTTCTGAAGGTTGTAAACCAAATGTATGAGCTTAAACTTTACTGTTTGCTGTACCGTTATTGAAAAAGGATACTGCACATGTGCTTAATTTCTGCAAGTTAGAAGCTGATATTATTAGAGAATTAATAGAAAGTTTTGGAAACCTGTTTGATAAAACAGGTTACCTCTTAAGGAGGGGAGTGTATGTGACAGGGTTGAATAGGATCCTGTCCCAGTTGTTATGGAGAGTTTAAATGCTGGGATCTGTTCTTTCCTTTACTGTCTCTTGTCCGTCTGGTTGTGCAACCAAGTTTTCCTGTGAGACTTAGGACTTGATCACTCCAGCAGTCTCGGTTCTTTGCCTCTCACTGTCTCTGTCTTCACTTGCTGTTCTGTCTTTTCCTCCCTTGCATATCTGCAGGTATAAGAATATATGCAAATCATTATGTGGAAATGTAACTGATATTGAGATCCCTTTGCTTAGAAAGTATAGTGTTACTGTTGAAATGAATATAATTACAGTTTGAGATGATTGCAAAAAGCTATTGGAAACTCAAGGGGTTAACCTGAAATGCAATTTTTAAGCCTTTTGCAGAGGAGCTGTGGAAAAGGGGCATCAGTTCTGAAACATTGTGTTCCGGCCTGTACCTGCCTGAAATATACAAGAACATTTTAGAAAAAAACAGGACGCTTGCTAAGAAGGGGGGTTGCAAAGACTTAAAAGACAGAGCTGCAATTGCTTGCAGGGGACACACAGATTGAAGGAAAACTCAGAGGGCTCCCTTCTGTTTATTCTGCCTTTGTAAATTGTTATTCTGAACAATTTTTTTTTTTATGTTACTGTTAGTACTAATAAATACTCCTTGCGAATTCTACAATTGCTTCTGGTTTTTCCTTTGCCTCCTGACCTGTGCCTCGACAACATCGGCTACTTAAGTGAGTATGTTCCACAGGGTGAACTCATACTGACGATGTAGGGACTCAAGACGTAGAAGTCTGCTTTGGTCCACAGAAGAAATGTTATGGTGGACCCCATATCCCTGAAGAAAAACTGGAAAGAGATCTTCAATCACAGGCTCTGCTGATACAGAAGGATTGCATTCCAGCCCCTAAAGTGAGTCATCCGCTGCATCTTCGACAAAGCAGGACAGGGAGAGACTCATCTGGATCCACTTCTATCACAGGAAAAACCTCCAAAAGGCAGGTCTAGGCCAGGATCATGGGAGATGCCGCCAGACGGACTGGCGCCTAAATGTTCTGTGCCATCCCCAGTGCCAACATCACCCATGGTGCTGGCACCACACAGTGCCACACATGGCACCAGAGATGGTGCCAGACATGCCGCCACATATGGCAGCACATATGAAGCCATACATGGCACCAACACCATGCATGACGCCACACTCGGTGCCACATATGGCACCCCATACAGTGCCACATACAGTACCACATCCAGCACCACATATGGTGCCGGCACCACACATGGACCAAGCACTGCTGCCAACCCTAGACCTGAAGAAAAAAGGGGAAGGGAGAAAGGCGGTATCCATGCCAGCCCCTCCAGGGAAAAATTAGAGGGGGTAGGCACGTTGAGTCAGTGTTGATGGTGCTGGCACCGGAGAGGGTACCGTGCAACATTCTGGCCCAATCGACCCAACCATGGCCCAGCAGCCTCGAGGCCTGAAGGCACCGGAGCCAGGTCCACTGGTCAGAACATCTAGGCAGATGCCAAAAGAGCGGCCCAGGTTGAAACTGCTCACCAGAGCCCCATTGAGGACAGAGATGAGATCCAGTGTCAAAGATCACAGCCATTAAGAACGGAGCCATGGTGACCTCACCAGAGTTGGGTCAAGCATACTGCTCTCCACCACCTACGATCCCCGCGCAGACATACTAGAGGGTGACCTCGAGCGGTACTAATTCTTCTTCCACCGACAAGAGGAAGAAGAGCTTAAAGTTGAGCAGAGCCAGGTTCCTGATCAAGGTCAGGAATGAGCCTGCTACTTTTGTGCTTCGAGTGGACTGTCTTCGCTGGGCCACAGATAGAGCAGTAGCGAGTGCCATGGCTGCCTGGCCCAGTCTGGGGCTATCAGGTTCATGGTAGTTGGATGAGACCTGAACTTGATCAAGACCCTGAGTAACAGTGGAAATGGAGGGAAAGCATATAGGCTCCTCCTTGACCAGTCCAACACCAGGGCATCCATGGGCACTGTGCCCCTTGCTGGATACCTGCAGTAGAATAGAAGCAACTGGTGGTTCTCCTGAGAAGCAAAGAGATCTATCTCTGGGGTGCCCCACCTATGGAACACCACCTCCATAACTTGTCTGTTTACAGAGTATCCATGGTGGTTTTGGTTGATTCTGCTGAGTGTATCTGTCAGAGTACTGTCCTTCCCTGGGAGGTGGACAGCCTACGGGGACACCTGTAAAGAATATGCCAGACTCCATATTTTCATCGCTTCTGTGCACAGCAGGTCGGATCTTGTCCCTCCCTGCTTGTTGATGTAATACACTGTGGTGGTTTTGTCTGTCCTGACCTGTACCACCTGGTCCCTGATCAGGGATGCAAAGGATTGCAGTGCTAGGAGCACTGCCCTAAGCACTAGAAGATTTATGTGAAGGAGTGACTCTGCAGGGGACCACATACCATGTACTGTATGCTCTTCCAGATGTGCCCCCTCACCCTAGGAGGGAAGCATCTGTTGTGAGTACTAAGGTAGGGGATTCCTCTTCGAATGGGACCCGTCTCCTGAGATTGGTTCTGTCTTGCCACCATTGTAGAGCCTGCAACAGTGTCCTTAGCACTGGTATCATCTTTGAGAGAGGGTCTCTCCTTTGGCACCAATGTGCCCTGAGGTGAAACTGAATATCCCTCACTTATAATCTGCAGCCTTGCACTGTTCCTGTTGCTGTGGCCATGTGCCCAAACAACTGCAGGAAGAGCCCTGCTGGTCTTGGTCTGTTGAGAGTGAAAGATCCTGCCAGCTGCAGAATATTGTCTACCCTGTACTGTGGGAGAAATACCCTTCCTTGCAGGGTATCTGACTCTGCCCCTATGTAATTCAGCACCTGGGCAGGTTGGAATACAGACATCTTGGCACTGATTAAGAAACCTAAAGACTCCAGTGTGCACTGAGTGACCATGAGCGCCTCTTTCACATGTTGTGGTGACTTGCACATGACTAGCTGGTCATCCAAGTAAGGGAACACAGTGATGCCCTGCCTTCTTAGGTTGTCCACCCCCACCACCAAGCACTTTATGAATGCCCTGGGAGCTGAGGTCAAGCCAAATGACAGGGCTGAGAATCGGTAATGTCCCAAAGGTAATCTGAACCTGAGGTACTTTCTGTGCGATTCTCTGAAGGGAATGTGGAAATAGGCATCCTTTACATTCAGTGATGCTAGCCAGTATCCTTGCTGAAGTGTGGGAAGAATCATTGCCAAGGTTAGCATCCAGAACTTTGGCTTTGCCACAGTAAGTGCTTGTTTGGAGCTCTTAGGTCTAAAATGGGTTGCCACTGCCCGTTTTTCTTTAAGGTTAGGAAGTATCTGGAGTAAAACCCTTTCCCACTTTGGGTGAGGGGAACTAGCTCCACTGCCTTTTCCAGCAACAGATTTGACACTTCCTTTTCCAGGAGTGGTCTTTCTGTGGGGGATGATGGTCTGAAAAACCTTGCTTTTAGTTTGGAGAAGGATTTGAAGCTGAGGGCTAGGCCCTGACTCATTACCTCCAGCACTTACTTGTCTGTGGTGATGGTTTTCCAAATCTGGAAATAGTGGGTTTTAACAGTATAAAAAGGGACAGACAGGAAGTATTGGTATCTTTTTGGCCCGGGCATTAGACCTGGGACTGGAGGGGGGACGCTGGAAGTGTAGTATTAGGAGTAGTTTAGGTGGGCAAGAGGGAACTCAGCAGTCCAGGAGGGCCAGAGGGGACCCCTCCCAAAGGAGTACAGTCAGGACAATTTTTCCATGTGCCAGGGTTAACGAGGAGTTGGGGGATGGAGCTCCATGGGGAATATGTAGCCAGGTACTGCATCACTGGGGACAGGGACAGGAGCTGGCTTGTAAGTCAGGAAAGTGTAGGAGCCCTTAGAGACCCCTAGCAGGTGTACCCCAGGTCACCAGGGCTGGGAGGGCAGTGGTGGAGCCCTCCCAGGAGGGGAGAGGGTGGCAGTGGCTTCCCTCACACCCAGTGTGGCAGCGTGGCCTTGGGAGGGGGTAGAGGGAGCCGGGGAAGCCTTTCACCCAATTTGTGGCCTGCTTGGAGGAGCAGGTCCTGGGGCACTGGTACATTGAGATCTGGGTGGGTCACAAGCTGTGTGGCTGACCTTGGAGTGTAGCCCCCGTGCTAGAGCTTAATTCAAGCCCAGGAGATGTAAAGGGGTCTTGGGACTGGCTGGGACCCCTGAGAAAGTGTAACAGCAGAGACCAGAGCATCTGGGCCATGAGTAGGAGGCAGTTCAGCCCGTAGCATGAAGCCGGTATTGGAGCGGTTCCAGGTTTTGGGGTCACTGCACCAGTGGGGGGCTGAGGGGAGGCTGAGCTGAAAGAAGGTGGCAGGTGCTGAAGTAGCATCGGGTATAGTGCCAACCGTGGTAAGAGGGTCAGGGCCTTGGTCATCAGTAAAATTCCTGGAGCCTTTCATGAAATAATGTTTGCCCTGCAAGCAGAGTACACGATCGCTAAATTGTCCAAAAATACCAAGAAATATGCAAAGAGATGGGAGCCTCTCTACACTTTGCTAATAAGTAATTAATGAATCGGGGGACTGAATCTTTAGTTCAACAATGCTCCAGTAGCTTAGATAATTTATTTTCATGAGTTTCAACTTACTAAATTGGTAGCGAACTGGGGAATAGGGGGATGGTAGGGAGGGGGATTCAGTAAGCTATAGATCACGAACTGTAAGGTTGTAATACATATGGTTTATAATTGTTGTTTCGAATGATGGACAACATATATGTCATTTGGTATCTGCTCACATTTACTGAAAACTGCAATAAAACGTATTAAACATAAAAATAATTCCTGGAGCCCCTGAGGCATGGGCCAGTGACCATGGGTCCAGGTGGGGAAGGCTTTGCTTTCCCACACCACAGTAAGGGAGGGGGTAACCAGTGCCAGTGAGAGTGATCCATGTGAGAAGAAAAAATGCAGTGTGTTGGCGTACCAGATCCTAAGAAGCCAGGAGATTGCAGAGATCTGAGTTCGAGTAGGTCTCGGGTAGAGCATCCGAGGTAGAGAGAGGAAAAATAAATCCTTGCTTATGACTGCCTGTATCCATCATTCTGCTGCCTTAGAATGTCCAGACAGTTTCTGTAAAAAGTTAAATAGCCCCATGGAGCTGCTTTATGTATTTAAAAATAACATATGTGACCACTGTATTGCTGGAAGAAAAAATTACTCACCTGAAGTAATCTTGTTTCTTCTCAGAGATCCACTAATATTATTACTCTTTGCAGTGCCCCTTAAGCCAGCACTGCCCTGGAGCCAAATGGAATGCTATGCTAATTATGGAATGTTTAGCTCGTGCATTCATTTTCAAACTGCCCTATTCTAACTGCCTGCATTCTACTTCAGATTTATGTGAAGCCTGCAAAGAGGCCATAATATATATATAGCAATTAGAATGCTAATACCCAACAGGGCCATATAAAAAGTAGTAAGGCAGGGAGGCAGTATAGCACGGTGGTTTAAGGCTATGAGCTGCAAATCTGGTGATATCCAGCGGACCAAACCTGGGTTTGAATCCTACAGCTTCCATGTACATACTGTGTGACCCTGAGCAAATCACTTAACTTCCCTGCGCTCCCAGGTCGCACCTGTAAAAAAGCTTTCAGCTTAGTGTGCTACTTCTAGTTAAACAAACAAAAAAAAAAAAAGTAATAGGCCAAGACAGGACCAACAAAAACACAGTAGTAGAATGAGTCCTTTTTTCTGAGCCATATATACCCTTAGAAAAGAACCTACCAGTTAAGAATTACCGAAATGTGGGAGCAGGTGACAGACCCATCATATTGAGAAGCATCTCAGCTGTATAGAGTATTTTTCTGTGATTCTAAGGGGAGGATATGGGGTGGGGAGTAATACTATTAGTGGATCTCTGAGTAGAAACAAGATTACTACAGGTGAGTACTTTTTTCTTCTAACCCCAGGAATCCACTAATATTATTACTCTTTGCAGACTATGTAGTATTACCACTAGGAGGTGGGCAGAATCTATTTAGGAAAGAGCCTTTGCAAAACAGCTTTTCCAAAAGTGGCATCACTCCTGGCCTGAGTATCCAGGCCGTAGTGTTTAGTAAAGGTGTGGACTGACCTCCAGGTAGCTGCTTTACAAATCTCCAAAAGAGGGACCTCTCTGGCAGCTGCAATGGTGGCAGCTATGACTCATGTGGAATGGGCCCGAACACCTGAAGGAGGGACCTTGCCCACCTTTGAATAGCAGAACTGAATACACTGGACTATCCACCGAGATATAGTCCTCTTTGAAGCAGGAGATCCCTTACCTACTTCCCCGTAGGTAAGGAACAGTTGCTGTCTGTCTTGCTTATGATCCTCGGTATTGGCTGTATAATAGTTCAATGCTCTCATCACAGCCAAGCTTTGCAGCCTACGCTCACCAGAGTTAAGAGTGTGTAGTAAAAAAATACTGTTAAGATAATGGACTGGTTCAGATGAAAGTCAGAAACTACTTTGGGAAGGAACTTTATATTAGTTCTCAACACTACCTTATCATTGTGGAAAGAAATATAGTCCTTTTCCACACATATGGTTTGTAACTCACTTATCCTCCTAGCAGAGGTAAGTGCCACTAGGAAAACTACCTTCCAGGTAAGAAATTTAAGCTCTGCAGAAGCTAAGGGTTCAAATGGCGGAAGCATAAGCTGGGCAATACAAATGTTGAGGTCTCAAGCTGGCACTGGTTCCCTGTGAGGGGGAACCAGATGTAAAAGACCCTTAAGAAAAAATTACTCACCTTAGTAATGTTGTTTCTTCTAATGGAGTCTTGCTATATTATGACAATTGCAGTTTGTCCCACCATTAGAACTGCTCCGGAGGTGAAAGAGTTAACTCCATTCTAAGAATGGAACTTAGAGCACTAGCTCTATTAGAGAAGCTCTGTCTGGGTTATTTCAAACACAAACTGTCAGATCTTTACGAGCAAAAACTCACTAAGGTCTGTGTGGAAGCTGCAAATCCCACTAGCCAACTAGCTACCCAAATATTAACACCCAATGCTGGTCCCAACACAAAGACTCAAGTCAGGGGACCCAAAGTAATAGTATAATATAATAATATGAGAAGTAATATAAGATAAAATAAAACACCACACCCAAAACCCCAAGAAGGGTGGAAAACATATAATGGCACAACTAGTGCCCCACACAAACTTACCCCATACCCAAGTAGAAGTTCTGAGAGGGCAGGCTGGAGGAGGTCATAATATAGCAAGACTCCATTAGAAAACAACATTACTAAGGTGAGTAATTTTTCTTCAAACAACATGAAGTCTTGCTATATTATGACAATTGCAGACTACACAGCAGTACCTCCATGGAGGAGGGACAGAACCTACTTTGGGAATAGGCTCTGAAGCACAGCTGTGCCAAACCGAGCATCTCTCCTGGCCTGGACACCCAGGGAGTAATGCTTGGTGAAAGTGTGAACCGTTTCCAGGTAGCAGCTGACATATCTCTAAGATAGGGATGTCTCTGGCAGCAGCTAGAGACAGGCTGTACCTCTGGTAGAATGAGCCCTCAGGCCAGAGGGGAACTCTCCCAGTTTCTGATAACAAAATTGGATACAAGAGACAATCCACCTGGCAATTGATCTGTTGGTGGCAGGTCACCTTTCCGACCTCACCATAAGTGAGAAAAGTTGGAGGATTCGAACCTGTGACCCTTGGTACGTTCTATATAGTAACTTAGGGCCCTCTTAACGTCTAAACTGTGCAATCTCCTCTCACCAGAGGAGGAGGAATGTTCAGTGAAAAACACTGGAAGGGAGATAGATTGGTTAAGATGGAAATCTGAAACCACCTTAGGCAAAAACTTCCTGTTAGTCCTGAGGATTACCTTATCCCTGTGGAAAGAAATAAAGTCAGTTTCTACTGACAAGGCTTGCAAGTCACTTATGCGTCTGGCAGAAGTGATAGCCACTAGGAAAACAGTTTTCCAAGTTAAGTACTTAAGCTCTGCAGAAGACAGAGGTTCAAAAGGGGGTTGCATTAACTGGGCAATGCAAACATTAAGGTCCCAGGCAGGGGCCGGATCCCTAAAAGGTGGATTAGTATGAAGTAATCCTTTAAAAACTTGGAAAATACAGGGTGAGCGGAAAGAGAGGAGGGCTTTCCTGCTGAAACAAAAGCAGAGACAGCTGCCAAATGTACTTTCAGGGTAGCTGGTCTCAGGCCCAGAGAATTAAGATGGAACATATAGTCCAAAACAATGGGCAAATCAGCAGATTCCGGGGAAATATGTTTCCCAGCACACCAAATGGAAAACCTTTTCCACTTAGAATTATAAGTAGCCCTAGTGGAAGGCTACCTAGAAGCCCTTAGAATTTCAAGAATACCCTGAGAAAGGTGTAGGTCAGCAAATTCTAACTCCTCAAAACCAGGCCTTGAGGTTGAGGATTGAGGTTCGGATACCAAACTCTCCCTGGGCACAGGTTAACAGGTTGTGATTCCTGGGGAGACACAAGGAAGATGGACTGTTAGGGACAGAAGGAGTGGGTACCAGGGCTGCCTGGCCCAATCTGGGGCAATCAGAATCACCCTGCAAGGCTGGGATCTGATTTTGACTAGCACCTTGAAAAGAGAGGAGGGGAAAGGCATAAAGAAACTTCCTTCCCAATCTAGGAGAAAGGCATCCAGGGGACTGAGCCCAACACTGAGGGCCTGCAACAGAACAGTGGCAGTTGGTGATTGTCTGGGGCTGCAAAAGATCTATCTGAGGAGCCCCATCTGGCAAAAACTATCCCAGTACTTGAGGATCCAGAGACCATTCGTGATGGCCCTGGAAAATCCTGCTGAGAGCATCTGCTAGGACATTGTCCTTTCCTGGAAGATGAACTGCTATTAGGGAAGTGTTCAGGGAATAGGCCAGAGACCACAACTTCATTGCCTCGATGCACAAGGCCGAAGACCGAGTGCCCCCCCCCGCTTGTTGATGTACCACATTGTTGTGGTGTTGTCTGTTCTGACTTGTACCACTTTGTTCTGAACAGACAGAAAACACTTGAAGTGCTAAAAGACAGCTCTGAGTTCCAGCAAATTGATGTGGAGCAGAGATTCCTGGGGACCACACTCCTGAGTGGAGAGATCGCCATGTGGGCCCCCCACCCAGGAGGGAAGCATCTGTAGTGAGGGTCAAGGAGTGAGACAGAGGAATGAAGGGGACCCCAGTCTCAAATTGCTCTGATCCTGCCACCACTGGAGGCCTGGATCAGGGTTCGGTCACTGGGACCAACTTGGAAGGGGTCTCTTTCTGAGACCAAAAGAAAAATTACTCACCTTAGTAATTGCTTTTCTTCTCATGGAGTCTTGCTATATTATAACAATAGCAGTCAGCCACTGCAGCTGAACTGCCCGGAGAGGAAGGAGTTAACTCAGAGGATCTGGAGTTCTAAAGCGAGGGCTCTGTCCAAACTCTATCTGGCCAGTTTCAAATGAAACTGTCAGATCTTTAAAAGCTAACACTACAACAAGTCTGTGTGGAAAGCTCTACACTAGCCAAATGGCTACCTACTAGTAGTAATAACAACAATATAAACAACAATAGAAACACCAATAACCATAATAACAATGAATAATGGTATTATTATTATTAGTTTTCCCCTTGACAAGCACCATTAGGACCCCTTCCCCAAAGACTCAAGTCCAGAAGGGGCCAATATATTACCTAAACAGACAACCTAGTTCCTAACCCTAAAAGAAAGAGGGTAAGGGAAAAAACTACAATGGCATGACACAGTGCTTGCACTAATTTGCCACCCACCCAAGTAGAAGTTCTGAGAGGGGCAGGAGGAGGTGGTTATAATATGAAGACTCCATGAGAAGAAAAGCAATTACTAAGGTGAGTAATTTTTCTTCAAACACCATGAAGTCTTGCTATATTATAACAATAGCAGATACAGCAGTACCTCCATGGAGGAGGGTCAGGACCTACTTAGGAAATAGGCTCTGAAGCACAGCTGTACCAAACCGAGCATCTCTCCTGGACTGGACATCCAGGGAATAATGCTTGGTAAAGTGTGAACTTGTGTTCCAGGTAGCAGCTTGACAAATTTCCAGAATGGGAATGTCTCTAGCAACCGCTAGGGACACAGCTGTACCTAGTGGAGTGGGCCCTCAGTCCTGAGGGGTTCTCTACCTAGTTTTTTGTAACAAAATTGGATACAAGAGACAATCCACCTTGCAATTGTCCTCTTAGTGGCAGGTTTCCTTGCCAACCTCTGCCATAAGTAAGGAAGAGTTGGGAGGATTCGAACCTGTGACCCTTGGTGCGTTCCAAATAGTAGCTTAAGGCTCTTTTGACGTCCAAGCTGTGCAGTCTCCTCTCACCTGAGGAAGAATGCTCAGTGAAAATACTGGAGAGAGATGGATTGGTTCAGGTGGAAATCTGAAACCACCTTAGGCAAAACTTTCTATTAGTCCTGAGGACTACCTTATCTCTGTGGAAAGAAATAAAATCTTCTTCCACTGACAGGGCCTGTAATTCACTTATGCGTCTGGCAGAAGTGATAGCCACTAGGAAAACAGTTTTCCAAGTTAGATACTTGAGCTCTGCTGAGGACAGAGGCTCAAAGGGAGGTTGCATTAACTGAGCAATGCAAACATTCAGGTCCCAGGCAGGAGCTGGTTCCCGAAAAGGGGGGTTAGTAGGAAGCAACCTTTAAAAAACTTGGAAAACACAGGGTGAGAAGAAAGGAGGCAGGCTTCCTGCTGACACAAAAGCAGAGACAGCTGCCAGATGAACCTTCAAGGTAGCTGCCCTAAGGCCTAGGGAATTTAAATGGACCAAATAGTCCAATAAAATGGGAAGATCAGCGGATTCTGGAATAATCTGCCTCTCAGAGCACCAGATGGAAAACCTCTTCCACTTAGAATTGTGAGTGGCTCTAGTGGAAGGCTTCCTTGAAGCCTTTAAAATATCCAGGACACCTTGAGAAAGGTGTAAATCAGCAAATTCTAACTCCTCAAGAGCCAGGCCTTGAGATGGAGGATTGAGGTCCGGATACACACTCTCCCCTGTGCACAGGCCAGCAAGTCGTGGACTCTGGGCAGGCTCAGGGCAGGGTGGACTGTCAAGGACAGAAGCAGAGGGTACCAGGGCTGTCTGGCCCAATCTGGGGCAATCAGAATCACTTTGCAGGGTTGAGATCTGATTTTCACTAGTACCCTGAAAAGAAGAGGAAAGGGGAAAAGCATACAGGAACTTCCCTTTCCAGTCCAACAGAAAGCGTCCAGGGGACTGAGCCCAGCACTGGAGCCTGCAACAAAAATAGAGGAAGTTGGTGGTTGTCTGGGGCTGCGAAAAGATCTATCTGAGGGTGCCCCATCTGGCAAAGACAGACCCCAGCACCTGTGGATTCATAGCCCATTCGTGATGGCCCTGAGAAATTCTGCTGAGGGCATCCACCAGGACATTGTCCTTCCCTGGAGGTGAACTATCATCAGGAGGTGTTCAGGAGTAGGCCAGAGACCACAACTCATTGCTTCGGTGCACAAGGCTGATGACCGAGTGCCCCTTGCTTGTTGATGTACCACATTGTGGTGGTGTTGTCTGTCTTGACTTGAACCACTTTGTTCTGGACAGAAACTGAAAATACCTGAAGAGCTAAAAAGACAGCTCTGAGTTCCAAAAGATTGATGTGGAGCAGAGATTCCTGAGGAGACCACACTCCCTGAGTGGACAGGTCGCCAAGTGAGCTCCCACCCCAACAGGGAGGCATCCGTGGTGAGGGTGAGGGAGTGGAAATGGGAATGAAGGAACCCCTTGTTTTAGATTGCTTGGTCCTGCCACCAGTGGAGGGCCAGGATCAGAGTTTGAGTCACTGGGACCAATTTGGAAAGGGGTCCTTCCTCTGAGACCAATAGGCCCTCAAATGGAACTGAATGTCCTCATCTGGAATCTTGCTCCTTGCACTACAGCTGTGGAAGCAGCCATGTGCCCCAGGAGTTGCAGAAATGCCTTGCTGGTCGAGAGACTCGTAGGGTAAAGGAGGATGCCAGGGCAATGAGTCTGTCTACCTTTCCGAGGGAAGAAATGCCCTGGCTAACTTTGTGTTCAATTCTGCACCTATGAAAGTTAGGACCTGAACTGGTTCCAGAACTGACTTTGGTAAATTTAGCAGGAATCCCAGGAAGTGAGAAGCTGCTGGGTGACTTGCAAGTGGATTTCACCTGATCTGGAGACTGACCCACAATGAGCCAGTCGTCCAGGTAGGGAAACACAGCAACCCTTGCCTTCTTAAGTGAGCCACTACCACAGCTAGACATTTTGTGAATACCCTTGGCGAGAGGTAAGGCCGAAAGGCATTGCCCTGAACTGGTAGTGGCCTGAGGGCAGTTCGAACCTGAGGTACTTTGGTGAGAAGGCCTGATCAGAACATGAAAATAGGCATCCTTGAGGTCCAGGGAAGCTAGCCAGTCCCTGGCCTTAGAGAAGGCAATATCATTGCCAGAGTCAACATTTTGAACTTTGGTTTCAAAAGATGCTTGTTCAGGTACCTTAAATCTAGAATGGGCCGCCATTCTCCTGTCTTTTGGGGTAAGAAAGTATCTTGAATATAGCCCTTGCCCTGATGGCAAGGAGGACCTTTCCACTGCTTTGCAGTCCAGAAGAGAAGAAACCTCTGCTTCCAAAGCAAGGGCTTCTGAAGGATTTGTAGGTGGAAAATGTCTGGCCTCATCTTGGAAACTGCTTGAAGCTGAGAATGAGACCGTGCTTATTACCTCAGAACCCATCTGTCCGGTTATGGACAGCCAGTTCTGGCTGAAATGTTTTAACCCACCCCCCACTGGTACAGGAGAATCGGCCCTGGGCACCCCATCAGGGTGCCTGCTTGGCAGCAGCCTTAGGCTGAGGGAGGGGACAGTTTACTTGTGCCTCGTCTACCCCGCCTCTGAAGAAACCTCATAAAAGCAGAGGACTTGAAATTGGTAAAAGGCCTGTGGAAAGGCCTGCCTTACCTTCTGGGAGCTGCGCCTTGTGGAGTGGCATGCCTCCTTAGCCTGGGCACTTTGTAGGTAGTTCTGTATTCATCCATCTTTTCATATAGTTTTCTGTTTGTTCCCAAACAGAGAATTTCCCACTACAGGAAAATCCATAGCCTTTGACTGAGTATCCTGGGACAGATTAGTGCATCTGAGCCATGCCAACCTCGGAAAGCTGACAGAAGTGGCCATGACCCTAGAGGAGACATCATTAACATCAACAGCAGTATGAAATTGAACTTTAGAGCTTCAATGCCATCAGCAGCCACCTGTTCCAACTCACTAGCCAGCTGGCCATGGGCCTGCTTGGCTAACTGCAATATTGTGTCCCATCTAGATTTCTGATATCTAGCTACATAAGCCATATAATTTGCCTGCCTGAGTCCCAAAGAAGCTGCCATATACTGTTTTTCGCCATGGCATCAATCTTCCTGGAATCCTTATCAGGAGGATGTGAGGCCAGGGAATATTACCTTGTCACAGGCTGCAGCTTGTACCACACCTACATGACTACACTGTTCAAGTGAGGAAGTCTGTATCAGAGCCTGACAAAGTATACCTTCTGTCCATTTTTTTATCTACAGGAGGGACAGAATGAGGATTTTTTAAATCTTTGTTGTTTGCTTCTAAATGACTTATGCAAAGGAATAGACACCCTCCTAGACTCTGGTATATCCATCATTTCTACAAAATCAGGCTCCTCTTGCTCATCCACAGCCTCCTCTAAGGAAGCTGGAGGTTTCTGCAACCTTTTTAAAACATAAAATGAGAAGGGACTCAGACAGAATAGGAGGAGATTCTAAGGTCTGTCTGGAGAAATGTCCAGTTCAATGGGCACGTCCAGACCCTCCCAGCCACACATATATTGATCAAATTCCTCTCCCCTCCTGTGGTTCATAAAATTCTCAACATCATACTCCTGAACCACTGAACTGAATGAACCAACCTTTTACCAACTGTTGGTGGTTCGACAGGTCCCTGAGACAGTGACTGGACAATCTGAATGGCTTTAGCTATCTCTGCAGCAGTTGGAGAGACAATTTTGGACTCCAAACCTACTGATTTCTTTGTCTTTTTAACTGGGACTGGTTCATCTGAACCAGCCTTTCTTTTGCCCGAGGAAGTCTCGCCCTGGTCAGAGGGCACTCCCTCTGGTCCAGTGGGTGCTGGACCGGGCTGGCCATCGGGTCAGCGGACTTTTTGGCCTCTCGTTCCCTGAGCCGGCCCAATCTCTTTTCCAGGGTGGCTGCAGGAAATTTTACACACCTGGCAGTCTGACAGGAGGTGGTCAGCCCCCAGACAATAGACACAAGTGGTGTGTGGGTCAGCCTTGGCAAAGGCTTCCCCACAGACATCACAGTGTTGAAACCCAGTGGGCCTGGTTTTTCTTTTGGGTTTCTCAGACATAATGCCAGTCTATCCAAAAACTTGCCCTTTTGATGGCAGTGCCAGGCAAGACACCCTTATCGGTTCCTAACCGTGTCACGGGTATTTGAAAACCTATTTAAAAACCAGGTTTTTTTAGAACCGATAAGAACTGGGAACCGCACTCTAAAAGCCCAACCAAACACTTCAAAACGTTAAAATCAGCAAACCGATCGGTTCAAAACCGAACCGATAATTGAATTTCCACACAGCCTTTAAATTTGTACTTACGGTTTACCAGATAGAGCTTTTAACCGAAATGCGGTAAAATAAATACTTTTTACTGGTTCAAATGAATAGAAAAATACTCGCTTGAACGAGAATGAACCGAGCTGAAGGCTTGATCTCCGGGCGACTGTTCAGTGGGGCGGATAAAGAATCTGACAGTTTCATTTGAAACTGGCCAGATAGAGCTTTGGCACAGCGCCCTCGCGCTGTAGAACTCCAGATCCTCTGGAGTTAACTCCTTCCTCTCTGGGGCAGTTCAGCTGCAGTGGCTGACTGCTATTGTTATAATATAGCAAGACTTCATGGTGTTTGAAGGCTCTCAAGTGAAACTGAGTGTCCCTCATCTGAAATCTTGCTCCTTGCACAATGGCTGTGGACGCAGCCATGTGCCCCAGAAGCTGTAAAAAGTGGCTTGCTGGTCGAGAGACCTGCAGAGTGAAGGAGGAGGCCAGAGCCACCAAGTTCCTTACCCTCTCTAAGGGTAGGAAGGCTCTGGCCTGCTTTGTGTCCAATTCTGCACCTATGAAGGTGAGCACCTGAACTGGTTCCAGAACTGACTTTGGAAGATTTAGCAAGAAGCCAAAGGAGGTGAGCAGCTGCTGGGTAACTTGCAGGTGAGATTTTACCTGTTCTGGGGACTGGCCTACAATGACCCATCATCCAGATAGGGAAAAACAACAATCCTTTGCCTCCTTAAATGAGCAACTGCTACTGCCAGACATTTTATGAATACCCTTGGGGCAGAGGTGAGGCCGAAGGGCATTGCTCTGAACTGGTAGTGACCTGAGGGCAGTTCGAATCTGAGGTACTTTCAGTGGGAGCTTCTGATTAGGACGTGAAAATAGGCATCCTTGAGGTCCAGGGAGGCTAGCCAGTCCCCTGGCCTTAGAGAGGGTAAAATCATTGCCAGAGTCACCATTCTGAACTTCGGTTTCAAAAGGTGTTTGTTCAAATATCTGAGGTCTAAAATGGGCCGCCATTCTCCTGTCTTTTTTGGGGTAAGGAAATATCTGGAGTACAGACCCTTGCCCTGATGTAGGGGAGAGACCCTTTCTACAGCTTTGAGAGCCAGGAAGGTTGAGACTTCTGTTTCTAGAGAAAAAGTCTCTAAAGAGTTTGCAGGTGGGAAAGATCTGATTCTCATCTTTGGGAACTTTTTGAAGCTGAGAACCAGACCCTAGCTTACTACTTCCAGGACCCACTTGTCTGAAGTTAGAGACACCCAGTTCTGAATGAAGTAAGCCAACCTGCCCCCTATGGGTAAAGGAGAATCAGCCCTGGGCACCCCATCAGGGTGTCTGTTTGGCAGGCACTTTAGGCTGAGAGGTAGGAGCAGGCCTGCCCACACCCCGTCTGCCTCTGCCTCTGCCTCTGAAGAACCCCCTCTGAGCATAAGCAGAGGAGGCCTGGGTTTGGTAAAAAGGCCTGTGGAAAGGCCTACCCCTACCCCTGGGGGTCTGCCTCTGAGGATTGGCTTGCGCTGCTTGGCTTGGCACTCTTATAGGTAGTCCTATATTCATCCATTTTCTTCATATAATTCTGTCTGCTCCCCAAACAGAGAATTTGCCACCACAGGAAAATCCATAGCCTAGTCTGGGTATCCTGTGACAAGCTAGTACACCTGAGCCAGGCCAACCTACGAAAAGCTACAGACGTAGCCATGACTCTAGAGGATACATCATTAAAATCCACAGCAGCATGAAACTGCACCCTGGATGCCTCAATGCCATCAGCAGCCACCTGTTCCAACTCATCAGCAAGCTGGCCAGAGGCCTGTTTGGCCAAAGCCATGACAGTGTCCCATCTAGATTTTTGATACCTTGCTACATAAGCCATGTAATTTGCTTGCCTCAGTCCCAAGGACGCTGCCATGTATTGTTTTTTAGCCATGGCATCAATCTTCCTGGAATCCTTGTCAGGAGGATGTGAAGCCAGGGAATATTAGCTTTATCACAGGCTGCAGCCTGAACCACCCCAACATGACTGCATTGCTGAAAGGAATTCTGTATCAGGACCTGACAGTGTGTACCTCCTGTCCATCTTTTTATCCACAGGAGGCACAGAATTAGGAGTTTTTAAAATCTTTATTGTTTGTTTCCTGAAAGATTTATGCAAAGGAATAGACAATCTCCTAGACTCTGGTATATCCATTATTTCTACAAAATCAGGTTCCTTTTGCTCATCCACAGCTTCCTCTAATGGGAGCTGGAGGGTTTCAGCAACTTTTTTGTAAAACAAAGTGAGAGGGGGACTCAGAAAGCATAGGGGGAGATTCTAAAGGTCTGTCTGGGGAGATGTCCGGTTCAATGGGCACACCCAGACCCTCCAAGTCACATACATACTGTTCATAATCATCCTCCCCCTCTTCTGGTTCATAAAACTCCTCAACATCATATTCCTGAACCGATGGAACCGACCTTTTACCAGACAGTGGCGGTTCGGACGGAACCGGAGGAAGTGACTGGACAACCTGAATAGCTCTTGCTATCTCTGCAGCAGTTGGAGAAGGAATTTTGGGCTCCACACCTGCTGATTTTCTTGTTTTCTTTACTGGAATTGGCTCATCCAAGCCAGCTTTGCGTTTGGCCGAGGAAGTCTCGCACTGGTCAGAGGGCACTCCCTCCGGTTCGATTGGCACCGAACCGGGCTGGCCATCCGGGTCAGCGGAGTTTTTGGCCTCTCGTTCCCGGAGCCTGCCAACTCTCTTATCCAGGGTGGCTGCAGGGAAATTTTTACAAATCTGGCAGTCTGAATTGAGGTGGTCAAACTCCAGACAATATACACATATGGTGTGTGGGTCAGCCTTGGCAAAGACTTCCCCACAAGCATCACAGTGTTGAAACCCAATGGGCCAGTTTTTCTTTTGGGTTTCTCAGACATAATGCCACCTAACCAAAAACTTGCCCTTTAAGCGGCGGTGCCAGGCAAGACACCCTTATCGGTTCCTAACCGTGTCACGGGTCTTGGAAAAAACCGTAATAAATTCCGTTTCTTTTAGAACCGATAAGAACCGGGAACCGCACTCTAAAACTTCTAATTTTGTAAACTTCAAGTTTTAAAGCAAGCTGATCAGTTCAAAACCGAACCGATAACATTTACAAGTTCTACACAGAATTTAAACATAAATTACTTACGATACCACAGACAGAGCTTGAACCGATCGGTTTTGCAGTTAAAATAAAAATATTCTCCGTTAAATTGAACCGAGAAAACACTGTTTAAACCGAGAAATGAACCGAGCAGTAGGAGAAATCTCCGGAGCGACTGTTCAGTGAGGCGGAGTAAAGAATCTGACAGTTTGTGTTTGAAATAACCCAGACAGAGCTTCTCTAATAGAGCTCGTGCACTAAGTTCCATTCTTAGAATGGAGTTAACTCTTTCACCTCCAGAGCAGTTCTAATGGTGGGACAAACTGCAATTGTCATAATATAGCAAGACTTCATGTTGTTTGAAAGAATCTTCTAAATATGGGATTCAAAACTAGGGATTAGTCTTTCCCTACAGAGACATAAACTGAAAGTGAAGCCAGATGAACCTTCAGATTTAGTGCTGCAATCACAAGGAATGCAGATAAGATCAATAATCTAGGAGGGTTAGAATGCCAGCCTGTGCTGGGATTATGCCCTTGTCTATACACCAAATAGAAAATATTTTCCATTTTGAAGCATAAGTTTTCTTAGTAAAAGGCTTTCTGTAACTCTAGGACTTCTAAAACTGCTTGGGAATATTGGGAATCTGAATAGTCCAAGTCCTCAAGAGCCAAGCTTCGAGTCTGAGAGACCTGAGACTGGGATACACCACCCTGCCTTGAAAGGAAGTCAGTAGATTGTTCCTCTGAGGGAGATAGATTGGTTTGCTCACTGACATCGAGAGCAATAGGGAGTACCATGGCTGTCTTAACCAGTCTGGGGCTATCAGAATCATTGATGCTGGCTTTGACCTGAGCTTGATGAGTACTCTGAGAATCAGAGGAAAAAGAGGGAAGGCATAAAGGTATTTGCCTGTCCAATCGAGAATCAGAGCATCCACGGGAACAGTCCCTTTCACTGCAGCGCTGCAGCAATAGAGGGGTAACTGGTGATCTTGGTGGGAAGCAAAGAGATTCATTTCTGGGGTTCC
This sequence comes from Neoceratodus forsteri, assembly GCA_016271365.2. Classification (NCBI taxonomy): domain Eukaryota; kingdom Metazoa; phylum Chordata; order Ceratodontiformes; family Ceratodontidae; genus Neoceratodus; species Neoceratodus forsteri. Next base: position 1,455,479,102 of record CM028130.1, read on the forward strand.
CCACTGTCTGAATAGGACCTGCACCACTTGGCAGTTCAGTGCCCATTTGTGATGGGCCTGGTTTATCCTGCCCAAAGCATCTGCCAGGTATTTCCTTTCCTGGAAGATTATCTGCTTGTACAGAGGCATCTAGAGAGTAAACCAGGCTCCATATTTTCATTGCTTCTGTGCACAATGGAGTGGCTCTTGTCCCTCCTTGTTTGTTGATATAGTACATTGTGGTGGTATTGTCTGTTCTGATCTGAACCACTTTTCTCTTTATAAGATGAGTGAAGGCCTGAAGGGCCAGGTAAACTGCTCTTAATTGCAAGAGATTTATGTGCAGAAGGGCCTCTGCACTGTTCCAGGAGCCGTGAACTGTGTGGTCTCCTAGGTGGGCACCCCATCCTAGAAGGGAGGCATCCACTGTGAGCACTAAGGAGGGTGACTCCTGCTGGAAAGGCACCCCTTCCCTTAGGTTGTCTGGATCTGTCCACCACTGGAGGGCCTGCAGAAGAGTTTTTGTTACAGGGACTAGTTTTGAAAGTGAATCTCATCTCTGGGACCAATGGGCCCTGAGGCGAAACTGAATGTCCCTCATTTGGAATCTGGCACCCATGACTGTGCTTGTTGCTGAAGCCATGTGGCCTAAAAGCTATAGAAACTGAGTTGCTGGTTTTGGCGTGCCCAGGATGAATGAGCTTACCAGAATATGGATAGCCTGTACCCTTTCCAAGGGTAGAAACGCCTTTCCCAGAATTGTATTGAGTTCAGCCACTATGAACTGCAACACTTGGACTGGGGTGAGAACTGACTTTTTGGCATTGAGAAGAAACCCCAGGGAGGAGAGAACACCTTGAGTTAGCAGTAAGTGTTCTGACACTTGTTGCTGGGATTTTCCCACAATCAGCCAGTCATCCAGCTATGGGAAAACTGTGACACCCAGCTTTCTGAGATGTGCCACTACTACTGCTATGTATTTGGTGAACACCCTTGGTGCAGAGGTAAGGCCGAAAGGAAATGTTGAGAACTGGTAGTGGCCTGAGGGGAGAGTGAACCTGAGATATGTTCTGTGTGATTCTCTGACAGGGATGTAAAAATATGCATCTTTTAAATCCAAAGAGGCAAGCCAGTCCCCTTTTTGTAGTGTTGGCAGGATTATTGCCATTGCAACTATTTTGAACTCGAGTTTTACAAAGTACTTATTTAGGTGTCTGAGGTCTAGTATAGGCCACCACTCTCCAGTCTTTTTTGTTGTTAAGAAATACCTGAAGTAGAACCCTTGCCCTCTGATTGCGTGGGACAGGCTCAACTGCTTTTGCCAGTAATAAATGTTTTACTTCCTGCTCCAGCAGTTTTCTTTGTGAGCGAGGAATTGATGTAAAATGTTTTACCCTTGGAGGGGGAAGGGACTTGAAACAAAAGGAGAGACCCTGACCCACTATTTCCAGGACCCACCTGTCTGATGTGATTTCTGACCAGTCCTGGAAATAGAGGGGAAAGTCTGCCCCTACTGGATATGGAGAGGCAGCCTGAAGGGAAGAGTCAGGGGTTCTGCTTTTGTTCTTGTTGTTAGGTAGAATGAGACCCTCTGCGGGAACCTCTTCTGCCCCTGGCCCTATAAAAACCCGTCTGCAAGGGTTGGTACTGTATGTTAGGAGCAGCTTGCACCTGAAAGAAAGGTCTCCTTAAGATAAACCTGCCCCTGCCTCCCCTAGAATAAGAAGTGGAAGGAGAAGGTTTGTCCCTGGTGGAATTACTTCTGAAAGTAGCCTTGTACTCGTCTACTTTCTTCATGCAGGCTTCAGTTTGTGCACCAAAAAGGGAATGGCCCTCAACTGGGAAATCCATTGCTTTGTTTTGGATGTCCTGGGTGAGGTTTGTAGCCCTGAGCCTGTCAAACCTTTTCATAACTATAGTACCAGCAATCCATCTGGCAGCAGTGTCGTTCGTGTCTGCTGCCATCGGGAATTGGTATTTGGAAGCCTCCAAACCCAATTTGGCTGTCTCTAGTAACTCTGAAACAGTGAGGGAAGGATTTGCCTCTGCATTATCCACCACAGACTGCCATAAAGTCTTCTGGTAAAGGGCAGCATATGCCTGGTAGGTGGCTTGCCTGATAGCAAGAAATGCTGAGATGTACCCCCTCTTTACCATACTGTCCACCCTTCTGGAGTCTTTTTCAGGTGGATGAGAAGACAAGGGGGTTTTGGCCTTCTCACAGGCTGCCTGCTGTACAATGCCCTGATGATCTGGGTGATTGAATAAGAACTCAGTGCCAGATCTCTCCAAATGGTACTTTTTGTCACATTTTTTGTCGATAGGTGTGACAGTTTGAGGAGCTTTTAAAATTTCCAGAATATCTTTTCTGAAAAATCTGTAAAAAAAAGGATACATAGATACATAGACAGTATCAGCAGATAAGGGCCTATGGCCCACCCAGTCTGCCCATTTGAACTTGTAAGTTCAGTTTATGTTTTCCTAGAAGTCTGTTGCCCCTTACCCCTGACCTCCAGAAGTCCTTTATGTTTATCCCATGCATTCTTAAATCCCGTGATTGTTTCAGCCCCCACCACTTCCTCTGGCAGGGTGTTCCACTTGTCCACCACCCGTTCTGTGAAGAAATTCTTCCTCACATTTCCTCTGAATCATCCTCCCTCCAACTTCATCCCATGCCCTCTAGTCCTGTAACATATTTTTCGCTTAAAAACAGGACAAGTTGTTTTGAGGGTGTTAGCCCCATTAGTTCCATATATTGAACCTCTACTTCATCTTGCACTTCCTCAACTGTTTGGAGGTCCAGTGTTTCCACCATTTTCTTAATGAAAGAAAAATGGGAGGGAAAAATACTCTGAGGACCTGGGGGGGACCAAAGTCTTGCTCTGGTGACACCTCAGGCTCTATTCCTTTCTCCTCCACCTCCTCCTCATCATCACCACCACCCAGTGTAGGAACAGGCACAAGAGGGTTTGCAGCAGCTGTTTTATCAGCTGGAACAGTTACAGGCTGCTGGGAGGGGAGCAGGCCCCGCAGCACTTGTAACAAAGCCAGAGCTTGTGTAATATCAGAAGGTGAGGGAGTATGTATGGGCACCTGAGGGACCCCTTGAGGCATTTCAGCTGGGGTGTCAGTGTGCTTACTTTTTCTTCATCTTTTGGCGGGCACCAGAGAGTCAGCCGGCTGACTGCCTCTCTTACTAGAGCCCTCACCTGTATCAGGGGTGGATTTGGAGGCTCTAGAAGGAATTGCCACATTTTTAGAAGGGAGGTGGAAAGGTCAGAGTCCAGGGACCCCTCTTCAAGTCTTCTCTTAAGCCTCTCCCAGCGCTTCTCCACAGTTTTTTCCAGGAAAAGACTTGCAAATCTCACAGTCCTCACTGAAATGTTTCACACCAAGGCAGAGCAGACAAAGGTCATGTTTGTCAGCCCTGGCAAATACCTCAGTACATTTAATACAATTCTTAAAACCTGTAGGTCCTGTGTTCTTTTTAGGTTTATCCACCATTATAGAAAACAGTACTCAAAAACTGCTAAATAGAACAAGATTTTAAAATATGCGATTGGTTTTAATAATAAAGCGATCGGTTCGGAAACCGATAAATTTGAACAGAATCGCGGTTCCGGAACTGAGAAAACCGCTAGAAGAACCGGAACAACCTCAGTTTAATACCAGTTAAACTAAGTAATTTTAAAAAGAAAAATAATCGGAAATATAAGAAAAGCTCTCCTATGAAATTAACAAAGGAGTCGGTCACCCCTCGCTTCCAAGGAACCGATAAAAAAACTAAAGAATTTAAGCTATGAGGTAAAAACACTAAATAAGAATAAGACAGTAATAAAATAAGACAAAATACTTAAGATTTTTTCTGATTGTATGCACAATTTAGACGATCTTGATAGAGAGAGATGAAAAAATTACTCACCTTAGTAATTGTGTTTCTTCCAAAGGAGTCTTGCTGTATTCTGACATATGCAGTTAGCCCCAGCACTTGAACCGTTCCGGAGAGGAAAGAGTTAAATTCTATGCAGGGCATAGAACGTTGAGCTCGAGCTCGGTTCAGACCTCTGTCTGCTGCACTTTATAGTGTAACTGTCAGATTCTTACGCGCTAATACTAACTAACTTATGTCACACTCATAGTCCTCAAGGCTAGGTTTTTATCATACAATTCACAGCTTGCTTATCTAAATGACTTTGAAAAATTGTTATTGATGTGTAACCTGTTAAATTATCTGCACTTACTCTGTAACCAGTTTCATCTGCTTCTGAACCCGTAATGTTATCTCCAGGTCGCCCCTGAAAAAGGGACCTTCGGGGCCCAGTGGGCCTACCCGGTCATCAAAATTTAATAAATAAATAAAATAAACTAACCCCATTATGTGGAAATTGTAAAAGCTTTACTAGCCAAATGGCAACCAAATATTTTGGATCCTCCAAAAGACTCAAGTTGAGAAATCCAAAACAAAAACTAGGTAGTGAACAACTAATGACTATAAAACGAACAAAACATAACCCACTCCCCCTCTCTAAAATGAGGGAGTGCCCAAATGCACCCCTGAGGTGTAACACTGCTCCTGCCAGCCCACTTCCCAAAAACCAGGTTCTGAGAGGGGAGGCAGGGAGGGAGGTCAGAATACAGCAAGACTCCATTAGAAGAAACACAATTACTAAGGTGAGTAATTTTTTCTTCAAACAACATGAAGTCTTGCTGTATTCTGACATATGCAGACTACCAAGCAGTACCTCCATGGAGGAGGGAATCAAACCTATTTTGGGAATAGGCTCTGCAGTACTGCTGTACCAAACCTAGCATCACTCCTAGCCTGGATATTCAGAGAGTAATGCTTGGTGAATGTGTGAACTGTTTTCCAGGTGGCTGCTTTGCATATCTCTAGTAAGGGAATATCCCTGGCAGCAGCCAGAGAAGCAGCTGTACCTCTAGTTGAATGAGCCCTCAGGCCTGAGGGTGGTATTATGCCTAGCTTTTCATAGCAGAATTGTATACAAGAGACAATCCACCTGGCAATAGTTCTCTTAGTGGCAGGTTTGCCCTTCCCCATAAGTGAGGAACAACTGGAGAGAGTCAAACCTGAGTGACTTAGTACGCTCAATGTAGTAGCTAAGGGCCCTTTTAACATCCAAACTGTGTAATTTTCTCTCTCCTGAAGAAGAATGATCAGTGAAGAAAACAGGGAGAGACATGGATTGGTTCAAATGAAAGTCTGAAACCATTTTAGGTAAGAACCTTCTATTGGTTCTAAGTGTGACGTGGACAGCCAGTTCTGAGTGCTGTATCATTTTTTTAAAATATAAAATACATTACTGAATGTCTCTGCTGAAAATCTGATGCTCTAGGAGTGACCTCGCTCCCCCCCAGGTTTCAGCTGAAAGATGAAAGCCATGAGAAATGCTGACACAGCATGTGAGATCACACACACACACACACACACACACTCAGTTTTTAGATACCAGGTGTTATGTGGAAGGCCTGAACCTAATTACAGGGTGGAAGATGCTTGAGTTGAGCATATCCATTTTATGTCGTTCCAAAGGAAGAAAAGCAGGTTGTGATGTATTAGGGCGAAAATCATAAAGATGCTTTCATGTCCTGAAAGGGGGAAGCTTATGATGAGATCAAAGAGATGTAATTTGACACATATGAGTTATGCTGTGGTTGCACAATTTCATACTTGAAAACAGACATCCTGGTTTTTTTATTAGATATATTTTTATATATAATCTGACATAGGAGGAGCTAGGTGACCTCACACAAAAGGGGCTGGCAAATACAGTTTACTTCAAAGAACAATTCTGTTTTACTTAGACACTTTTATCTAGACTCTGAAGAGGATATATCTGTAAGCACTTTAAGCAAGTATTTAGAGAGAGAGTCAAATCTAAGTACTGTAAGTAGGAATTTGCACTCTTTAAACCTTGTTTTAAAATATTTGTATGTCTTGTGATATAATAGTTCTGTATTTTGTGTTTTACATATTTTTATCTATTTTAGTAAAATTATTTTTAGAACATATTTGGTCTGTCTTTGAATTTATTTTAGTTGTAAGAAAAGTATATATGGTTATAGCAGACAACAGACATAAGCTCGAATGATGATACCAAACTGGAAAGAGAAGCGTTTTAAATCTGAGGTCTTTATTTAAGCAATATACCATGACAGGGAGTGGGTATATTGGTGGATTTACCCACGCCTGGTGTGGTTTGGTCCGCGAGGCACGGTCGGGTGACTTATACACACCAGAGTGTAAATCCCACCCTCTACTCCCAATCATATTACAATATTCAACTTGTTTTGTTTTTATAGTGATATAAAACTTTTACAGTGGGTATACTGGAGGATTTATCACGGTCATGTGATGTGTGTTGACCAATGAGGATACAGGGTTTTCATACCCCATTGTATAATAAAGTTTTTAAGGGTTCATCTCTGTATACCTGGTTAGATGCCCGTAGGCAAAGACATCTGGCCCCCCGGAGACAGAAATAACTGATCCTGTGCATTGGGTACACTAGCAAGAGGTTCACAGTTTGAATCCCTCCAAGACTTGAGACCAAAGGTTAATCCGGACTCACAAAACAGACAAGAAGGTTACCTTGTTCTGTTATACTGTTCACAAGACAGCGCTCAGAGGTTGGCACTTTGGGAGTAGAGAGCCTGACCTGCTGAGTGGGTTTGTGGCACTAAGGACCACCTTATTTCTATGGAATGAAATAAAATCAGGCTCCACTGACAGAGCTTGCAATTCACTGATACGTCTGGCAGAGGTAATAGCTACCAGGAACACAGTTTTCCAAGTCAAGTACTTAAGCTCTACTGAGGACAAAGGCTCAAAAGGGGGTTGCATAAGCTGAGCAATGCAAATATTATGGTCCCAAGCAAGAGTAGGATCCCTAAGGGGGGGGATTGGTATGAAGCAATCCCTTTGAAAAATTTACAGAAAACAGGATGAGATGCCAGTCAGGAGGGCTTTCCCACTGACAAAAAGCAGAAACAGCTGACAAGTGTACCTGGAAGGTAGCTGGTCTGAGGCCTAGGCCATTAAGATAAACCATGTAGTCCAGAACTGTAGACAGGTCAGCAGTATCTGGGGCTATACGCTTCTTGGAACACCAAATGCTGAATCTCTTCCATTTGGAATTATACATTTTTCTGGCAGAGGGTTTTTGAGAGGCTTTGAGAATGTCCAGAACCCCTTGAGAGAGATGCAAACCTGCATATTCTAACTCTTCAAGAGCCATGTCTTGAGATTGAGGGACCGCAAGTTGGGATACCAGATCCTCCCCTGGGAGGAGGTTAACAGGTTGTGATTCCTGGGAAGACATGGGGAAGATGGATTGCTAGGGACAGCAACAGGAGAAGGTACCAAGGCTGCCTGGCCCAATCTGGAGCAATCAGGATCACTTTGCAGGGCTGTGATCTTATCTTGTCCAGAACCTTGAACAGTAGAGGAAAAGGAGGGAAGGCATACAGAAATTTTTCTTCCCAGTCCAGAATCAGAGCGTCCAGAGGGACTGAGCCCAAGACTGGGGGGTCTGCAACAGAAGAGAGGAAGTTGGTGATTGTCTGGGGCTGCAAAGAGATCCATCTCTGGAGTGCCCCACCTTGAAAAAATCACTTTTAACACTAGGGGATCCAGGGACCATTAGTGATGGCCCTGGGAGATCCTGCTTAATGCATCTGCTAACACATTGTCCATTCCTGGGAGGTAGACTACTACCAGAGAAGCCTGTAGAGAATAAGCCAGGGACCATAGTTTCATGGCTTCCATGCACAAGGCTGCAGACCGAATGCCTCCCTGTTTGTTGATACACGACATGGTGGTGGTGGTGTTGTCTGTCCTGACCTGAACTACCTGGTTCCATACTGATTGTGAGAAGGCTTGCAGGGCAAGGTAAACTGCTCTGAGTTCCAGAAGACTGATGTGGAGAAGAGACTCCTGAGTGGACCACACTCCCTGGGCTGTCAGAGTCCCCAGGTGAGTTCCCCAACCCAGGAGAGAAGCATCTGTGGTTAGAATCACAGAATAAGACTGAGTGATGAATGGGACCCCTTGTCTGAGATTGTCCTGATCCTGCCACCACTGAAGGGCCTGGATCAGGGTCTGAGTCACTGGAATAAGTTTGGTTAGAGGATCTTTTTTCTGAGACCAAAAGACCCTCAGGTAAAACTGAATGTCCCTCATCTGAAATCTGGCCCCTTGGACCACTGCAGTGGAAGCTGCCATGTGGCCCGGAAGCTGAAGGAAGTGCCTTGCTGGTCGAGAAACCAGAAGGCAGAAGGAAGAAGCCAGCTCTATGATGACCTTTACCGTTGCCAAGGGGAGAAATGCTCTTGCTTTGACAGTGTCCAACTCTACCACTATTAAGGTCAAAAGTTGCACTGGCTCGAGAACCGACTTGGGAAGACTGAGAAAGAAACCTAGAGAAGTGAGCACTTGCTGGGTCACTTTCAAATCTGACTTGACTTGGTCTGGAGACTGACACACTATGAGCCAGTCATCTAGGTATGGGAATATGGAAATATTTTTTCTCCTTAGGAATGCCGCTACTACTGCCAGGCATTTTGTGAACACCCTTGGAGCAAATGTTAGGCCAAAGAGCATTGCTTTGAACTGGTAATGGCCTGAAGGCAGTTCGAACCCAAGGTACTTTCTGTGGGAGCACCTGATGGGAATGTGAAAGTGGGCATCCTTTAGGTCCAGGGAGGCTAGCTAGTCCCCTGGCTTTAGAGAGGGAAGAATTATTCCCAGAGTCACCATTTTGAACTTTGGTCTTAATACATGATTGCTCAGGTATCTTAAGTCTAGGATGGGCCATCACTCCCGTTTTCTTCGGGGTAAGGAAGTATCTTGAGAACAGACCTTTGCCCCTGTGGATTGTAGGAACTCTCTCTATGGCCCTTAAGACCAGAAGAGATGAAACATCTGCCTCCAGGGCAATGGTTTTGGAGATGTTTGCAGGTGGAAAAGATCTGGCTCTCAGCTTTGGAAATTTTTTGAAGCTGAGAGCCAGTCCCTGGCTTACTAACTCCAAGACCCACTTGTCTGAGGTAACAGACTTCCAGTCCTGGAAGTAGTAAACCAGGAATGAGGGAGTTGACCCAGGCTGACAAATCAGGGTGTCTGCTTGGCAGGAGCCTTAGGCTGAGAGGTGGATGCAGCCCTGCTCATCCCCCTTCTGCCTTTCCCTCTGAAGAACCCCTCTTGGAAAAAGGAGAGGAGGCCTGTGCTTGGTAGAAAGGCTGTATGAAAAGGCCTACCCCTAGTTTGCTGCCTTTGAGGAGTTGCCTGCCTTTCCTTGGCCTGTGCACTCCTATAGATGGTCCTGTATTCATCCATCTTCTTCACATAATTCTCTGTCTGCTCCCCAGAGAATTATTAACTACAGGGAAATCCATAGCCTTAGCCTAGGTATCCTGAGATAGGCTAGTACACCTGAGCCAAGCTAGTCTCCGAAGAGCCACAGATGTAGCCATGACTCTAGATGACACATCATTGGAGTCCACAGCAGCATGAAACTGGATCTTTGATGCCTCAATCCCATCAGTAGCCACCTCCTCCAGCTCCGTGGCAAGCTGGGGGGAGGCCTGCTTAGCCAGTGCCACTACAGTGTCCCACCTGGACTTCTGGTACCTGGCTGTATAGGCCATGGAATTAGCCTGCCTGAGTCCCAAAGAAGATGCCATGTACTGCTTCTTTGCCATGGCATCCAACTTCCTGGAGTCTTTATCTGGGGGTGTGTGAAGCCAAGGGAATGTTAGCCTTATCACAGGCTGCAGCCAGCACAACCCCAACATGGCTGCACTGCAGATACAAGTACTCCGTACTTGAGCCTGACAGTATGTACTTCTTGTCCATCGTCTGTCCACAGGAGGTAAAGAATTTGGAGTTTTCAACAACTTCTGTGTCGGTTTCCCAAAAGACTAATGAAGGGGAAATAGATGACCTTTTGGACTCTGGGATGTCCATCATCTCCACAAAGTCAGGCTCCTCTTGTTCCTCAATAGCTTCTTCCATAGGGAGCAGGAGGGTTTCTGCCACTTTCCTGTAGAATATAAAGTGGGAAGGGGACTCAGAAAGCCTATGAGGGGAAACACCGGAAGGCCTGTCTGGGGAGATGTCTGGTTCTGTGGACTCATCCAGACCTTCTATTCCATCATCATCATCATCATCATCATCACCACCACCACCACCACCACCACCTTCATCATAATCATCATCTCCCTCCAGGTCCGGTTCATAAAAATCTTCAGGGGTATAATCTTGAACCAGAGGAACCAACTGAACTGAACACCTGCCAGAAGGCACCAGATCAGTTGGAACCGCACAAAGTGATTCCACTATGCGAATCGCTCAGGCAGTTTCTTCGGCGGTCAGATGATGTGGTTCTGGATCCAAACCAGACCATTTTTCTTTTCTTTTTCTTTCTGACAAACCTCATCCCTCAGAATCAGCTCTCCTTTTGCCCGAAGGAGTCTCGTCCTGATCAGAGGCACTCCTTCTGGTTCGGTCGGAACTGAACCAGGCTGGCCATCTGGGTCAGCAGACTTCTCGGCCTCCTTTTCCCTAAGCCTGCCCAATCTTTTATCTAGGGTGGCTTTAGGGAAATTCCTGCAGATGTGGCAGTCCGAATCGAGGTGGTCAAACCCCAGACAATAAACACAAGTGGTGTGGGGATCAGCCTTAGCAAAGGCCTCCCCACACACACTGCAGTGTTGAAACCCAGTGGCCCTAGTTTTTTGGGGGGGTTTCTCAGACGTAGCCATACTTAATCAGAAAACTTACCCTTTACTCGGCTTCAGCCAGGCAAGACACCCTTATCAGTTTCTAACCGTGTCACGGGTATTTGAAAAAAAAAAAAAACACAAAAACACTTTTTTTTTTTTTTAAATGATAAGGACCGATACCACATACTAAATTTACAATAAGACAAATTCTACACAGCAGCCGGTTCAGCCGAACCGGTTGAAATATATATAGTTTACAATTTCCACAAGTTTTTCCAAATCTAGTCCACTACCTACGTACTTACTGTACCACAGACAGGGATCTGAACTGAAAAAACAAATAATTTATCGGTAAAACTGATGACTTTAACCGACTGAGAACTGTGAGTAGAGGAGAAATCTCCAGAGCGACTGTTCAGTTAGGCCGAGTAAAGAATCTGATGGTTACACTTCAAAGTGCAGCAGACAGAGGTTTGAACTGAGCTCAAGCTCAATGTTCTATGCCCTGCATAGAATTTTACTCTTTCCTCTCCGGAGCAGTTCAAGTGCTGGGGCTAACTGCATATGTCAGAATACAGCAAGACTTCATGTTGTTTGAACTCCAGGGCATCTGAACTTTGCAGCAGAGACAAGAAATCTGGGTTAGAATGCAGGCAGTTAGAATAGGGCAGTTTGAAAATGAATGCATAAGCTAATCATTCCATAATTAGCACAGTATTCTACTAGGCTCCAGGGCAGTGCTGGCTTAAGGGAGCACTACAAAGAGTAATAATATTAGTGGATTCCTGGGGTTAGAAATCATTTGCATTACAGGTGCAGAATAAAAGCCAGACTAGGAGGAAATAGTGGTTATGTGCATTATTTAACTGAGAGGGGAAGTAAATGAAATGAAATCCTTCTTTTTCCTTTTATCTTCAGTTTGATTAATTTTCCATGAGTTATATTCCAGCTGCAGTATTCATTCCAGCCTGGTTGGGACCGTACGGGCTCCTGAAACAGCAGAGGTATAGAGGAAGGTCCTCGTCCTGTGGGCAGCTTCAGGGAAGAGAAAAGAAAAAAATTACTCACCTTAGTAATTATGTTTCTTCTATTGGAGTCTTGCTGTATTCTGACAAGTGCAGTTAGCCCCAGCCTTTAAACTGCCCCGGAGAACAAAGGGTTAACATTTCTATGCCGAGCACAGAATGCTGAGCTCAAGCTCGGTTGATGTCTCTGTCTGTTTCCCTTTGAACGCTAACTGTCAGATTCTAAAGAGCAACACTCTAATAGTATTCTATGTGGACATTGTAAAAAAAAAAATTTTAATAGCCAACTGGCAACAAAAAGTTTTGGACTACCAAAAGAAGACTCAAGTCAGGAAACCCAAAACTCAAAACCCAGACCAGAGAGGAATATAATAAAATAAACACCCTCACAAGAAGAGGGGGTAAAAAGAGCACCCCTGAGGTGCAACACTGTACCTGCCCACCCACTTCCCAAAACCAGGTTCTGAGAGGGGAGGCAGGGAGAGGTCAGAATACAGCAAGACTCCAATAGAAGAAACATAATTACTAAGGTGAGAAATTTTTTCTTCAAACAACATGAAGTCTTGCTGTATTCTGACAAGTGCAGACTACCAAGCAGTACCTCCATGGAGGAGGGACAGAACCTACTTTGGGAATAGGCTCTGAAGTACTGCTGTGCCAAACCAAGAATCACTCCTAGCCTGGATATCCACAGAGTAATGCTTGGTGAAAGTATGGACTGTTTTCCAGGTGGCTGCTTGACAAATTTTTAGGAGGGGGATATCCCTGGCAGCAGCCAGGGAAGCGGCAATACCTCTTGTGGAATGAGCCCTCAGGCCTGAGGGTGGAATTTTTCCCAGTTTTTCATAGCAGAATTGTATACAAGACATAATCCACCTGGCAATAGATCTCTTGGTGGCAGGTTTGCCCTTTCCCTCTTCTCCGTGAGGAACAACTGGAGGGAGTCAAACCTGTGACCCTCGGTATGCTCTATGTAGTAACTAAGGGCTCTTTTAACATCTGAACTGTGTAGCCTCCTCTCTCCTGTGAAAGAATGATCAGTGAAGAAAACAGGAAGAGACATAGAATGATTTAAATGGAAGTCTGAAACGACTTTGGGCAAGAACCTTCTACTGGTTCTAAGGACCACTTTATCCCTGTGAAAGGAGATAAAGTTAGGTTCCACTGATAGGGCTTGCAGTTCACTGATACGCCTGGCAGAGGTAATGGCTACCAAGAACACAGTTTTCCAAGTCAAGTAGTTAAGCTCTGCTGAGGACATATGCAACCTCCTTTTGAGCCTAAGTTGAGCAATGCAAACATTCAAATCTCGGGCAGGGGCAGGGTCTCTAAAAGGAGGACTGGTGTGAAGCAATCCTTTAAAAACTTTACGGAACACAGGATGAGAAGATAGTGAGGAAGACTTCCCCACAGACAGAAACGCAGAAACAGCTGACAAGTGTACCTTGAGAGTAGCTGGCCTGAGGCCTAGGCCACTAAGATGGTCCTTCAATCATTATTTCTCAGATCTGTCTGAGTACACCTCGACATTCCCCAATGGTAGTGGTGTCAGCGGCGACCAGCCCATAGCACCATCATCACCCCGTCTGCCCTTTCTTTTCAGGGCAGTGGTGGTTCAAGAGGTGTGGAGACTGCTCGCTGGACTCTCCCCCTTCTCAAGTGCTGGCCTAGATGGCTTGGAACCAAAGCACCTCAGCCTCGGTGTCCCCTGGCTTGCCCCTCTGGTGGCACACATCTTCAATTTGTCCCAGTCAACTGGTGTTATCCCGGACATATGGAAGGTCGCCAGGGTGGTCCCAATCCTTAAACAGGGGAACCCTAAACTGATAAGAGAATTATCGCCCCATATACATCCTATCTGAGGTTAGCAAACCCCTGGAGAAAGTTGTGGAAGGGCAACTCTCAGAGTACTTATATTCACATGATATAATGTCCCCAGTACAGCATGGATTCAGGAAGGGGCATGGTACTTCCTCAGCCCTCATTACTGTTTCATCTTGGATTAGGGAGGCCATGGACCAAGGCAAACCCTCGGGGGCTATCTTTATAGATCTCTCGAAGGCCTTCGACCTGGTTGACCATGCCATGCTATCAACACAGCTAAGATCAATTAGACTATCCACTGCTGCTCTCAGCTGGTTCTCCAACTATCTACATGGTAGAATGCAGTGGGTAAAATATGCAAAGAGCTCTCGAGCCCCAGCCCAGTAACAATGGGGGTCCCCCAAGGCTCTGTCCTTGGACCCCTGCTCTTCTCCATTTTCATTAATCTCCCCGCAGCCGCTGCTCATTGTAAACCAATCCTCTATGCAGATGATCTGGTCATCCTGTCTCACTCCCCAGAGGTGGGGAACATTAACTGCCACCTGAGTGATGACCTAAGTAATATTCAGACATGGATCCTGAACCATAAGCTAGTCCTTAATCTAAAAAAAAACCCAGGCTATGCTCTTTGGGTCCTGGGCTAAGATTAAGGCCTCCCCTGTGCCTTACTGTGTTCCCGGAAAGGGGGGCATCCCGATCCCAATCACAGAAAACTTCAAGTACCGTGCGGTAATGTTGGACCCGCAGCTTGAGCTTGGCCGTCATATCCAGAATTCATGCAAAACTGTCAACTGGGTCTGGCCTATACAGCAAAAAATAACCTCACTCTGGCTGCATGTATTGCGTTGCCAGAGGTATGCTTCTCCCCTCACTATGTTACGGGCTCCTGTTGTTTGCCAGCACCACTAAGGTCCATCTCTCTAGGTGGTCGACTGCCTACAACAATATCTGTCACTTCGCCCTAGCGGCCCCCCGGCTCACTCACCACTGTGATCTCTATAGCAAGCTAAACTGGCTCTCTCCCTCAAAGCACACTGACTTTGTCCTTGGTTGCTTCACAGGAAAGGTCCTTAGCACAGGCACCCCCCCAGTGGTGGCGAGTTTGCTTGCCCAAACTGTTCCCTCTTCCTACCACCTTAGGTCTCAGGGGTCTGCCATACTCAAGGTACCTGTGTCTCAGACTCAAAAGGGTGAAAGGGATTTTGCAGCATGTGCCCCCAAACTATGGAACAACTTCCCTGCCCAGGTCTGTGTTGCCCCATCTCAGGGCTGCCTGCGTTCCTCCCTATGGAACCATCTCAAACTCGCACTGGCCTGTGGGGTGCCAAAAACCCCCATGACAAAATGTCTGGACTCAGCCCTTATACATAACAGTTGGCCCTTATGTTGATAGTTTTGTGCCTGCTGCTACTAATCCTTGCCTTGTACTGTTCCAAACTGGCAAATACCGTTTACTCTGTTGTACTTATTCCAACTAAAAGTTGCCTCACATGACCTGTACCTTGTGTATTCTAAATTAAGATGTTCGTGTGTGACATGCGGGTTGTTTTTCCTAAGTTCTACCTTGTTGTCTTATGACTTGTAATCTTTTCATAATTATGTACCATATTGTCCTAAGTGTGTAAGTATGTAATTTCCTGTACTCTCCCAGGTCGTACCTGAAAATAGGCAATTTTTCTTGTCTAGTGTACTTACCTGGTTAACAAAAGCTAAATAAATAGAAATATAATCCAGAACTGTAGCCATTGCAGCAGTATCTGGAGAAATATGCTTCTTAGAATACCAAATGCTGAATCTCTTCAATTTGGAGTTATATGTCTTTCTGGTGGAGGGCTTTCGAGAAGCTTTGAGAATATCCAGAACCCCCCTGAGACAGATGCAAATCTGCAAACTCTAACTCTTCAAGAGCCATGTGTGGTAGTTGAACCCCCCCCCCATGTGAATAGTGCTTAGCTGAACCTGACGTTTTCTTCTTCTCTCCTGTATCTGTTCCAAAGACTGTTGCGCAACAGCACTTTACTCCTTCATTTTATGTCTTCCTGTCTCTTTCTAATCCCCCCCTTTTCTGTGTAAAACAGTCAGAATATGCTGCGGTCAGACTGGCCATCTCACACTGTGCATTACAATTTAAACTATTTTTCATCCCCTTCCAATTTCTGCTCTTCTACGTCATGGTCCAGTTAAATATAAGCACTTTTTCCCTGCATTGCCCTTAAATGTGGAGAAACGTCTAAATGAGCTGCACAGACTTAAAGATTGAAAGTAACTAAAGGTCTGTAAACAGACTTGGTAGGCAAAGGTTTTTTTCACAATGTAAAAAGCAAGCTGGGATTGATAGTCATACTTAAGAAATTACCAATGCCAGTTTAAATGTTTTTCTTTAGGATATGTACAGGTGCAGATTGGAATATCATGTACCTGAAAAGTTAAACAGTTAGCAAATTAACTAAAATACAGGATAATAGAGAAGAACTAAAATGTGGTTTACCTACACAACTCCCAGGAGTATCATGTCTCCAGTCAGTGCTAGTATCCTTGCAAGGTGCTGTCTCCTATAGAAAGTCAGCAGCACCTTTCTCCCTTCTTTTATATGCTGCAGCACCTAGGTTACCTTTAGAAAAGGGGAGGAGTTGTCTATAATGCAGCACACTCTGCAAGAAATGTGCAATAATATCTGACAGAGCATTAGGGTGTTTATGTTGACGTCATAATAATGGATTATTTGTTATGCCTTTCATTTATGTGCATTCTATGTAATTGATTGTACAAAGAAATAAGATTTCCTGTAAATAGCTTAATAATTAGGTGGGGCTTTGAGCTAAGGGGTGGAGCTCCACTCTTTAAAAGAAGCCAGCCTAGATCCTCAGGTTAGATGCTGTTAGGGAGAGTTCATGTGAGGACCTCCTGCTCTCTGTTATATTGCACAAGATTATGTTCCACTGCTAGACCCTTGGCAGAGAAGCTGTGCTGTTTTCAAGTTTTATTTTGTTTATTATCGTAAGTTCGCTGCTGTAAGCTGTTATTTTTTTTTTGTATTTAATTTTTTGTTTGTTTGTTTAATAAAAATCATACCGTTTAGGTATGTTGTACCAAATTTGTTGATTCCTGTGTGACCTGATTTTTTCAGCCCACGACATTTGGTACCAGCAGTAGGGTTGATTGGAGATCCATAAGGAACAGGTGGACTCCAGTAAAGATACTGCACATAGTATCCAGGTCACAAGTGGTTTTCAACAGGTACATGGCACATAAACCCGAGGAATCTGGTGCCTTATCAGGGGTTTTGACCAGAACCCAAGCGGCTGCTGTTGGTGAACCATTTCTTGAAGGATTAGCTGCTGCCACATGTCCTAAAGTTAAACAGGGCATACAGAAGATGGAAGGGGTGGGTTTGAAGAGATCAGAAGAACAACAGCTGGAACCCCCCCGAAGACCTCAGGCATTTACTCCGCTGGTTAGCTATACGTCAGATGGAGATGGAACGCCAGTGAGAGGTAGATCTGAGGGAAAGAGAGAAAGAAAGAAAGCGACAAGACCAGAGGTGGGCTGACACAATACAGGCCTTACAACTTATTGGGGCTGGTCAAGAGGCAGCCCATACAAATCCCAGAGACAAAAAATTAACGAAAATGACTCCCTCTGATGATATAGAGGCATATCTTACAACATTTGAACGTGTAGCACAGGCTTGTAATTGGCCTGCTACCCAATGGGTGGTAAGACTTGCCCCATATCTATCTGGCAAAGCTCAACTGGCATACACCTGTATGGATATCCAGATTGCTAATGATTATGCCTCTGTAAAGAAGGAGATACTAAAAAGATATGACATTAACACAGAAAGATATAGATAAAGGTTTCGATCTTTAAAGCATTTACCCCATGTACCACCTCGGGAGACCTATACCAGATTGAATGACTTGTGTCACAAATGGCTACAGCCTGAGAGAAAGACGGTACCAGCCATCATTGAGCAGTTTGTGTTGGAGCAATTTGTACAGATTATGCCTGCGGATGTCCAATTATGGGTAAGGGAACACCATCCTAATAATGCTGAAGCTGCAATTACCCTAGCCAATGATTTCTTATCTGCACGACAACCGGTACAAAAGAAAAAATTACTCACTTTAGTAATGTTGTTTCTTCTAATGGAGTCTTGCTGTATTCTGACATATGCAGTGATGTCCAACCTTTGAACTGCCCTGGAGAGGAAAGAGTTAACTTTCCATGCAAGGCATGGAACGCTGAGCTCGAGTTCGGTTGAGACTCTGTTTAACCTCAAACCACCAGATCTTTACGAGCTATACTCACTTGGAAACTGTAAACTTACACTAGCCAACTGGCTACTAAATATAATAAAAAGATTTTTTGGTTCCAAGGCAAAGACTCAAGTCAGGAAACCCAAAAAATAAAACAAAACACAACACACACACCCAAATTAAGAGGGTGAGAAAAAAGGGGGCACCTCCAGAGTGCCAACACTGTTGCTGCCCACCCACATCCCAAAACCCAGGTTCTGAGAGGGGAGATGAGAATACAGCAAGACTCCATTAGAAGAAACAATATTACTAAGGTCAGTAATTTTTTCTTCAAACAACATGAAGTCTTGTTGTATTCTGACATATGCAGACTACCAAGCAGTACCTCCATGGAGGAGGGACAGAACCTACTTCGGGAATAGGTTCTGAAGCACTGCTGTGCCAAACCGAGCATCACTCCTAGCCTGGATATCCAGAGAGTAATGCTTGGTAAAAGTATGTACTGTTTTCCAGGTGGCTGCTTGACAAATCTCTAAGATAGGAATATCCCTGGCAGCAGTCAGGAAGCAGCTGTACCTCTGGTAGAGTGAGCCCTCAGGCCTGAGGGTGGGATCCTACCTAATTTTTCATAGCAAAATTGTATGCAAGAGACAATCCACCTGGCAATAGATCTCTTAGTGGCAGGTTTACCCTCACCAACCTCAACATAAGTGAGAAACAGTTGGAGGGAGTCAAACCTGTGACCCTTGGTACGCTCTATGTAGTAGCTAAGGGCCCTTCACATCAAGCTGTGCAGCCTCCCTCCCAGAGGAGGAATGGTCAGTGAAGAAAACAGGAAGAGACACAGACTGGTTAAGGTGGAAATCTGAAACCACCTTAGGCAAAACTTCCTATTAGTCCTGAGGACCACCTTATCTCTATGGAAAGAGATAAAATCAGGCTCCACTGACAGGGCCTGTAACTCCTTATCGTCTGGCAGAAGTAATGGCTACCAAGAACACAGTTTTCCAAGTCAAGTACTTAAGCTCTGCTGAGGACAAAGGCTCAAAAGGGGGTTGAATAAGCCGAGCAATGCAAACATTAAGGTCCCAAGCAGGGGCAGGGTCCCTGAAGGGAGGATTGGTATGCAGCAATCCCTTGAAGAACTTACAGAATACAGGATGAGCTGAAAGGGAAGAGTGCTTGCCTGCTGACAAGAAAGCAGAGACAGCTGCAAGATGCACTCTAAGTGTAGCTGGTCTGAGTCCCAACCTATTGAGATGAACCACATAGTCAAGGACTGCAGGCAACCCAGCAGGCTCTGGAGAAATATTTTTCCCAGAGCACCGAATAGTAAATCTTTTCCATTTTGAGTTGTAAGTCTTTCTGGTGGAAGGCTTTCGAGAAGCCTTTAAAATATCCAGAACACCTTGAGAGAGATGCAAATCCGCAAATTCTAACTCTTCAAGAGCCAGGCCTTGAGATTGAGAGATTTGAGATTCGGATACCAGACCCTCCCCTGAGAACATGTTAACAGGTTGTAATTCCTGGGAAGAGACAGGGTAAGGTGGACTGCTAAGGACAGCAAGAGGGGGTACCAGGGCTGTCTGGCCCAGTCTGGAGCAATCAGAATCACTTTGCAGGGTTGAGACCTGATTTTGACTAGTACCTTGAACAGGAGAGGGAAAGGGGAAGCATACAGGAACTTCCCTTCCCAACTGAGAACTAGGGCATCCAGGGGGACTGAGCCCAACACTGGGGGCCTGCAGCAAAAAAGGGGAAGTTAGTGATTGTCTGGAGCTGCAAAAAGATCTATCTGTGGGGTGCCCCATCTGGAGAAGATCACCTTCAAAATCAGGGGATCTAGGGACCATTCGTGATGGCCCCGAGATATCCTGCTGAGAGCATCTGCCAGGACATTGTCCTTCCTGGGAGGTGCACTGCTATGAGAGAGGTATTCAGGGAATAGGCCAGAGACCACAACTTCATTGCCTCTGTGCACAAGGCCGTAGACCGAGTGCCCCCTTGCTTGTTGATGTACCACATTGTGGTAGTATTGTCTGTCCTGATCTAAACCACTTTGTTCTGAACAGACTTGGAAAAAGCTTGAAGTGCTAGAAACACTGCTCTGAGTTCTAAGAGACTGATGTGAAGCAGAGATTCTTGAGGTGACCACAACCCTTGTGTGGTCAGGTCCCCCAAGTTGGCTCCCCATCCCAAGAGTGAGGCACCTGTAGTAAGGATTAGAGAATGAGATTGGTGACAAGGGGAACTCCTTGTCTTAGGTTGTCCTGATCCTGCCACCACTGGAAAGCCTGGATCAGGGTTCAAGTCACTGGGATTAGTTTGGTCAGAGGATCCTTTCTCTGAGACCAGAAGGCTCTTAAGTGGAACTGAATGTCCCTCATCTGAAATCTTGCTCCTTGAACCACTGCTGTAGAGGCAGCCATGTGGCCCAGGAGCTGCAGAAAATGCCTTGCTGGTCGAGACACCTGGAGGGTGAATGAAGAGGCCAGTGTAACAAGGGTCCTTGCCCTGTCCAGGGAAAGGAAGACTCTTGCCTTTAATGTATCCAGCTCTGCCCCTATGAAGGTGAGGAGCTGCATAGGCTCTAGAACTGACTTTGAAAGAGTTAGAAGGAATCCTAGAGAAGTGAGCAGTTGCTGAGTTATCTGTAGGTGTGACTTGACTTGGTCTGGAGACTGACCTACTACGAGCCAGTCGTCCAGGTATGGAAAGATGGAGATCTTTTTTCTCCTTAGGAAAGCAACCACTACTGCCAGGCATTTTGTGAACACCCTTGGAGCTGATGTTAGGCCAAAGGGCATTGTTTGAATTGATAGTGGCCTGAGGGCAACCTCAACCTGAGGTACTTTCGGTGGGAGCTTCTGATGAGAATGTGGAAATAGGCATCCTTGAGGTCCAGGAAACTAGCCAGTCTCCTGGCCTTAGAGAGTAGAATTATTCCAGAGTCACCATTTTGAACTTTGGCTTTAAAGGTGCTTGTTTAAATATCTGAGATCCAGGATGGGCCGCCATTCTCCTGTCTTTCTGGGAGTTAGGAAGTACCTGAGTACAATCCTTTTCCTTGTGTGGGGTGGAACCCTTTCTATGAGCTCTGAGAGCCAAGAGGAAGAGACCTCTGCCTCTAGGGCAAGTGCCTCTGAAGGATCTGCAGGTGGAAAGGATCTGGTTCTCATCTTGGGAAATTTTTTGAAGCTGAGAACCAGTCCCTGGCTCACTACTTCCAGGACCCATTTGTCTGATGTTAAAGACATCCAGTCCTGGACAAAGTAAGCCAGCCTGCCCCCCTACAGGTGGTGGTGAATCGGCCCTGGCAAACTCATCAGGGTGCCTGTTTGGCAGGGGCTTTCGGCTGAGGGGTGGTAGCAGGCCTGCTTTTACCCCGTCTGCCTCTCCCTCTGAAGAACCCCCTCTGGGCAAAGGCGGAAGAGGAGGCCTGGGCTTGGTAGAAAGGCCTATGAAAAGGCCTGCCCCTGCCCGTGGAATGCTGCCTCGGGGTAGAGGCTTGCCTTTCCTTGGCCTGAGCACTCCTATAGGTGATCCTGTATTCATCCATTTTTCTTCATGTAGTTCTCTGTTTGCTCCCCAAACAGAGAATTACCATAACAGGAAAATCCATGGCCTTAGTCTGGGTATCCTGAGACAGGCTAGTACATCTGAGGCCAAGCCATCTCACGAAAGGGCCACAGATGTAGCCATGACTCTAGGACGAGAGCAACATCATTGGAGGCCACTGCAGCATGAAATTGCACTTGGATGCCTCAATACCATCTGCAGCCACTTGCTCCAGCTCCTTGGCAAGCTGGCCAGGACCTGTTTAGCCAGAGCCATTACAGTGTCCCATCTAGACTTCTGGTATCTAGCTGTACAGGCCATATAATTACCTGCCTGAGTCCCAAAGATGCTGCCATGTACTGTTTCTTTGCCATGGCATCAGTCCTCCTGGAGTCCTTATCTGGGGGTGTGAAGCCAAGGGTATGTTGCTTTATCACAGGCAGCAGCCTGCACTACCCCAACATGGCTGCATTGCTGGGTAAGGAACTCCGTATCTGAGCCTGAGAGAGTATACCTCTTGTCCATTCTCTTGTGCACAGGAGGTATAGAATTAGGAGTCTTTAAAATTTTCATTGTCTGTTTCCCAAAAGACTTATGGAGGGGAATAGACAGCCTCCTGGACTCTGGGATGTCCATCATCTCAACGTAATCAGGCTCCTCCTGTTCCTCTAGTGCTTCCTCCATAGGAAGCTGAAGAGTTTCAGCCACTTTTTTGTAAAACATAAAATGGGAAGGAGACTCAGAAAGCCTAGTAGGAGAAACCCCTGAAGGTCTGTCTGGGGAGATGTCCAGGTCAATGGGCACATCCAGACTTTCATAATCACCATCACTATCCTCATAGTCTCCTTCCTCCTCCTCCGGTTCATAAAAATCCTCTAAATTATAATCTGTAACCAGGGGAACCGACCGAACCGAGCCCCTAACTGATGGTGCCGGTTCAGTCGGAACAGGGGTTAGCGACTGAACAATCCTTATCGCTTTGGCTATTTCATCAGCGGTCAGAGAAAGAACTTGTGGATCTGCACCGGCTGATTTATCCCTTCTTTTTCTTTTAACCGGAACCGACTCCTCAGAGTCAGTTCTCCTTTTGCTCGAAGAAGTTTCGCCCTGGTCAGAGGGCACTCCTTCTGGTTCGGTTGGAACCGAACCGGGCTGGCCATCCAGGTCAGCGGACTTTTTGGCCTCCCTTTCCCTGAGCCTACCAACTCTCTTTTCCAGGTCAGCTGAGGGAAAATATTTTCAAATCTGGCAGTCTGAATCGAGGTGGTCAAACCCCAGACAATAAGCACAGGTGGTGTGGGGATCAGCCTTAGCAAAGGCTTCCCCACACACACACTACAGTGTTGAAACCCAGTGGGCCCAGTTTTTCTCTTGAGCTTCTCAGACATGGCCAGTCCTAACCAAACTTACCCTTTTTTCCGCAATCCGGCAGGCAAGACATCCTTATCGGTTCCTGACAGTGTTACGGGTCGTGGAAAAAAACGTAATGAAATCTGGTTTTTTTTAGAACCGATAAGGACCGGTTACCACACTCTAAAAGTAGAACAAACTTTTGAACAAACCTGATCGGTTCAAACCAAACCGATCCAACGTTTACTAGTTCCACACAGAAAAAACAATAATAAACCTATCTAGCACTCACGATACCACAGACAGAGACTGAACTGACAGGTTAAACGGATTAAATTCAGTTGAACTGAGGAAAAACGACACTTTAACCGACTAAACTGAACCGAGCAAAGTAGAAATCTCCGGAGCGACTGTTCAGTGAGGCGGAGTAAAGAATCTGGCGGTTTGAGTTCAAACAACAACAGACAGAGTCTCAACCGAGCTCGAGCTCAGCGTTCCATGCCTTGCATGGAAAGTTAACTGTTTCCTCTCTGGGGCAGTTCAAAGGTTGGACATCACTGCATATGTCAGAATACAGCAAGACTTCATGTTGTTTGAAAGGGTATAGGAGAACAGAAAATGTCATTCCTACTACAACATCCGCAACCACTATGGTAAGACCTATTGCTTCATTAGTTGGGACAGGGATTGCTAAGACTAGAGGGGAACGTCGGGAGATTGCATCAAAAAAACCTGAATCCACCACAGAATGCCATTATTGCCATGGACTGGGACACATAGCCCATTTCTGCCCAAAGAAAGAGTCTGCATACCTAGCTTCTATGAACTTGGGGAACTTTTCATAAAGACTATGGTAAATGGAACTCAAGTAGAAGGGCTAGTGGACTCAGGAGCCGACAAAGCTTAATCCGGGCTGACCTACTAGATAACAAGTTATTAAGTACTAAACCCACTGGTGTAATCTGTATCCATGGTGATGTGCATCAGTACCCAACTGCACAGACACAAGTATGTATAAATGGACAGACATGTGATATGACATTAGGACTTGCTACACACTTTACCTGTGCCTTTGATTATTGGTCAGGACTTTCCATCCTTTAATGA
The DNA here is from genome assembly GCA_016271365.2 of Neoceratodus forsteri. Classification (NCBI taxonomy): domain Eukaryota; kingdom Metazoa; phylum Chordata; order Ceratodontiformes; family Ceratodontidae; genus Neoceratodus; species Neoceratodus forsteri. The sequence goes on from CM028130.1 coordinate 1,455,502,947, forward strand.
CCTTTTAACCTCATGTGACACTGCCTTATCAGCTGTAACCACGAGGGCTCAGTCACAACTGATACAACAGGACCCTATATTTTCTTTTGATGATTCTTTGTTTGAAGAGGGTAAAGGCCACGAAAAACAAAGGCGAAAAGAAATTATTACAGAAAGACTGGAAACAAAACAACAAAATGGGACTGGTGATGTCATGCCTCAATATCATATTGTAGATTTTAAAACTGAACAGCAAAATGACAATACACTTAACCCTTTCTTTTCACAGCTTAACAAACAAGTACCTTTGGGTTCACCATATGTTGTACAACAGAATGGAATTCTATATAAAATATGTATAAATCCTAAAACACAAGAACAGATAGAACAAATGCTGGTACCACAGAAATTTAGAAAAGATCTTCTATTTTTAGCACATGATATCCCTAGTACTGGACATGCAGGGCAAGAGACCGAACTTCTGCTAGACTATTGCAACGATTCTTGGCCTGGTCTACAGGAGGACATTGCTTGAGTATACAGATGTTGTCCTTCCTGTCAGCAAATCAACCAGATAACTCACAGGGACAAAGTACCCTTAATGCCACTACCAGTTGTAGCTCAACCCTTTGAAAGAATAGCTATGGATGTGGTAGGACCATTAGTAAAAAGCAGTAAGGGTAATAGAGTCATACTTGTCCTTTGTGATTATGCAACCAAATATCCTGAAGCTTTTCCCTTGAGAACAGTTACAGCCCCAAAAATAGCAGAAAAAGTAGCAGAATTCTGCAGTCGTTTGGGTATTCCTAAAGAGATCCTGACAGATCATGGTTCAAATTTTAATGCTGCACTACTCACTGAATTGTACAAAGCTTTAGGAATTACTACATTACGAACCACCCCTTACCATTCACAAACTGATGGTCTTACAGAAAGATTTAATCAGACATTAAAACGTATGATTAGGAAATTTGTGGACGAAGAAGGTTAAAAGTGGGATCAATATCTTCCCTTATTCCTGTTTGCATACCGAGAGGTCCCACAAGCCTCAACAGGATTTTCACCATTCAGTTTGCTGTATGGAAGAAACCCCCGGGGACCTCTTGACATAGTTAAAGAAACTTGGGAGGGAGAGACCACAGTGAAATATACCAATATCCTAGACTATTTGGTTAATCTTAGAAAGCGACTAGTGCAGTACACAAAAAAGGCGCATGAACAAAATATAGTAGCCCAAACTAAGCAGAAATGCTATTATGGTAGTAAAACTCAAGAAAAACAATTTCTTCCAGGGGAAAAGGTACTGTTATTATTGCCATCCAATGACAATAAGCTTTTAATGAAATGGCAGGACCTTACTCCATTGTTTCCCAGACTGGTCCTGTCACTCAAGTTGAGATACCCAGGAGGACAAAGTGTACACCCATCTATCATGCAAATCTCTTAAAGAAATGGCATGAGAGACTTACTCTGATGTTAAACTGACCTTTATGTTATGCCCAGTAGTTCAGACACTGAATTAGATTCTGCCTATAAAGGCTTGAATCGAGGAAACTATTAGAGATGTACATATTATCTCAAATTTAACCAGTCAACCAACATGCAGAACTGGAAAATGTACTACAACATTATACAAAAGTTTTCACAACTATCCCAGGTAAAGCCATTAATGTAGTACATACGATTAAAACTGATTCTTGTCCCAATAAGGCAAAAGGCATATCGATTGCCAGAAAGAAGTAGGTCTGAGGTTGTACAGGAAATTGAGAAATTACGGAAATTAAATATTATTGAACCTTCTAGAAGTCCATGGTCATCCCCTATGGTAATTGTCCCTAAAAAGGAAGGCGGTATCCGTTTATGTCTCGATTTCCGTAAACTCAATCAAGTATCTCAGTTTGATAGCTATCCAGTTCCTAGAGTGGATGATATAATAGATCACATTGGACAGGCAAAATACATCTCTACTCTCGATTTCACAAATGGCTATTGGCAGATCCCTTTGGAAGAACAGTCTAAAGAAAAAACAGCTTTTAGCACTCCTAAGGGGATATACCAGTTTGCTTATATGCCATTTGGCTTACAGCATGGAGCCCCTACCACCTTCCAAAGATATATGGATAAAATGTTGATGATCACTCTTCCTATTGTTCTGCTTATTTGGATGATGTGGTGATTTTCAGTTCAGACTGGTCAACACATCTACCCATTTGTCTAATGTTTTATATACCATTGAAAAAGCTGGTTTAACTATTAATCCTTCCAAGTGTACCCTAGCCATGAATGAGACAAGATATTTGGGCTTCATTTTGGGTAATGGAATAGTACGTCCAGAAATAGAGAAGGTGGAGGCAGTAGCCCAATGTTCAGTCCCAGAAACAAAAAAACAAGTGAGATCTTTTTTGGGTTTAGCTAGTTATTATAGATGCTTTATCCCTGATTTCGCAACAATTGCAACCCCATTAACTGACTTGACTAAGAAACAAGTCCCAAATAAAATCCCGTGGTCACCTGCTTGTGATTTAGCTTTTGGGACAATAAAAGCTATACTGTGTTCAGCACCAGTGATGCAATCTCCAGATTTTAATAAACCTTTTGAATTACAAACAGATGCTTCAGAAACTGGTCTTGGTGCTGTATTGTGTCAAAATATCAATGGAGAAGAGCACCCATCTTATTCATCAGCGGAAACTATATCCCAGAGAACGAAGTATGCTACAATAGAAAAGGAATGTTTAGCAATTAAATGGGCTATAGAGACATTGAAATTTTATCTATGGGGGTCTCATTTTACTTTAATTACGGATCACAACCCTTTATGCTGGCTTAACCAGATGAAGGATAAAAATGCACGCATTCTCCATTGGTACTTGGCTCTACAGCCCTATCATTTTGAGATTGAGCATAGACCAGGCAGCAAACATAAAAATGCAGATTTCCTTTCTAGATATGGTGCTTAAGGAAATTGAATCTAGAATGGGATACAGTATCCTATTTCAACCCCAGGGCAAAGTATGATGTATGACAATGAATGATGTTAACTGTATTTATTGCTTTTGTTTATAGGGTGCCCTGTGGTGGGACTTCTGTGAGGGCGGGTGGAAGTCCCATCCCATTCCCTTGGGTTTATGTTGTGGAAAAGAGATGGTCTTCAAACCAAATTATTGATTTGTTCTTAAAGAGGGGGAAATGTGGTGGTTGAACCCCCATGTGAATAGTGCTTAGCTGAACCTGACGTTTTCTTCTTCTCTCTATATCTGTTCCAAAGACTGTTGCGCAATCAACATTTATCCCTTCATTTTATGTCTTCCTGTCTCTTTCTAATCCCCCCCTTTTCTGTGTAAAACAGTCCGAATATGCTGCGGTCAGACTGGCCATCTGATGCTGTGTATTACAATTTAAACTATTTTTCATCCCCTTCCTGTTTCTGCTCTTCTACGTCATGGTCCAGTTAAATGTAAGAACTTTTTCTCTGCATTGCCCTTAAATGTGCAGAAATGGTCTAAATGAGTTGCACAGACTTAAAGAATGAAAGTAACTAAAGGTCTGTAAACAGACTTGGTAGGCAAAGGTTTTTTCACAATGTAAAAAGCAAACTGGAATTGACAGTCAAACTTAAGAAATTACCAATGCCAGTTTAAATGTTTTTCTTTAGGATATGTACAGGTGCACATTGGAATATCCTGTACTTGAAAAGTTAAACAGTTAACAAATTAACTAAAATACAGGATAATAGAGAAGAACCAAAATGTGGTTTACCTACACAACTCCCAGGAGTATCATGTCTCCAATCAGTGCTGGTATCCTTGCAAGGTGCTGTCTCCTATAGAAAGTCAGCAGCACCTTTCTCCCTTCTTTTATATGCTGCAGCTCCTAGGTTACCTTTAGAAAAGGGGAGGAGTTGTCTATAATGCAGCACACTCTGCAAGAAATATGTAATAATATCTGATAGAGCATTAGGGTGTTTATGTTGATGTCATAATGGATTATTTGTTATGCCTTTCATTTATGTGTATTCTATGTAATTAATTGTACAAAGAAATAAGATTTCCTGTAAATAGCTTAATAATTAGGTGGGGCTTTGAGCTAAGGGGTGGAGCTCCACTCTTTAAAAGAAGCCAGCCTAGATCCTCAGGTTAGATGCTGTTAGGGAGAGTTCATGTGAGGACCTCCTGCTCTCTGTTATACTGCACAAGATTATGTTCCACTGCTAGAACCTTGGCAGTGAAGCTGTGCTGTTTTCAAGTTTTATTTTGTTTATTATCGTAAGTTCGCTGCTGTAAGCTGTTATTTTTTTCTGTATTTAATTTTTTGTTTGTTTAATAAAAATCATACCGTTTAGGTATGTTGTACCAAATTTGTTGATTCCTGTGTGACCTGATTTGTTCAACCCACGACACCATGCCTTGAGATTGAGAGACTAAAGACTGGAGTACCAAATCCTCCCCTGAGAGGATGTTAACAGGTTGTAATTCCTGGGAAGAGACAGGGGAAGATGGACTGCTATAGACAACAACAGGGTGTACCAGGGCTGTCTGTCCCAATCTGGAGCAATCAGAATCACTTTGCAAGGTTGAGACCTTATCTTGACTAAAACTTTGAACAGGAGTGGGAAGGGAGGGAAGGCATACAGAAATGTCCCTTCCCAATTCAGAATCAGGGCATCCAAGGGGACTGAGCCCAAGACTGGGGGTCTGCAACAAAAAAGAGGAAGCTGTTGATTGTCTGGGGCTGCAAAGAGATCTATCTCTGGGGTGCCCCACCTTGAAAAAATCACTTTCAACACCTGAGGGTCCAGGGACCACCCGTGATGACACTGAGAAATCCTGCTCATTGCATCTACTAGCACATTGTTCTTCCCTGGAAGGTGGACTGCTACCAGAGAGGTTTGCAGGGAATAAGCCAGGGACCACAATTTCATGGCTTCCGTGCACAAGGCCGTGGACTGAGTGCCTCCCTGCTTGTTGATGTACCACATGGTGGTGGTGTTGTCCATTCTGACCTAAACCACCTTGTTCTGCGTTGATTGAGAAAAAGCTTTCAGGGCCACAAAAACTGCCCCAAGTTCTAGGAGGATGAAATGGAGAAGGGATTCTTGGGGGGACCACAGTCCCTTGGCAGTGAGGGCCCCAAGATGGGCTCCCCAGCCCAGAAGAGAAGCGTCTGTGGTAAGGACCACTGAACAAGGCTGAGTGGCAAAAGGAACACCTTGTCTTAAATTGTCCTGATCCTGCCACGATTGGAGGGCTTGGATCAAGGTCAGAGTCACTGGGATCAGTTTGGTAAGGGAATCTTTCCTCTGAGACCAAAAATCTCTCAGATGGAACTGAATATCCCTCATCTGGAATCTTGCCCCTTAGACCACTGCTGCTGAAGCTGCCATGTGGCCCTAGAGCTGGAGGAAATGCCTTGCTGGTCGAGATACCCAAAGGCTGAAGGAAGGGGTTAGTTCTATAAGAACTCTTGCCCTTTCCAGGGGAAGAAAGGGTCGTGCTCTGAGTGTGTCCAGTTCTGCCCCTATAAAGGTAAGAAGCTGGGCTGGTTCGAGAACTGACTTGGGAAGGTTGAGAAGAAATCCCAGAAAAGTGAGCACTTGCTGGATCACTTGCAGGTGAGACTTGACTTGGTCTGGATACTGGCCCACTATTAGCCAATTGTCCAGATATGGAAAAATGGAAATCTTTTGCCTTCTTAGAAAGGCAACTACTACTGCCAGGCACTTTGTGAAAACCCTTGGGGCTGAGGTTAGGCCAAAGGGCATAGCTCTGAACTGATAGTGGCCTGAGGGCAACTTGAACCTGAGGTACTTTCTGTGGGAGCATCTGATGGGAATGTGGAAGTAGGCATCTTTGAGGTCCAGGGAAGGTAGCCAGTCCCCTGGCCTTAGAGAGGCAAGGATTATTCCCAGAGTTACCATCTTGAACTTTGGTTTTAAAAGATGTTTGTTTAGATATCTTAGGTCTAGGATGGCCACTCCCCTGTCATTTTTGGGGTCAGGAAGTACCTGGAGTACAGCCCTTTGCCCCAGTGTAGGATAGGTACTCTCTCTATGGCTGTTAAGGCCAGAAGAGATGAAACCTCTGCCTCTAGGGTAAGGGTTTCCGAGAGATTTGCAGGTGGAAAAGATCTGGCTCTCGTCTTTAGAAATTTTCTGAAGCTGAGAACCAGTCCCTGGCTTACAACTTCCAGGACCCACTTGTCTGATGTAGCAGATATCTAGTCCTGGACAAAGTAAGCCAGCCTGCCCCCTACTGGAATATGAGAGTCCACCCGGGCAGGCCCATCAGGGTGTCTGCTTGGCAGGGGCCTTAAGCTGAGGAGTGGATGCAGCCCTGCTCATCCCCCTTCTGCCTCTCCCTCTGAAGAACCCTCTCTGTGAAAAGGAAGAAGAGGCTTGTGCTTGGTAAAAGGGCCTTTGAAAAGGCCTGCCCCTGCCCCTAGACTGCTGCCTTTGAGGAGTTGCCTGCCTCTCCTTGGCCTGAGCACTCCTGTAGGTGGTCCTGTACTCATCCATTTTCTTCATGTAATTCTCTGTCTGCTCCCCAGAGAATTACCCACTACAGGAAAATCCATGGCCTTAGCCTGGGTATCCTGCAAGAGGCTAGTACATTTGAGCCAAGCCATTCTCTGAAGAGTCACAGATGTAGCCATGACTCTTGATGACACATCAGTAGAGTCCACAGCAGCATGAAACTGAGCTTTAGATGCCTCAATCCCATCTGCAGCCACCACCTCCAGCTCCTTGGCTAGCTGGGGGAGGCCTGTTTAGCCAGTGCCAGTACAGTGTCCCACCTGGCTTTCTGGTACCTAGCTGTATAGGCCATATAATTCGCCTGTCTGAGTCCCAAGAAAGATGCCATGTACAGCTTTTTTGCCATGGCGTCAACCTTCCTAGAGTCTTTGACTGGGGGGGGTGTGAAGTCAAGGGAGTGCTTGCCTTATCACAGGCAGCAGCCTGCACAACCCTAACATGGCTGCATTGCTGATATAAAAACTCAGTTTCTGAGCCTGAGAGTGTATACCTCTTGTCCATTCTTCTGTCCCCAGGAGGTACAGAATTGGGAGACTTCAGAATTTTTTGTCTGTTTCCCAAAAGATTTGTGGAGGGGAATAGGCAGTCTCTTGAACTCTGGAATGCCCATCATTTCTACAAAATCAGGCTCCTCCAAATCCTTCCTTGCCTCTTCCATAGGAAGCTGGAGGATCTCGGCCACCTTTCTGTAGAACATAAAGTGGGAAGGGGACTCAGAAAGCCTAGGAGGGGATACACCTGAAGGTCTGTCTGGGGAGATGTCTGGTTCCACAGGCACATCTAGACTTTCACCATCACCATCATCATCTTCAAACTCCCCTTCCTCCTCAAACTCTGGTTCATAAAATTCTTCCAAAGTATAATCGTGAACTGGGGGAACCGACCAAACCGAGCCCCTGCCAAAACGTGCCGGAACCGGGCGAAGCGTTTCCACAGTCCTAATCGCTCTAGCTATTTCTTCGGCGGTCGGAACATGGACTTCTGGATCCGAACTGGACAATTTTTCTTTGTGCTTTCTTTTAGTCAGAACAGTCCCCTCGGGATTGGCTCTCCTTTTGCCCAAAGTATCGCCCTGGTCAGAGGGCAGTCCTTCTGGTTCGGTCGGAACCGAACCGGGCTGGCCATCCGGGTCAGCAGACTTCTCAGCCTCCTTTTCCCCTCAGTCTACCTACTCTCTTCTCACGGGTAGATTTGGGAAAATTTTTGAAAATTTGGCAGTCTGAATCGAGTTGTTCAAACCCCAGACAATAAACACAGGTGGTGTGGGGATCGGCCTTAGCAAAGACCTCCCCACACTCACTGCAGTGTTGAAACCCAGTGGGCCCGTTTTTTTTCTTGGGTTTTTCAGACATGGCCAACTTAACCAAACTTACCCTTTTTTCCGCAACTGCCAGGCAAGACTCCCTTATCAGTTCCTAACCGTGTCACGGGTCTTGGAAAAAAACGTTTCAAAACACGCTTTTTTTAGAACCAATAAGGACCGGTAACCACACACTAAAGTTACACAAGAATTTAGCAAATGATCGGTTCGGCCGAACCGATCCACACTTTTTACAAGTTCCACACAGAAAACACAGTACAAAACCTATCTAGTACTCATGGCACCACAGACAGAACTGAACCGACTATGCGGGAAACTCTTTCGGTTAGAAACCGATGAAAAAACGACACTTCAACCGACTTTCGAATCGAGCTGCAGGAGAAATCTCTGGAGTGACTGTTCAATGAGGCAGAGTAAAGAATCTGATGGTTAGCTTTCAAAGGGAAACAGACAGAGACATCAACCGAGCTCGAGCTCAGCATTCTATGCTCTATGTAGAAATGCTAACCCTTTGTTCTCCAGGGCAGTTTAAAGGCTGGGGCTAACTGCACTTGTCAGAATACAGCAAGACTTCAAGTTGTTTGAATCTTCTCGTGCACCCTCCCCACCCCCCAGGGGGAGGATGACTGGGAGACCTGGATAGACTATGTTGCCCCCTTGGTACCCGAGTGGCAGTGTGCAGAGGCTGAGAAGCGGAAAAGAATCATAGAAAGTTTGAGGGGTCCTGCCCTCGAAGCCTTTACATTTTTGAGGTCCACAAACCCTGATGCATCTGCTCAGAAATACCTATCTGGACTAGAAGGCAATTTTGAGAGCACTGAGTCAGGGGAGAATTTGATGTGGAAATTCCAACATACCAAACAATGGAAAGGGGAAAGTTTGTCTGCACATATTACTCATCTAGAAAGAGCTTTGCAGAAAGCTTACCGGAAAGGTGGGGTAGCCGCCAGTGACTTGAACCATGTGAGATTGGGGCACATACTGCAACATGCAAAGCATTCTAAATTTCAGATCCTCCAGTTAAGGCTCCAGGATAGGAGAGGTTACCCACCTGACTACTGTGACTTGATAAAAGAACTCTGGGAGGTTGAAGGGGGAGATTGTAATTATGGGGTGAGTGCAGCTCAAGTGATCATGGCAACGGAAGGTCCATCTAAAATGGAGACCACTAAGGGTGTCCCACCATGGGCTAAACGGTGGGGAGAGGAGTTGCTGAAAGAAGTCAGAAAGGTACAACCGGATGTTCTCACACAGGTATTCCCTGTTGACAAAGACCCTGGCCCCTGTCAGGACGTGACTGCCATGAGGGTGGGGGTGCATCCTCAGGCATCTGCTACTGAGGGTGGCTTTCCGGCTGAGCACAAGGAATTGACTGCCACCCTAAAGGAACTTTTGAGACATGGCAGACTATCAGCAGGAGCCAGATCACAATCTCCCATCGGTGCTTCAGCATCCCCCTGCAATGCTCTCTCCAAGGATGCCCTGAGAGCCTGTCATTTGTCACAAAAGGATGGTCACATGAAGAGGGAATGCCGTTCTCAGAGGGACTTAAGAGAGAGAGAGTGGTGAACCGGCTTCAAGGGGAGTTTTGGAAACTGAATCAGTGGTCAAGGGGTGCACGAAATGATCGTAGTGAAGGCTTCAGACATCCTACCTCAAACCTCTTTGTGGCTAAATCGTCTGTCCAGGCCCCTGCTGCTGTCCCTCCCGACTGGTCCGAAATAGTGGACCCTTCAATGGAGACTACTGTGGCTGTGAATGGTATTCCTACTTGGACTGTCCTTGACAGTGGGTCGCAAGTGACCACTGTATTTCAGGACTGGTATGACAAATGCTTATCTGATATGCCATTACAATCCTTGGAAGGTCTACATGTGTGGGGGCTGAGCGACAAGTCTTATTCCTACTTAGGATATGTCCACCTTTGTTTGCCTATTCCTGCAACTGTAACTGGTGTGGAGGAGCAAGTACAGACACTGGCCCTAGTGTGTCCCCCCACCGGACTGTATGATGGGATTCCCCTGTTAATTGGAACAAACGCCCACATGTTTGGGAGGCTAGCACAACTCTGTCATGAGAAAAAAGGGTGACAGACTGGAAGGGCTCTAAGAATTCCAGCTCTGATCAAGAGGGCCTATGACTTGCAACAGAAACTCGAGGAAGTAGACCAGGATGAACTGGTGGGGATCGTGTGGAAGAAGGATCCCGATTCAATGGTACTTGCCTCTAACACCTGATGTACTATTCAAGGGGAGGTCCGCCTCCGGAAAGATGTTAAGAACAAAATACTGATGTTGGCTGTGCCAGGTGATGGAAAATTACCAGAAGGATTATTGGTCAAGCCCAACATCTTGCCTGCTCATGTCCATGCCTATGCACAACATAGAAACATAGAATTTGACGGCAGATAAGGACCGCTTGGCCCACCTAGTCTGCCCATTTTCCTACCTAACAGATAAGCTGCAGATCCTAGTTAACCAACAGCTTACTTCCTTCTACCCCCACTAGGACTGCCTTATGTCTGTCCCATGCATTCTTGAATTCCCCCACTGTTCTTGACTCCACAACCTCCTCAGGGAGGCTGTTCCATGCATCCACAACCCTCTCCGTGAAAAAATAGTTCCTCACATTACCTCTGAGCCGTCCCCCCTCTATCTTCAAATTGTGCCCCCTTATTCTTGCACATCTCTTTTTCTGAAAGATGCTACCCTCTTGGACTTTGTTGATTCCCTTGAGGTACTTGAAAGTTTCTATTATGTCCCCTCTCTCCCTTCTTTCCTCAAGGGTATACATGTTAAGCTCCTTTAGTCTTTCTTCGTATGTCTTCTGGTGCAGACCCTGCACCATTTTGGTTGCCCTCCTCTGGACAGCCTCCTCTATGTCTTTGCGGAGATGGGGTCTCCAGAATTGCACACAGTACTCCAGATGGGGTCTCACCAACTGTCTGTACAGAGGGATAACAACTTCCTGTTTTCTACTATTGATGCCTCTTCCTATGCATCCCAGTATCCCCCCAGCCTTCCTTACTGCCTTCTCACATTGCTTGCCCACCTTTAGGTCATCTGATATAATTACCCCCAGGTCCCTTTCCATTTTTACTGTTGTCACAAGAGTGATGGTCCAGATTCACAATGTGTCAGAGCAGGAGATCTGTGTGAACAAAGGGTGCACCGTTGCTATGGTACACTGTGCCAACACTGCAGTGTTGCCCAGCAACAAGCACCCCGCAAGAAGGAGAGAGAGTGACCCCAGACTTGTTTGACTTTGGTGACTCCCCATTGCCAGCTGAATGGAAGGCTAGAATTAGCAAGGGACTTGTCTAGAGAGACCAAGTGTTTTCATTGAAGGAATGGGATATGTGATGTGTTCAGAGTGCGGAGCATCACATATGCCTGCACGATGAACGGCCATTTTGAGAGAAGTCCTGACACCTAGCCCCAGCAGACATAGATGATGTGAGAAGACACCTGCAGGAAATGCTCACTGCTGGCGTGATACAAGAATCCAGGAGCCCATACACCTCTCCCATTGTGGTTGTGCATAAGAATGGGTCTGTGAGGATGTGTGTTGATTATCGCACCCTGAACCGGTGGACCATCCCAGACTAATACACACGCCTCGTATACAAGGTGCCCTGGACTGCTTGAATGGGAGAAAGCGGATACTACCATATCCCGATGGCCCTGGAAGACCATGAGAAAATAGCCTTCATCTGTCCATTAGAGTTCTACGAATTTCCGAGGATGCCACAGGGGATAGTGGGCGCTCCAGCCACCTTTCAGTGACTGATGGAATGTGCGGTGGGAGATATGAATTTGCTGGAATGCCTGGTGTACGTGGATGATGTCACTGTGATTGGGAGCACCTTAGAAGAGCATGAGAAGCGACTGTTTAAAGTCCTTGACCAATCCGAAGACTTTGGCCTCAAGGTGTCCATTGACAAGTGTCAATTTTTCCAAACCACCATGAAGTATGTGAGGCACATAATATCTACAAAAGGGATAGAGACTGATCCCAGTAAGGTTGAAGCACTGACTACTTGGCCCCAGACCCATAATCTGAAAGAATTACATTTCCTGGGGTTCTGTGGCTACTACCACAGGTTCATAAAAGACTATTCCAAGGTGATTCGCCCAGTCTTGAACCTTATCCAGGGTTACCTTTCTACCAATTGTGAATACAAAAAAGGGACTGTTAAAGAACCAGAAAAAGTATATTTCTGCTGAGGTGAACTCTTCGGGCCCGCTGGATGCCCGACTGTGAAGCAGCCTTCCATGAGATCATATACCAGCTCACCCATGCCCCCATCCTCGCCTATGCCGACCCCACCAAACCATATGTGCTGCATACGGACGCTAATCTGCAGGGTCTAGGAGTGGTGCTGTATCAAGACCATGAGAATGGTCTGAGACCAGTAGCTTTCGACAGTAGGAGCTTGACCCCATCCGAACTAAACTACCCTGTGCATAAGTTGGAGTTCCTTGTGCTAAAATGGGCCATCGTTGACCAGTTTCATGAATACCTCTGTGGGGCAAAGATGTTGGTGAAGACTGACAATAACCCGTTGACCTGTGTACAGACTTCATCTAAGTTAGACACCACTGAGCACCTTTGGCTTTCTGCATTATCAGCCTATGATTATGCTGTTGAATACAGACCGGGCCTGAACCATATTGATGCTGACGCCCTATCACGAAGGACCACTTACAAGAGTGATTGGGTCAGGCTGTCTGAACCTGACATTTGAGCATTGTGCCAAAAGTTTGACAGAGATGAACAGATGTCTGCGGACACAGTGGACTGTTTAGTAGATTGCTTGGGCCCTTCTGACACCTGCATACCAGCTGCTTATTACCACTTCTCTGCTCTAGATATTAGTGCACTACCTCAATTTGACAATGACAGCATTCAGTGGGCTCAATCCCAAGATCCTATGATTCAGCCAGCACTTGATGCCCTGCATATGGGGAAAGATGTGTCTAAGTTACTTTCCACTGACTTGCGAACTGCTTTATTGTTTAAAGAAGGCCCCAGATTGAAGTTGCTCAATCAGTTGTTGTACAGAGAGACAGTAGATCATAGTGGCAAAGTAGACAAGCAACAATTGGTCCTGTCCACAGCCTTTAAAGATTTGGTACTAAGATCCCTCCACAATCACATGGGGCACCTCGGTATTGACAGAACCCTTGACATGGCACAATCTTGCTTCTGCTGGCCCAAAATGGGGGCCGATGTTGAGCACCATGCAAAGACTTGTAGTCCCTGCCTGCAAAGGAAAGCCCTGCCTCAGAGGGCTGCCCACCTTGTTAATATTACTACCAGCACCCCCATGGAACTAGTCTGCATAGACTTCTTGTGTTTAGAACCTGATCAGTGGAACATTGGCAATGTGTTAGTGGTTACGGATTATTTCACATAGTATGCACAAGCTTTCCCCACCAAAGATCAAAAGGCATCTACTGTGGCCAAGGTGCTAGTGGAAAATTTCTTCGTCCACTATGGTGCCCCCCAGCAGATTCATTCTCATCAAGGCAGAGACTTTGAGAGTCAGCTAATCAAAGAAATGCTCTCTCTATGGGGGGATGCGAAAGTCAAGAACCACCCCTTATCACCCCACAGGGGGCCCTCAACCAGAACACTTTAACTGCACCCTGCTAGACATACTAGGCACCCTCCACCCAAATGACAAGCATAAATGGAGCCAGCAGACTAGCACCCTGGTACACGCATACAATTGCACAAAAAATTATGCTACCAGGTTCTCTCCCTACCGCCTCATGTTCGGGAGAGAGGCCCGGCTGCCTGTTGATGTCTGTTTTGGGGTATCTCCAGATGGGGTCAGAGCCCAAAAACCACTTGCAATATGTACAAAAACTGAAAGCTCAACTGAACCATGCCTATCAACTGGCCCAGACAATGACCACCAAGAGAAATCTAGCCAACAAAGAGAGGCATGATAAAAAAGTAAAGGCTCAAGAGCTTCAACCTGGAGACCGTGTGTTACACAATTTGGGACTGCATGGGAAACACAAAATTGCTGATCGGTGGCACCATCTTCCCCAAGTAGTAGTTGGAAAGTTGGATGATCTACCTGTGTACAAGGTGCGCCCAGAGAACAACTCCAAAGCTGTCAAGACCATGAACCGTAACCAGTTGCTGCCTATCGGCCAAGTCATGATTGAGGCTGAACACCCAGAAATTGAGCCCCCTGGGCCGGTGACTCATGCTGCTGCAAGAAAGAGACAGAGTCAACCTACTCCAGTGGTCACAGATTTAAGGTTTCCTCTGTAGCAGGCCCAGAATGATAGTGACTGTCAGTCCACTTCTGACGAAAGTGAGTGTGACTGTGCCTATTACCCCTCTTATGAACCAAGTCAGCTGTTTCGAGGTAACCCCATGATAAATTGTGGGGATGAAGCGGGGCCTTCTGGACTGCCTTACCCCCAGCTTCGTCCTTGCAGCCAATGCTCCCAGAACGGGATGTGCAAAGTATCACGTCTGAAGATGTTGAGTCTCTGTATTGTGGAACTGTATGATTTGCCTGAAGAAGGGGCTGAGTGTTTGAGTCTTTCTGGTGACATACCAGAACTTGAAGAACACTGAGAGTGCTGACCACCCCCCTTTCAGTGCCTCAAAGCTTGATTATGCCTGAGCCTTCACAAGATGAGTCAAATGTAGTAGAAACAGAGCCTGCAGAGCAAGAAGCCAACAGTGCTCCAAGTTTGGGCATTCCCACCCAGGCAGAGGTACCCCTCACAAGTGATGAGAGTCCCCAGACCAGTGCTGAGAGTACATAGACTGTAGTTGTCCCCTCAGAAAGAATGGCCCAGCTGTCAATCCAGTAGTACGCCTCAATTATGATTCTCCAGGGAGGCCTGTGGACTTGCCTCTCTATATGGTTCACAAAGGTGTTTACGTTTCACCGAGCTCACTGCCCAAATTGAGGTTGACAGCCAATTCCAGGTTATTTGTCTTTCCCTCTCACCATGGTGCCCCTGCCCCCTCTAGCCTCCGGTCAGCTGATAGGGAAGGGCCACCTCTTGCATTGTTTAAGGTACAAGAAGTTATTACTTGATTCAGTATAGTAATGTTCAGTTTACCTGTGTGAAATATGCACAATGTCTTGTCAGAATGGATTATAGTATCATAAAGTGTAGTGGATATGTATAGTAAAGTAATAAGTTTATGTGAACTGATGCATGATGGTACAGATTTGATGCGGGTGCCAAGTTTTCTCCAGGCAGGGAAGGGTGTAACCCCCATACAAATGGGGGTTCCCGAAAAGTCTTCCTCAAGCTTGCCTAAATGCTCACTGCCAGGCTGGTGTCCTGCGTTTTAAGTTTATATGCGATTGCCAGAGTGTGTCTATATAGCCTCTCTGTACTTTCTCTTTAAGAGCTGCCTGGATTGCAGTCATAAGTAATCTGAGAGGGAGCTCTTTTGAAAGATGTAACTATTTGCTGAAAATCATTTAGAGTGATAATGATAATGTAGTTTGTCTAACCTACCTTCTTTGCAGCAAGGACTGTTTTGTTTATCTCCACTATTTTGGTCCTGGACTGCGAATTGGACCAATCAGTTCTGGTGGGACCTAAAATGGAGCCGGACTACAGGAGCTGTCTGGAGTCAAAATATGTAGGAACTGTAGTTTGGGGCTTTTGGCGCCTTTTTGCACCTGAAGGAGGAGCCTTTGTTGTGACTAACAGACAGACAGACAGATCAGCCAACTGAACCTTTTGGATTCTGGGGAAAGTCCCCGGCTTGCTGGCAGTTGAGACAGATCTCAGTTGGGAGCAGAAGAAGCAATAGCTTGAGACAGTCAACAGCCGTCTGAGTAGTTTCGTACGGGAGAACTGTGGAAAGGCCTGAGTTGTGGCCTGCATGTCTGCCTGCTGCCCCTGAGAGGGAGAGAAGAGAATTATTTCGGACTAAATCCAAGTTTGTGAGAACGAAGTAAGCCACTGATTTTTTTACCAGGCTCAGACCTGAAGAAGACCGAAGATTTTGCTGAATGCGATCGGCCTGTCTGGATTTCCAGCTGCTTTTGAATCCCCGGTTTGTGCAGAGACTTTGCGATCGTGACCGGAGAGCAGCTTGCCTGGTACAGTAGAACTTCCTTATATGTAAATGTGCTGTGTATTGAAAGTGGGTCGTGATTTGGTTCCTCACTGTGTGAACTGTGTTCTGCTTGCTGGAAGCTGTATTCAGCCCAAAACCTCCATTCGGCCTGGGCCATGCCATGCTGGCCCTGCCAGACTACCCCACTGCACATAAAAAGCCACCGACAAGAGACCTGCCTGGAGATCAGCCCCCTGTTCCATGCTTGAACAGGAACGATGCCTCGGCGAATCGTGTGGGCCCTGCTTCTCCTGGCACTCCAGATCAACCATCTGCTTTCTCGATTTTCGTCCCGCCTGTGTCCAGTCTTGGGTATTGTGAGAAAATATCAGGGTAGCTCCCTGCAACAACAGCCTAATTTAAAAGTGTGTCATCTGATTGTCTTGTTTCTTTTCACAAACTGAGCCCTCCAGCTCCGGATTACAAACAGTGTGTGTTGTGCATTGTTGTTTTCTTCCATCACAGGGCCCCAACCAGCTGCAACGTTCCTGGCTAGCCCACCGTTCTCCATCTGGGTACCCAGGGTGTGTGACTGTTTATGGACCCTGAAGTGCATGCATAACTGTTTGATTGATAAAGCCTTTAAGCAAATTAACCTGATTACGCCCCTCCCTTGTTCAAGTCCCTTAAATAAATCAGATCTAACTCTTTTTTTGCATTTATCCTGACTGTGGTTCCAGTTTGTGCAAGAGTACTGTACTGCTGTTATTTGCTGAGTATAATCTTGTTTTACAGGGGGTCCCCAGGGCCGAGCCAGAGGAAAGCCCTGGTGGTAAGTGCAAACAGTGTGGGTACTTATGTGGTGTAACGGGTATTGTGAAAGTGATTATTGTGTATTGTTCCGGACACTAGTAAGGAAAGAGGGGGTTACAGTCTCCCGGAGGGCTGTGCCCAGGTTAGCTTGGCCACTACCAACCCTGATCTCCGGGGGCACCCGTTCCAGAACTCAGGCCCCTTAACCTGCTACTAGCCAAGCCAGCAGGGGTAGTAGCCGTTGGGATAGAGCCACTCAGGGGTTACAGTAATGCTGTGAGTAACTGTTATACAACAATTATACTACACAGATATGTATTTTTGAACACTATGGGACTGTGCATGGTCTCAGCCAGGGGATGCTGCACACCCACAAAGTAACAGCTACTGTAGATTACTGAGTGCACACCCACAGCACACACAACTGAACCCCTAAGCATTAATGGCACACCTCCCTGATAACAACCACTCATATGTTAGAACACTGAGACATTGTGCGTTTTATGACCGTTGCTGATGCTAACTTGCTACTGCTACAGCATTGCTAGTTTCTTACTAATCAAGCAATGTGGCTTCACGGTGGGTCCATTCCTACTGCCAATGCAATGACGTACTCTTTATTTTAATTTTTTAAATAAACATTGCAAATGGTTTACGTTTTCTATTTAGTTTTTATAATGGACATCTTTGAGGTAGGCGTTTACACTTTTGAGTTAAGTTTGCAGTGTGAGATTTGAAGGAAGTACAGTGGTAGTGGACTGCTGTTACTGTAGTAGTTGAAAGTTGTGCTGAAATGGACTGTATATTAGGTAAAGAGAAATAAGGCCCTGGTTGTTTTCGATACCTACAGTTGCTGTTCAAGAAGCAAATAATGTAAATCCATGCTTGTCTTATTTCTGCGACCGTCACTGTGCTGCCATTTGTTTCCGGTCTGACTCACTACTGTTTTATGAGTACCGCTGATACTGCAGCCGCTCTGATTGCTGTTTGCATCCTACATTACTCTGCAAGTCTGGTGGCTTACGGATGTGCTAATCACCAAACTGCTTAGGTAAGTACTTTAACTTGTTCAAAAATGTGTACAGTTGATATCAGGGAGTTGGCACAGTACTTTCTAGTGGGTCACTGAGTGTGAGCGTGACTTCATGTCACAGTGCCTGTTGGGGAGGGGGGGGTGGCATTCCCTGACTGGCAACATGCAGTGGCCCAGTGTTCAAAAATGTGTACAGTTGATATTAGGGAGTTGGTGTAGGGACTACTGTATGCCAAGGGTTCAGAATAACTAAAATAAATACTGTGTGTCATTAAAAATAGTAAGAGAAACTGAACCCAATTATAATAATAGCAATAAGGTAGTCACAGAGGTTATGTTAATCTTCATGCTAATCACCACCTGTTGTTGGCAGTACTGCACTTTCCAGCACCTCATGCCACATTCTTCCACAGCTTGTGATTAACTGGAACATTAACATAGCCCCTGGTTGTACCTTATTGCTTATTTGCTTTATGGATGCCTGAACCTGCAACTAGAGTCACTCATGAGCACTGAACGTTTTAAAACCTTTACTATCGATAAACAGAATCACAACAAGAAAGACACAGGGCAAGGAAGTTAAGTGACTTACTCAGTCACACACTATGCGAGAGAGAGGAGTGGCCACATAGTGTCAAGATAAGAATTTTGATGGACTGGTGACATTTTGTACAGCTAAATACATATACTGCAACATAGAAATATAGAAACATAGGAACTGTATGCCCAGCTGATAAGGACCACCCAATCCATATGCACAGAGCCCTACACCTGTACGTGGCCTACAACCCGATCACAGGTCAGTGGTTGTTAATCATTCAATACATCATCAAGGTTACTTTGTGACTATACCAAGGCATGCTTACAACTACCCACTGTGCTTGATAGCATCCTACCACCTCTTGTAGCAGACAATTCCATGCGTCACCTCCCTTTATGTGAATAAAAACATTCACACTTTTCATCTTACTCTCCCCCGTGCAATTCTTATCAGGCCCCTTCGTTCTCTTCATCATTCTAAATTGGAAGAGGCATCACCCATGCACCTTCTTCATGCCGTTGAGGTACAATAAAGTTTCTCTCATTTTCCCCCCAACCACCAAAGTATCATTTCATGCAGTGATTACATATTGACAGGTACTTTAGTCGGTACTCATATGTTTTTGGATGAAAACCCTGTGACATCTTGGTAGCCCTTCTCTAGAATGCTGATATGCTTGTGCAGTAGCTGCTGCCATAATTGCAGGCAGTACTCGGAGTGAGATGACAGGCCTTACCAGTGTTTTATACAATCGCATAATTTCCAGCATTGCGATAGTGATCCACCTATCTATGCACCACATCATGACACTCCATCGCCACAGCATTTCTGTGATTCTGCAGAAATGCACCTTACATAGCAAGTAAACAATGTACTCCATAAATGGCATTTAACTGCACTGAAAGGGCCATTCAGAATTCATAATAATAAAAATGACCTACCGGAATTAGGGTCACTGGGATCACCAATGTCATAATCCTCAGTGTCACTATTGCTAGGCTCATTGGTGGCACTTCCACTTGATGTCCCAGATGTATCTTTAGGTTGCTGTTTAGCTTTTGAAAATAAGCAGATTTAAGGTTCGCCAGTCAGAAATAAAAATAACATTTCGAACATGAAATGCTATAATCAGCATTACATTCACTTTTTATGAGTATAACTGCAATGTTAGGTGTCATTCTGGACAACAGCAAGTAAGCAATAGGACATGACAGGGTATGCATGGAAATGAAAATTATGTACCTACCGTAATTCCTGATCTTTCTGTGTATCTTCATCATTTATCACCTCTGGATTCTGGCCAGAGGTCACGCCCCCACGGGAGCTTTTTTAAATTTATTTTTTGGATGGGCGGAGTCGATGCCCTGACACCACCACCCTTAAGGCCAATGCACTGTGTGGTGCTCACGGGTTGACTGTTAGGTGTCGTCGACCCTGCCCTCCCGCCAGTTCTGTGTCGCAATAAAGCAAGAAGGGTTGGGAGGGAGGGACAAAGAAGTCCAAGGGACAGACGAAAGAAAAGATATATAAATTAAAGAAGAAATAAATGACGGAGAGGACAGAAGGAGAGTTAGAAAACTAAGGGGATTAGGAAGGGGCCCCAATTTCTGGAAGAAGAAGAAAGAAGAGGGAAGGAGGGAGGGAAAAATTAGAAATGGGGAGGGGGAGGACATGCCCTGAACGTTTGACTATCTCCAGACTGTATAGGAATGGCAAAGGAGTAGCCAGAAGGCAGAATTGCCAGAATTCAAGGCACAGAATCACTGGCAATAACTTCGACATGAGCAGAAGTGGCTATTCTGGAAGAAAGACAGGATGCAGTGTTGTCCTCCCCCTGAAACCACAAACTGGAGGTGAGAAACAAAGTTTCTTAAATTAATTTGAGGGATGAGTCCATAAAGGCCGGAAAGGAGGAGGAAAGGGAAAGAGAGAGAGAAAAGAAGAAAGGGCAACCACCAACTCCCACCCCAAAGGGGTGGAGTCAAGGTACTGAGAAGAGAAGTGCCCTCTCTCCTGATCTCTCTCCCCCACTGTCAGAAGGTAAAACTCCCCCTGTGTGCCTAGGGTCAACCCACTCCTGACCAGCGGAAAAGAAGGGGGGGAAGGGGGAAACACAGAGGGAGGGGAACCCAGAGACTGAGGGCCCCAGGGGGATGGAGGGCAGGATTGAGATGAATGGTGAAGATACACAGAAAGATCAGGAATTATGGTAGGTACGTAATTTTCATATCTTATCTGTGTCAATCTTCACCATTCATCACCTTTGGGTGAGTACCGAGCCCCCCCGAAGGGGACCCTAGACCCTAAAGGACTAAGTCCCTTAGCTCCCAGTGGGTGAGACACTGGGAGGGAGAAACTTACAGGCCTAGTGAGGCATGAGACTGGGGAGAGTGAGACAGGACCCCCGAGGCAGCAGGAGGATGCCCGGCAAATGCTGCTTCCATCTCCTACGGGAGAAAAGAAAAAATTACTCACCTTAGTAATGCTGTTTCTTCTAATGGAGTCTTGTTGTATTCCAACTATTGCAGTTAGGTCCTGCCTTTCAACTGCCCCGGGGAACAAAGATTTAAACTTTCCATGGCCAGCATGGAATGTTCACCGCGAGCTCGGTTGAAGCCTCTGTCTGCTGTTGTTTAAACTCCAACCGTCAGATCTTTACGAGCAATGCTCACTAGAAGTTCTGTGTGGAAACTGTAAAACTCACACTAGCCAACTTGCAACTAAATTTATTTAAAAGGGTTTTTTGGTTTCAAAGCAAAGACTCAAGTCAGGAAACCCAAAAAACAAAACACAACACACACCCAAAATAAAGGAGGGTGAAAAAGGGACACCCCTAGGGTGCCAACACTGCTCCTGCCCACTCACATCCCAAAAACCAGGTTCTGAGAGGGGAGGCGGGGAGGTCAGAATACAGCAAGACTCCATTAGAAGAAACAACATTACTAAGGTGAGTAATTTTTTCTTCAAACAACATGAAGTCTTGCTGTATTCTGACTATTGTAGACTACCAAGCAGTACCTCCATGGAGGAGGGACAGAACCTACTTTGGAAACAGGCTCTGAAGTACTGCTGTGCCAAGTCGAGCATCACTACTAGCCTGTATATCCAGGGAGTAATGCTTAGTGAATGTATGGACTGTTTTCCAGGTGGCTGCTTGACAAATTTCTAAGATAAGAATATCCCTGGCAACAGCCAGGGAAGCAGCTCTACCTCTAGTAGAGTGAGCCCTCAGGCCTGAGGGTGGAGTTCTACCCAGTTTTTCATAGCAGAATTGTATACAAGAGACAATCCACCTGGCAATAGATCTCTTAGTGGCAGGTTTGCCCTTACCAACCTCTCCATATGTGAGGAACAATTGGAGGGACTCAAACCTGTGACCCTTGGTGTGCTCTATGTAGTAGCTGAGGGCCCTTTTAACATCCAAGCTGTGCAGCCTCCTCTCTTCAGAGGAGGAATAGTCAGTGAAGAAAACAGGGAGAGACACAGACTGGTTAAGGTGGAAATCTGAAACCATCTTAGGCAGAAACTTCCTGTTAGTTCTTAGGACCACTTTATCTCTATGGAAAGAGATGAAATCTGGCTCCACTGACAGGGCTTGCAATTCACTGATACGCCTGGCAGAGGTAATGGCTACCTAAAACACAGTTTTTCAAGTCAAGTACTTAAGCTCTGCAGAGTACAAAGGCTCAAAGGATGGTTGCATAAGCTGAGCAATGCAAACATTAAGGTCCCAAGCAGGAGCAGGGTCCCTGAAGGGGGGATTGGTGTGCAACAATCCCTTGAAGAATTTGCAAAATACAGGATGGGCTGAAAGAGAAGAGGGCTTGCCTACTGACAAAAAAGCAGAAACAGCTGCTAAATGTACTTTGAGTGTAGCTGGTCTGAGTCCCAAGCCATTGAGATGAACCTTATAGTCCAGGACTGTAGGCAACCCAGCAGATTCTGGAGAAATATGCTTACCAGAGCACCAAATAGTGAACCTTTTCCATTTGGACTTGTAAGTCTTTCTGGTGGAAGGCTTTCGAGAAGCCTTTAGTATATCCAGAACACATTGAGAGAGGTGCAGATCAGCAAACTCTAACTCTTCAAGAGCCAGGCCTTGAGATTCGGATACCAAACCCTTCCCTGAGAGGATGTCAACAGGTTGTAATTCCTGGGAAGAGACAGGGGAAGGTGGACTGCTAAGGACAGCAACAATGGGTACCAGGGCTGTCTGGCCCAGTCTGGAGCGATCAGAATCACTTTGCAGGGTTGAGATCTGATCTTGACTAGCACCTTGAACAGGAAAGGGAAGGGGGGAAGCATACAGGAACTTCCCTTCCCAATTCAGAACCAGAGCATCCAGGGGACTGAGCCCAATACTGGGGGTCTGCAGCAAAATAGAGGAAGTTGGTGATTGTCTGGGGCTGCAAAAAGATCTATCTGTGGAGTGCCCCATCTGGAGAAAATCACCTTCAAAATTAGGGGATCTAGGGACCATTCGTGGTGGCCCTGAGATATCCTGCTGAGAGCATCTGCTAGGACATTGTCCTTCCCTGGGAGGTGAACTGCTGTCAGAGAAGTTTGCAGGGAATAGGCCAGAGACCACAACTTCATTGCTTCTGTGCACAAGGCCGTAGACCGAGTGCCCCCTTGCTTGTTGATGTACCACATTGTGGTGGTATTGTCTGTTCTGATCTGGACTACTTTGTTCTGAACAGACTTGGAAAAAGCTTGTAGTGCCAGAAACACTGCTCTGCGTTTCAAGAGATTGATGTGAAGCAGAGATTCTTGAGGTGACCACAGCTCTTGGGTGTTGAGATCCCCAAGTGGGCTCCCCAGCCCAAGAGGGAGGCGTCTGTGGTGAGGATTAGAGAATGAGACTGAGTGACAAAAGTAACTCCCTGCCTTAAATTGTCCTGATCCTGCCACCATTGCAAAATCTGGATCAGGGTACGAGTCACTGGGACTAGTTTGGTAAGGGAATCCTTTCTCTGGGACCAGAAGGCTCTCAAGTGGAACTGAATGTCCCTCATCTGAAATCTTGTGCCCTGGACCACTGCTGTAGAGGCTGCCATGTGGCCCAAAAGCTGCAAGAAGTGCCTTGCTGGTCGAGACACCTGAAGGGTGAAAGAAGAGGCCAGTTCTATTAGTGTCCTTGCCCTGTCCAGGGGAAGGAAGGCCTTTGCTTTTACTGTATCCAGCTCCGCCCCTATAAAGGTGAGGAGCTGCACTGGCTCTAGAACTGACTCGGGAAGGTTTAGGAGGAATCCTAAGGAAGTGAGCAGTTGCTGAGTTATCTGAAGATGTGACTTGACTTGGTCTGGAGACTGACCCACTATGAGCCAGTCGTCCAGGTATGGAAAGATGGAGATCTTTTTCTCCCTTAGAAAGCAACCACTACTGCCAGGCACTTTGTGAACACCCTTGGGGCTGATGTTAGACCAAAGGGCATTGCTCTGAATTGATAGTGGCCTGAGGGCAACTTGAACCTGAGGTACTTTCTGTGGGAGCACCTGATGGGAAGGTGAAAATAGGCATCTTTGAGGTTCAGGGAGGCTAGCCAGTCCCCTGGCCTTAGAGAGGGCAGAATTATTCCCAGAGTCACCATTCTGAACTTTGGCTTTAAAAGGTGCTTGTTTAGATATCTTAGATCCAGGATGGGCCGCCATTCTCCTGTCTTTTTGGGGGTTAGGAAGTACCTGGAGTACAATCCTTTGCCCCTGTGTAGTATAGGAACCCTTTCTATTACTCTGAGAGCCAAGAGGGAAGAAACCTCTAACTCTAGGGCAAGGGCCTCTGAAGGATTTGCAGGTGGAAAGGATCTGGTTCTCATCTTGGGAAATTTTTTGAAGCTGAGAACCAGTCCCTGGCTTACTACTTCCAGGATCCACTTGTCTGATGTTAAAGACTTCCAGTCCTGGACAAAGTAAGCCAGCCTGCCCCCTACAGGTAGTGGAGAATCGGCCCGGGCAGACCCATCAGGGTGTCTGCTTGGCAGGGGCTTTAGGCTGAAGGGTGGAAGCAGGCCTGCTCATACCCCGTCTGCCTCTCCCTCTAAAGAACCCCCTCTGAGCAAAAGCAGAAGAGGAGGCCTGGGCTTGGTAAAAATGCCTATGAAAGGGCCTGCACCTGCCCCTGGAATGCTGCCTCTGAGGAGTGGCTTGCCTTTCTTTGGCCTGAGCACTCCTGTAGGTGGTCCTGTACTCGTCCATCTTCTTCATACAGTTCTCTGTCTGCTCCCCAAACAGAGAATTACCAATGACAGGAAAATCCATAGCCTTAGCCTGGGTATCCTGTGATACGCTAGTACATCTGAGCCAAGCCATCCTCCAAAGGGCCACAGATGTAGCCATGACTCTAGATGAAACATCATTGGAGTCCACTGCAGCATGAAATTGCACTTTGGATGCCTCAATTTAATCCGCAGCCACCCGCTCCAGCTCCTTGGCAAGCTGGTCAAGGGCCTGTTTAGCTAGAGTGATGACAGTGTCCCACCTGGACTTCTGGTATCTAGCTGTGTAGGCCATATAGTTAGCCTGCCTGAGTCCCAAAGATGCTGCCATATACTGTTTCTTTGCCATGGCATCAATCCTCCTGGAGTCCTTATCTGGGGGGTGTGAAGCCAAGGGAATATTTGCCTTATCACAGGCAGCAGCCTGCACTACCCCAACATGGCTGCATTGCTGGGAAAGGAACTCTGTGTCTGAGCCTGAAAGTATACCTCTTGTCCATTCTTCTGTCCACAGGAGTATGGAAGAAAAATTACTCACCTTAGTAATTTGCTTTTTCTTCTCATGGAGTCTTGCTATATTATAACAATAGCAGTCAGCCACTGCAGCTGAACTTTGCGGAGAAAGAAGGAGTTAACTCCAGAAGATCTGGAGTTCTACAGCTGAAGGCTGTGCCCAAAGCTCTATCTGGCAGTTTCAAATGAAACTGTCAGATCTTCTGACAACCAACATCAGCAGAGGGAGAAAAGTCTGTGTGGAAAAACTACACTAGCCTATGGCTACCTACTAGTAGTAATAACAACAATATAAACAACAAAGAAACACCCAGAACCATAATAACAAAGGTTGATGGTATTATGGTTCGTTTTCCTACTGACAAACACATATGAACCCACTCCCCCCCAAGACTCAAGTCCAGAAGGGGCAATAAAAAATAACCTAAATGAACAATCTAGATCCCTAACCCAAGGAAAACAGGGTTAGGGAAAACTAAAATAGCATGACACAGTGCTTGCACAATTTGCCACCTCTGCAAGTAGGAGTTCTGAGAGGGCAGGAGGGAGGGTGGTTATAATATAGCAAGACTCCATGAGAAGAAAAGCAATTACTAAGGTGGTGTTTTTTTTCTTCAAACACCATAAGTCTTGCTATATATACACTAATAACAGATACACAGCAGTACCTCCATGGAGGAGGGTCAGAACCTACTTAGGAAATAGGCTCTGAAGCACAGCTGTGCGAACCCAAGCATCTCTCCTGGACTGGACATCCAGGAATAATGCTTAGTAAAGGTGTGAACAGTCTTCCAGGTAGCAACTTGACAAATCTCCAGAGGACAAGATATGCTAGCAGCCGCTAGAGCGCAGCTATACCCTGGTGGAGTGGGCCCTCAATCCTGAGGGTACTCTACCAGTTTCTGATAACAAAATTGGATACAAGAGACAATCCACTTGCAATTGTTCTCTTAGTAGCAGGATCCCTTTGCCAACCTGCCATGGGTAAGAAACAGTTGGAAGGATTAGAACCTATGACCTCTGGTGCCCTCTAGATAGTAACTTAATGCCCTTTTGACATCCAAGCTGTGCAGTCTCCTCTCACCTGAGGGAAGAATGCTCAGTGAAAAATACTGGGAGGAGATAGATTGATTCAGGTGGAAATCAGAAACCACCTTAGGCAAAACTTTCTATTAGTCTAAGGACTACCTTATCTCTGTGGAAAGAGATAAAATCTTCTTCCACTGACAGGGCCTGTAACTCACTTATCGTCTGGCAGAGGTGATAGCTACTAGAAAAACAGTTTTCCAAGTTAAATACTTGAGTTCTGCTGAAGACAGAGGCTCAAAGGGGGTTGCATTAACTGAGCCAATGCAAATATTCAGGTTTCAGGCGGAGCTGGTTCCCGAAAGGAGGGTTAGTGTGAAGTAACCCTTTAAAAACAGGAGAACACAGGGTGAAAAGAAAGGGAGGCAGGCCCCTGCTGACACAAAAGCAGAGACAGCTGCCAGATGAACCTTCAGGGTAGCTGGTCTAAGGCCTAAGAATTCAGATGGACCAAATAGTCCAAAAGAATGGAAGATCAGCAGATTCTGGGGGTAATCTGCCTCTCCAGGAGCACCAGATGGAAAACCTCTTCCACTTAGAATTATAAGTGGCCTAGTGGAAGGCTTCCTTGAAGCCTTTAAAATATCCATAACACCTTGAGAAAGGTGTAAATCAACAAATTCTAGCTCCTCAAGAGCCAAGCCTTGAGGTGGAGGGACTTGAGGTCAGGATACCACCTCTCCCTGTGCACAGGCCATAAGTCGTGAACTCTGGGCAGGATCAGGGCAGGGTGGACTGCCAGGGACAGGAGCAGAGGGGTACCAGGGCTGTCTGGCCAATCTGGGAGCAATCAGAATCACTCTGCAGGTTGAGATCTGATTTTCACTAGTACCCTGAAAAGAGAGAAAGAGGAAGGCATACAGGAACTTCCCTTTCCAATCAACAGAAAAGACATCAAGAGGACTGAGCCCAGTACTGGAGGCCTGCAGTAAAAGAGGAAGTTGGTGGTTGTCTGGGGCATGAAAAGATCTATCTGAGGCCCCAACTGAAAAACAGACCCCAGTACTTGTGGATTCAGAGCCCATCTTGATGGCCTGAGAGATTCTGCTGAGAGCGTCCGCCAGCACATTGTCCTTCCCTGGGAGATGAACGCTATCAGGGAGGTGTTCAGAATAAGCCAGAGACCACAACTTCATTGCTTGGTGCACAAGGCTGAGGCAGTGCCCCTTGCTATTGATGTACCACATTGTGGTGGTATTGTCTGTCCTGACTTGAACCACTTTGTTCTGGACAGAATCTGAAAAAACCGAAGAGCTAAAGACAGCTCTGAGTTCCAGAAGATTGATGTGGAGCAGAGATTCCTGAGGAGACCACACTCCCTGAGTGGTAAGGAATAAGCCCAGGTGAGCCCCACCCTAACAGGGGAGGCATCCGTGGTGAGGTGAGGAGGGAGAAATGAGAATGAAGAGAACCCCTTGTTTCAGATTGCTTTGATCCTGCCACCAGTGTAAGGCCAGGATCAGGGGTTTGAAATAACTGGGACCAATTGGTAGGGGTCCTTCCCCTGAGACCAATAGGCCCTCAAATGGAACTGAATGTCCCTCATCTGGAATCTTGCTCCCTGCACAACAGCTGTGGAAGCAGCCATGTGCCCGAGGTTGCAGAAAATGCCTTGCTGGTGCGAAGACCCGCGGGAGTAAGAGGAGGATACCAGAGCGATGAGTCTGTCCACCCTTTCCGAGGAAGAAAAGGCCTTGGCTAACCTTGTGTTCAATTCTACGCCTATGAAAGTTAGGGCCTGAACTGGTTCCAGAACTGACTTTAGTAAGTTTAGCAGGAATCCCAGAGAGAGAAAGCTGCTGGGTGACTTGCAAGTGGGATTTCCCTGACCTGGAGACTGACCCACAATCAGCCAGTCGTCAGGTAGGAAACACAGCAACCCCTGCCTTCTTAAATGAGCCACTACTACAGCGAGACACTTTGTGAATACCCTTGGCACAGAGGTAAGGCCGAAGGGCATTGCCCTGAACTGAGTAGTGGCCTGAGGGCGGATTCAGACCTGAGGTACTTTCGGTGGAAGGCCTGATCCAGAACATTGTGAAAATAGAGGCATCCTTGAGGTCCAGGAAGCTAGCCAGTCCCCTGGCCTTAGGAAAACAATATCATTACCAGAGTTAACATTTTGAACTTTGGTTTCAACAGATGCTTGTTTCAAGTATCTTAAATCCAGAATGGGCACGCCATTCTCCTGTCTTTTGGGAGTAAGAAAGTATCTTGAATAAAGCCCCTTGCCCTGATGGCAAGGGAGGAACCCTCTTCCACTGCTTTGCAGACCGAAGAGAAGAAACCTCTGCTTCCAAAGCAAGGGCTTCTGGAGGATTTGCAGGTGGGAAATGCCTGGCTCTCATCTTTGGAAAATATTTGAAGCTGAGAGACAGACCCTCAATATACCTCCAGAACCCATCTGTCGAAGTTAGGGACAACCAGCTCTGGCTGAAATAGACCAACCTGGCCCCACTGGTACCAGGAGAATCGGCCCTGGGCACCCCATCCAGGGTGCCTGCTTAGCACAGCAGGCTGAGGGGAGAGGCAGTCTACTAGCCGACGTCTACCCCTGCCTCTGAAGAAACCCCCTCTGCGAGACAGCAGAGGAGGCTTGAAGTGATGAAAGGCCTGGAAAAGGGTCTGCCCCTACCTCTGGGAGCATGCCTTTGTGGCATGGAATGCTTCTCCTTAGCATGGGCACTTTTGTAGAGTAGTTCTGTATTCATCCATCTTTTTTCATATAATTTTCTGTTTGCTCCCCAAACAGAGAATTTCCCACTACAGGAAAATCACAGGCCTTTGACTGAGTATCTTGGGACAGATTAGTGCATCTGAGCCATGCCAACCTCTGAGGAAAGCTACAGAAGTGGCCATGACCCTGGAGAAAACATCATTAACATCAACAGCGGTATGAAATTGAACTTTAAGCTTCAATGCCATCAGCAGCCACCTGTTCAACTCACCAACCAGCTGGCCATGGGCCTGCTGCTGGCTAACTACACAATACTGTGTCCACCTAGATTTCTGATATCTAGCCACATAAGCCATATAATTTGCTGCCCTGAGTCCCAAAGCTGCCATATACTGTTTCTTAGCCATGGCATCAATCTTCCTAGAATCCTTGTCAGGAGGATGTGAGGCAGAGGAATATTAACCACATCTCACAGGCTGCAGCACCTACCACTACATGACTACACTGCTCAATAAGGAAGTCTGTATCGAGCCTGACAAAGTATACCTTCTGTCCATTTTTATCTACAGGAGGGACAGAAATACAGGTTACTCACCTGTAACAGGAGTTCTAGGAATGGTATATGTTGTTCATCCACACTCATTGGCAGTATCCTTGCAGCTTTAAATCTTGCGGAAGGTCTTCAAGCTTGCTCCTCCACCCACCGGGTGGTATAACTCGGCTCCGCCCCATGGCGCCAGATCTGGCCGCTGGAAGCTCAGGTTGTCGCGTCGAGCAGTGGTCGGTGGAGTGGTGTGGATGAACAACATATACCATTCCTAGAACTCCTGTTACAGGTGGTAACCTGTATTTCCTGAGGGACATGGATATGTTCATCCACACTTTCATTGGCAGACTCCCTAGCAGTTCTCCAGGAGGAGGCAGGCAAGGCACACCCCATATACTTACTTGGGAAGAGACTGGAGAACCGAGAGGCCCCAAAACCAGCATCCCGGCGTGACTCAAGGTCGATGTGGTAGTGGGTAATGAAGGTGTTTGCTGACTTCAGGTAGCAGCCCTGCAGATTTCCTGGATAGGGGCGTCCCTGGAAGCAGCCACCGTTGCAGCAGTATGGCGGGTAAGAATGAGCTCTTATCCCTCTGGGAGGCTCCATGCCCGCTAACCTGCTGAGAGATCTATGCAGGAGGTTACCCACCTGGCAGCCGTCAACGGCTGCCAGGAGTGCCGCCCTAGGCTTCAGCGTGGGTGACAAACAGCTGGCGAACCTCTCCCCGAATATCAGCCGGCTCCTTATAATAAGCGGCGCCCTGCTAGGATCAGTATGGAGCCTATATTCGACCTCGAGGTGTGAATTGGGGTAGAACTTACCGGCAGAGTCAACACCTGGTTAAGGTGAAACTCCGACACCACCTTGAGGAAGGAATTTGGTGGAGCGCAGGACAACCTGTCCCTGTGGAGGAGCCAGGTAAGGAGACTCGATGGAAGCGCCTGGAGCTCTCCATCCTTCTGGCTGCGTGATAGCCACCAAAAGGCGGTCTTCCACGACAGGTGAGAGAGAGCACACACCTGTGCACTAGGTTCGAATAAGCTTGCCCATGAGCTTTGCCAGTACCAACGGTAGATCCCCGCGGAGGTGGGGTTCCCACACTGGAGGAAATGTGATCAAGACGCTGTGAAAAGCATGAGACCACCTTCTCCCTGCGCCACCCGACTGCTTCCCAGCCCGGTAAGCAGAGATGGCTGCCAGGTGCACCCATAGGTCGTCGACCCTAAGCCCTTGACTAGAAAGGGACCATAAATGATCCAAGATGCTTGCCAAGGAACAGGAAAAGGGTCAAGCCCTTGCCCTGACACCAAATGGAAAACCTTTTCCATTTGAAGGCATAACATTTCTGAGTGCGACTCATGCAGGGCGCCTCAACTACATTGAGGACCTCGTCGGAAAAGACCCAAAGCCTGGAACTCCTGGCAGCTCAGGAACCAGGCCGTCAGGTGCAGAGGATTGAAGGTCCGGATGGAACACCTTCCCTGATTGACTGAGAGCAGGTCGGGGCGAGCTGGAAACTACCGCGAGTCCTGGAGCTGAGACTGAGGAGATCTGGGTACCAGAACTGGCGAGGCCAGTCTGGGGCTATCAGAATCACCTGCGCCTTGTCCTCCTACCATGAGAAGCTGCCTTGTGGATCAAGGAAATGGGGAAAAGGCGTAAAAGAACCCGGGTCATTGCCTCGAGAGGCATCCCCTGCAGCGAGCCCTGCTGAGGCGGGCATGGAACAGACTCAACCTGGCGTTCTCCATGGAGGCAAACAGGTCCACCTGAGGGTGTGCCCCAAAGGGAGAACAGATACTGTACTACCTCCGGCAGGAGAGACCACTCGTGGGATGCAGCCCTATCGGCTCAGGGCATTGGCCAGGGTGTTGGAGGCTCCTGCCACGTGAATAGCTAGGAGATCGCCTCAGGCTGCTTGCGTGACCAAATGCGGGAGGCTTCCTTGCATAGAAGCATGGGTAGCGTCCCTTCCTAGCCCAGTTTAGATAAATACATAGTGCGTGGTATTGTCCGTCTGGACTCGGACCACTTGACCCGGAGGAACGAACAAAAGCGGTGAGAGCTAGGCGGACCTTTCGGAGCTCAACAGGTTGATGTGTGCAGAGGGACTCCAGCGGGACCAGAGGCCATGAGCCCGATGTTCCCCAGATGGGCACCCCAACCCATCAAGAGAGGCATCGGTCGACAGAAGAACCGTCGGCTCGGGCAGACGAGCAGGATGCCCTCTGCAAATGATCTGGAGCGGTCCACCACTGGAAGCATTCCACATCCCTGTGTCACCGACATAAGCTGGTCCAAGGGATCGCGGCGTTGTGACCACTGGCTGGCCAGTCCCACTGAAGGGGCCGCATGTTCCAGCGGGCCCAGCGGACCCACGCTGGTACAGGCCGCCATGAGACCCAGGAGGCGCAGGAAGTCCCGGGCAGGCGCGGTGCCCAACCAGAAATGATCAGGACAGAGGGAAGAGACCTCGGCCTGTCACGGGCAGCGCTCTGGCTCGAAGAGAGTCGAGCTGCGCCCGATGAATAAAATCACCTGCTTGTCGAGTTCCGACTTGGCCCTGCGTTGATAAGGAGGCCCAGTTGAGGAACAGACCTGGAGGGCCAGATCTCTGGACCACTCCGCCTCCTTCCTGGAGGGAGCTGCTATCAGCCAGTCGTCCAGGTAAGGTACACCGGACCCCTTGGCGCCGCCAGAATGCTGTCACCACTGCCATGCATTTGGTGAAGACCCTGGGAGCTGGAGACAAGCCGAAGGGGCATGGCTTGGAACTCGAAGAGGATCCTTCCATTTCGAGCGAAGGAATCTCTGGTGAGGCAGACGGATAGGGGCGGATGACGTCCTGGACGTCCAGAGAGCAGAGCCATGCGCCCGCGTTCCAAGGATGGTATAATCTGAGCCAAGTGACCATCCTGAAGGTTCGAGACCTTAAGGAACTTGTTTAGGTCGTGTGGGTGAGAAATAGGCGCAACCCCCGTCCGTTCGGAACCAGGAAGTACCTGGACACAAACCCTGGGTCTGAAGGAGGGTCCACCACCTCTCTTACCACCTCCTTCTGGAGGAGGAGAGTGATGTCGGCCCGACGAGCCGCCAGTGAGCTGGGGATCCCGAAGCCCCCGAGGCGGCGGCTCGAAGGGTGGTGCCTGCTCGGAATTCAGGCAGGCCTCTTCCCAC
Source organism: Neoceratodus forsteri (assembly GCA_016271365.2). NCBI lineage: Eukaryota > Metazoa > Chordata > Ceratodontiformes > Ceratodontidae > Neoceratodus > Neoceratodus forsteri. The sequence goes on from CM028130.1 coordinate 1,455,535,438, forward strand.
CACCTCAAGACCCACCTGTCCGGTGGTAGCAGCGGATGAGCCCAGACGAGTGCGGGCCGTCCCCAGGGACCAGGAAATGAGTGTGGCAGGGATGGGCGACACCCCTCAGCCGTCACTGGGCAGGACTTGGAGGAGGGACCCGAGGGACCCCTGGGCCCTTCCTCCTGCCTCCTGTTAGAGGAAACCGCGGCTTGGGTTTGGGATATCAGGCCGAGCCTGCTGGCCCCTGACGTTGCTGGGCCAGGCGGCGCGCCGAGGCACAGAAGGACGAAAGGCTAGGCTGTGGTTGCGGCCTTTGTCCTTCTGGCGGAAGGGCCGAGTCCAAGGTGGCATTGGACTTCTCGATCCTCTGCAGGTGACCTTCCACCCCAGGGCCGAAGAGGTCAGTCCCAAAAAGGAACATCCGCCAACTTGTGCTGGGTATCCGAGTAAAGGTGGATATCCTCAGCCAAGCCATGACAACATAGCCACTGCGGCCGCCACCGATCTGGCACATGAGTCCCCATCCAAAGCAGTCTGGAGCTGCTGTTTGGCCACTGCCCTGCCCTGGTCCGCACCTGTTAACCGTAGTCTGCAGATCGGCGGGAAGATGAGGAATGACCTCATCCGGGAGCCCAACAGGGCATGAGAAAAATGTGCCATGGACGGCGGCGAACTGGCCTGGCGAAGGCGAGAGAGGGCCTTAGCGTAGACTTTTAGCCCGACATAGTCCAATTTCTTGGACTCCTTGTCAGGAGGTTGTCCACATCCCCAGCGTTGCCGCAGCGCCAGAAGCTGTGGTAACCAACCCCTCAGCAGAGGGGTGTTCGAAGCACCGGACAAGGAACGGTAGGGACCGCATACTTCCTGGCCATCCTGGCGGCGCAGAGGCCAGGAAGCAGGAGCTGCCAAAGTTCAGTGCGGACCCACTATAGCCTCGGCCACGGAAAGGCCTCGTCGGAGAATCCCCTCGGTCAGAATCTCCAGTGAGGATACCTGGCCCGTTGGAAGCGGGTTCGAGCTCCATCCCGGTAGACTCCGAGATGAGCGAAGCAGTCCCTAGGAAGAGACGGGCTATCGATCCATTGGCTGACCTCCTGAAGACTCCAAGTCCAGTCGCTTGGAGAAGAAGGAGATAGATCTTGGACTCGGAAGAGTCCTCAAGAGCTACCTCTGGCCTGAGCCACCCTTCACCTGCAGGTCGGTCGGGAGTGAGGTAACTGACAACCCGATGGGGTAAACCCTTAGCCGACCGAGAATCCTTGGTCGGGACCCCAGTGGTGGCTGTGGGCGGAGGTTCCACGGGATCGGTGGAGCAACTGGTTTTGGCGAACAACCGGCCTGGGTGTAAACTCCTCCGGACAAGTCGAGGGTTGTGTCGGCCGTTCGGTGACAGCCATAATGGCGGGAAGGCGCGGATCGGCTTATTCCGGCCAGGAGAGCTGTTGCAACATAAGGTCCTTGTACCGTCCAGCGTAATTGCGAAGCCTCCCTCATCGAGGAGGAGGGGAGCAGAGGGCCAGCGGCGCGCCCGCTTACGCAGTGCGGGCCGAGACCGCCTGTAGTTGGGAGCGGCTGGACCCTTGAAGAGGTCAGACAGAGTCCCGGAATTTCCGGGTCGGTCAGAGAGTGTCGGCAGAACAAAAAGCTCCCTTAAAGCTGGAAAGGTCCATCCGAGGAGCTCGGAACCGGAGGCACAGGCGAGCCACAGGATCCTCAACTCCTCCGGGGAACAGGGAGAGAATCTCGGCTGCTAAGGCGACAGCCCGTCCAATGGAGTCGAGAAAAATCTCGACTTCATCAGTGGGAGTCTCGGTCAACTGACCTGGCGGGGGACACCGTGAGGCCAGTGGCGAACCCGAGCGGTCGACCGAAGCCGGCGATTCGGCGGCCGAGGAAGAGGGACCTTTCCCGCTCCCAAGAGCGTCCCGACGGAGGGACTTACCCTTGTCCCTCTTTTTGGACCGAGAAAAGGTCCAGCAGGCTGAGCCTACTCCCTTTGAGTGGAGAGGGACAGACAAAAGCTCCTTAAAGAAGCCGTGTAGGAAGAACCCAGAGGAAGCGGGATAAATGCCGCGGCGACGAGAATCTGACCAGCGCCGCCTCCTCTCGAGGCGACCATCCGCTGAGGCTGATCCACCCGAGGCCATACCGCCCATGAGCACATAACCGGGCCTCCTTGGACTTCACGGAGAAGCTTCTGGGGCAGCCCAGTTGCAATCGGGCATGCAGTCTTGAGGGGCGTAGGCCGAGAAAGATGAGCACAGGTGCCAAGCCTGCGGGTGGGCGCTCAAGGCCTAAGCAGTAGACACCGTGGAGTGTGGATCCGTCCGAGACATCTTCTGCCCAGCATGGGCATCTCGAAATCCAGGTCGATTTGTCCGCCAGCGGCCGGTTGAAGACTGAAGTCTTTTGCAAAATATTATTTTAAATCCATAAGCGGAGATAAGAACCAATGCATAGCGCGGAAGCGTTAAGGAGGGAACCTGAGCTTCAAGCGGTAAGGAAGATCTGGCGTCATGGGGGCGGAGCCGAGGAGTTATACCACCGGGTGGGTGGGAGAACAAGCTTGAAGACCTTCCGGCAAGATTTAAAGCGGCAGGATACTGCCAATGAGTGTGGATGAACAACATATCCATGTCCCTAGAATGAGGATTTTTAAAATCTTTGTTGTTTGCTTCTAAATGACTTATGCAAAGGAATAGACAACCTCCTAGACTCTGGAATATCCATCATTTCCACATAATCAGGCTCCTCTTGCTCATCCACAGCCTCCTCTAAAGGAAGCTGGAGGGTTTCTACAACCTTTTGTAAAAATAAAGAAAGAAGGGGACTCAGACAGAGTAGGGGAGATTCTAAAGGTCTGTCTGGAGAAATGCCGGTTCAATGGGCACGTCCAGACCCTCCCAGCCACACATATATTGATCAAATTCCTCCTCCCTCCTGTGGTTCATAAAATCCTCAACTTCAAAATCCTGAACCACTGGGACTGAACGAACCAACCTTTTACCAACTGTTGGTGGTTCTACAGATCCCTGAGACAGTGACTGGACAATCTGAATGGCTTTAGCTATCTCTGCAGCAGTTGGAGACACAATTCTGGACTCCAAACCTCCTGATTTCTTTGTCTTTTACTGGGACTGGTTCCTCTGAACCAGTCTTCCTTTAGCCGAGAAGTCTCGCCCTGGTCAAGGGGCACTCCCTCTGGTCCAGTGGGTACTGAACCGGGCTGGCCATCCGGGTCAGCGGATTTTTGGCCTCTCGTTCCCTGAGCCGCCCAATCTCTTCTCCAGGGTGGCTGCAGGAAATTTTACACCTGGCAGTCTGACAGGAGGTGGTCAACCCCAGACAATAGACACAAGTGGTGTGTGGGTCAGCCTTGGCAAAGCGTCCCCTGGAACATCACAGTGTTGAAACCCAGTGGGCCGGTTTTTCTTTTTGGGTTTCTCAGACATAATGCCAGCCTAACCAAAACTTGCCCTTTTGATGGCAGTGCCAGGCAAGACACCCTTATCGGTTCCTAACACGTGTCACAGGTATTTGAAAAACCGTATAATTTCGCTTTTTAGAACCGATAAGAACCAGGAACCACTCTAAAACCCACAGTACAGTTTTAAAAGGCAGAAAAACCAGCTGATCGGGTTCAAAACCGAACCGATAATTAATTTCCACACAGACTTGAAATTTTGTACTTACGGTTTACCAGATAGAGCTTTAGGAACGAATACGGTAAAATAATGACTTTGCGGTTCAAATGAACAGAACTACTCTCTTGAACCGAGAATGAACCGAGCTGAAGGAGCTGATCTCCGGAGCGACTGTTCAGTGAAGCGGAGTAAAGAATCTGACAGTTTCATTTGAAACTGCCAAGATGAAACTTTGGGCACAAGCCTCCTCGCTGTAGAACTCCAGATCTTCTGGGTTAACTCCTTCCTCTCGAGGGCAGTTCAGCTGCAGTGGCTGACTGCTATTGTTATAATATAGCAAGACTTCATGTGTTTTGAATTAGGGTTTTAGAATTTTAAATGTCTGTTTCCCAAAAAGACTTATGGAGGAATAGACAATCTCCTGGACTCTGGAATGTTCATCATCTCAACAAAATCAGGCTCCTCCTGATCCTCTGCTGCTTCTTCCATAGGAAGCTGGAGGGTTTCAGCCACTTTTTTGTAAAACATAAAGTGGGAAGGGGACTCGGAAAGCCTAGGAGGAGAAACACCTGAAGGTCTGTCTGGGGAGATGTCCGGGTCAATAGGCACATCCAGACTTTCATAATCACCATCATCATTATCTTCATACTGTCCCTCCTCCTCCGGTTCATAAAATTCTTTTAAAGTATAATCCGGAACCGGGGGAACCGACCGAACCGAGCCCCTAACCGATGGTGCCGGTTCGGCCGGAACCGAAGTTAGCGACTGAACTATCCTTATACTTGGCTATCTCATCAGTGATGGAGAAAGAACTTGTGATCTGAAACCAGATGATTTATCCTTCTTTTCTTTAACCAGAACCGACTCCTCAGAATCGGTTCTCCTTTTACTCAAGTTTCGCCCTGGTCAGAGGGCCTCCTTCTGGTTCAGTTGGAACCGAACCGGCTGGCCATCCGGGTCAGCGGACTTCTTGGCCTCCCTTTCCTCAGTCTACCTACTCTCTTATCCAGGGTAGCTTTGGGAAACTTTTACAAATTGGCAGTCTGAATCGAGGTGGTCAACTCCAGACAATAAACACAGGTGGTGTGAGGATCAGCCTTAGCAAAGCTTCCCACACACACTACAGTGCTGAAACCCAGTGGGCCCGTTTTTTTCTTGGGTTTCTCAGACATGGCCAATCCTAACCAAAACTTACCCTTTTTTGGCAATCCATCAGGCAAGACACCCTATAGGTTCCTGGCCATGTTACAGGTCTTGGAAAGAACCGTAATGAAATCTGTTTTTAGAACCGATCTGGACTGGTTACCAATTCTAATAAGGACAGACGTTTTACACAAACCTGATTGGTTCAAAGCGAACCGATCCAATGTTCTAAGTTCCACACAGAAACAAATATAGAAAAACCTATCTAGTACTCATGGTACCACAGACAGAGAATTAAACAGACAGGTTAGAAGCAGAAATTCGGTTTAAAACAGAAGAAATGACACTTTAACCGACTTTTTGAACGAACGGCGAAGAAATCTCGGGCGACTGTTCAATGTGATATAAAGAATCTGACGGTTGGAGTTCAAACAACAGCAGACAGAAGCTTCAGCCGAGCTCGAGCTCAGCGTTCCATGCCCTGCATGGAAAGTTAACTCTTTGTTCTCCAGGGCAGTTCAAGGGTTGGAGATCACTGCATATGTCAGAATACAGCAAGACTTCATATTGTTTGAAAGGGGGATTGGTGTGCAGCAATTCCTTGAAGAACTTACAAAACACAGGATGGGCTGACAGAGGAGAGGGCTTGCCTACTGACAAGAAGGCAGAAACAGCTGACAAACGCACTTTAAGTGTAGCTGGCCTAAGGCCTAGGCCATTAAGATGGACCATATAGTCCAGAACCGTAGGTAACCCAGCAGATTCTGGAGAAATATCCTTATTAGAACACCAAATAGTGAACCTTTTCCATTTGGAGTTGTAAGTCTTTCTGGTGGAAGGCTTTCAAGAAGCCTTAAGGATATCCAGAACCCCTTGAGAAAGCTGCAGATCAGCAAACTCTAACTCTTCAAGAGCCATGCCTTAAGATTGAGAGACCTGAGGTTCGGGTACCAAATCCTCCCCTGAGAGGATGTCAACAGGTTGTAACTCCTGGGAAGAGACAGGGGAAGGTGGACTGCTAAGGACAGCAACACGGGGTACCAGGGCTGCCTGACCCAGTCTGGAGCAATCAGAATCACTTTGCATTGTTGTGACCTTATCTTGACTAACACCTTGAACAGGAGAGGGAAGGGGGGAAAAGCATACACAAATTTCCCTTCTCAATTCAGAATCAGAGCATCCAGGGGGACTGAGCCCAAGGCTGGGGGTCTGCAACAAAAGAGAGGAAGAGTCTGTGATTATCTTGGGCTGCAAAAAGATCTATCTGTTGAGTGCCCCACCTTGAGAAAACCACTTTCAAAACTAGGGGATACAGGGTCCATTCGTGATGGCCCTGGGATATCCTGCTGTGAGCATCTGCTAGGACACTGTCCTTCCCTGGGAGGTGAACTGCTATCAGAGAGGTTTGCAGGGAATAGGCCAGGGACCACAACTTCATTGCTTCTGTGCACAAGGCCATAGACAGTGCCTACTTGCTTGTTGATGTCACCACATTATGGTGGTGTTGTCTGTTCTGATCTGGACCACCTTGTTCTGTACAGATTTGGAAAAGGCTTGCAGTGCCAGAAACACTGCTCTGAGTTCAAGAGATTGATGTGAAGCAGAGATTCTTGAGGTGACCACAGCCCTTGGGTGGTAAGATCCCCAGGTGGGCTCCCCAGCCCAGCAGGGAGGCATCTGTGGTGAGTATCACTGAATGAGACTGAGTGACAAAAGGAACTCCTTGTCTCAAACTGTCCTGATCCTGCCACCATTGCAAAGCCTGGATCAGGGTTCGAGTCACTGGGACTAGTTTGGTAAGGGAATCCTTTCTTTGGGACCAGAAGACTCTTAAGTGGAACTGAATGTCCCTTATCTGGAATCTTGCTCCCTGGACCACTGCTGTGGATGCTGCCATGTGGCCCAGAAGCTGCAGGAAATGCCTTGCTGTTGAGAGACACCTGTAGGGTGAATGAGGAGCCAGTTCCATAAGGTCCTTGCCCTGTCCAGGAAGGAAGGCTCTTGCCCTTACTGCTGTCAGCTCACACCGCCCCTATGAGGTGAGGAGCTGTGTTAGCAGAACTGACTTTGGAAGGTTGAGGAGGAATCCTAAGAAGTGAGCACTTGCTGAGTTATTTGCAGATGTGACTTGACTTGGTCTGAGACTGACCCACTATGAGCCAGTCGTCCAAGTATGGAAAAGATGGAGATCTTTTTCCTCCTTAGGAAGCAACCACTACTGCCAGGCACTTTGTGAACACCCTTGGGGCTGATGTTAGGCAAAGGGCATTGCTCTGAATTGACAGTGGCCTGAGGGCAACCTCGAACCGAGGTACTTTCTGTGGGAGCACCTGATGGGAATGTGAAAATAGACATCTTTGAGGTCCAGGAGGCTAGCCAGTCCCCTGGCCTTAGAGAGGGCAGGATTATTCCCAGAGTCACCATTTTGAACTTTGGTTTTAAAAGGTGCTTGTTCAGCTATCTTAGGTCCAGGATGGGCCGCCATTCCCCTGTCTTTTTGGGAGTTAGGAAGTACCTGGAGTACAATCCTTTGCCCTTGTGTAGGGTAGGAACCCTCTCTATGGCTCTGAGAGCCAGGAGGAAAGAAACCTCTGCCTCTAGGGCAAGGGTCTCTGATGGATCTGCAGGTGGAAAGGATCTGGTTCTCAACTTGGGAAATTTTTTGAAGCTGAGAACCAGTCCCTGGCTTACTACTTCCAGGACTCACTTGTCTGACGTCAAAGACTTCCAGTCCTGGACAAAGTAAGCCAGCATGCCCCCTACAGGTATCGGAGAATCGGCCCGGGCAGACCCATCAGGGTGTCTGCTTGGCAGGGGCTTTAGGCTGAGGGGTGGATGAAGGCCTGGTCATTCTCCGTCTGCCTCTCCCTCTGAAGAACCCCCTCTGAGCATAAGAAGAAGAAGAAAAGGCCTGGGCTTGGTAAAAAGACCTTTGAAAAGGCCTGCACCTGCCCCTGGACTGCTGCCTTTGAGGAGTGGCTTGCCTTTCTTTGGCCTGAGCACTCCTGTAGGTGGTCCTGTACTCATCCATCTTTTTCATGTAGTTCTCCGTTTGCTCCCCAGAGAATTACCAATAATGGGAAAATCCATGGCATTAGCCTGGGTATCCTGTGATAAGGCTAGTACATGTGAGCAAAGCCATCCTCAGAAGGGCCACATATGTAGCCATGACTCTTGATGAAACATCATTGGAGTCCACAGCAGCATGAAACTGCACCTTGGATGCCTCAATCCCATCTGCAGCCACTTGCTCCAGCTCCCTGGCAAGCTGGTCAGGTGCCTGTTTAGCCAGAGCCAGCACAGTGTCCCATCTGGACTTCTGGTATCTAGCTGTGTAGGCCATATAGTTAGCCTGCCTGAGTCCCAAAGATGCTGCCATGTACTGCTTCTTTGCCATGGCATCAATCCTCCTGGAGTCCTTATCTGGGGGGTATGATGCAAAGGAATATTGCCTTATCACAGGCAGCAGCCTGCACTACCCCAACATGGCTGCATTGCTGAGAAAGGAACTCCGTGTCTGAGCCTGAAAGGGTGTGCCTCTTGTCCATCTGTCTGTCCACAGGAGGTATGGAGTTAGGAGTCTTAAGAATTTTATTTGTCTGTTTCCCAAAAGATTTACGGAGGAGAATAGACAGTCTCCTGGACTCTTGGATGTCCATATTTCAACAAAATCAGGCTCATCCTGATCCTCTACTGCGTCTTCCATTGGAAGCTGGAGGGTTTCAGCCACTTTTTTGTAAAACATAAAGTGGGAAGGGGACTCAGAAAGCCTAGGAGGAGAAACACCTGAAGGTCTGTCTGGGGAGATGTCTGCGTCAATAGGCACATCCAGACTTTCATAATCACCATCATCATCCTCATATTCTCCCTCCTCATCTGGTTCATAAAATTCTTCTGAAGTGTAATCTGGAACCGGGAGAACCCGACGAACGAACCCCTGCCAGATGGTGCCGGTTTGCCGGACAAAGTAAGCGATTGCACTATTCTTATCGCCTTGGCTATCTCATCAGTGGTCGGAGTATGAATTTCTGGATCCGAACCGGACGATTTATCTTTTCTTTTTCTTTTAACTGGAACCAACTCCTCAGAATCGTCTCTCCTCTTGCCCGAAGAAGTATTGCCTTGGTCAGAAAGTACTCCTTCTGGTTCAGTCGGAACCGAACCGGGCTGGCCATCTGGGTCAGCGGACTTCTCGGCCTCCCTTTCCCTCAGTCTACCTACTCTCTTATCCAGGATAGCTTTGGGAAAATTCTTACAAATTTGGCAGTCTGAATCGAGGTGGTCAAACCCCAGACAATAAACACAGGTGGTGTGGGGATCAGCCTTAGCAAAGGCTTCCTCACACACTGCAGTGTTGAAACCCAGTGGGCCGTTTTTTTCCTTGGGTTTCTCAGACATGGCCAATCCTATCCAAAATGTACCCTTTCTTCGGCAGTCCACCAGGCAAGACTCCCCTATCAGTTCCTGACCGTGTTACGAGTCTTGGAAAAAAACGTAATAAAATCCGTTTTTTTTTTAGAACCGATATGGACCGGTTACCACACACTAAGTAAATTCACAAACTTTTTTAAAACTAAACTGATCGGTTCAGCCGAACCAATCCGACATTTACAAGTTCCACACAGAAACTAAATGCAAAACCTATCTAGTACTCACGGTACCACAGACAGAAACTTAAACCAACAGATTTGGTAGCAGAAATTCGGTAGAAACCGAGCAAAAACGACACTTTAACTGACTTTTTTGAACCGAGCAAAGGAGAAATCTCCGGAGCGACTGTTCAGTGAGGCGGAGTAAACAATCTGATGGTTAGAGTTTAAACAACAGCAGACAGGGGCTTCAACCGAGCTCGCGGTGAGCATTCCATGCTGGCCATGGAAAGTTTAACTCTTTGTTCTCCGGGGCAGTTGAAAGGCAGGACCTAACTGCAATACTCAGAATACAGCAAGACTTCATGTTGTTTGAAGATGGGTTTTCCAGTATGCTGTGGAAATCACACTATGCCAGACCAAGGGTGACAACCGGGAAAGACGCAGCCATGCTGTCTGCCTAGTGCAGATCGCTGTCCCTACGGCCCTGGAAACTACCTCGCTGGTGTCGTAAGATGCCCTCGCTTGGTGCCTTGCTAGCTCCAGACCATGTCCAGAGAGTGCAATGGCTTGTCTGGTTACCTCCGAATCGGGCAAAGAGGCTAGGAGTTGACCTAGCTTGGACCACAGAAACCTATCAAAGGTAGCACAGTGGGTCTGATGTGCAGAAATTGAAATAAGCAGCCATGCCGAGTAGAAGGTCCCCCCCCCCCCGAAGTCAAAATCTGCGGAATCTTGATCCGGGGGACGGTCATGGTGGAGGGCGTGAAGCCCATTGGGAGTGTCCGGCTGCATCAATCCTGACTGAGGATGAGGCATACGACCTGGAGACTCCAGGGGGCACAATACCTCTGGCTCAGATCCCTAGCGGCTGGGACTCCAGAAGAGGGTGTTTGCCAGAATCACAATGATGCCTCCTAGAAAGGAGCAGGCCAGGTGGGCACCATAAGGGTGTCCGCACTGAAATCGCCTAGGAAGGCGCACGTCGAATGCTCCGGATTGTGCTGAGTGGGTGGGGTGACATGCAGGTCCTCCATCATTCTCACGAGGAAACGCTGATACTCTGCGAGATCAGCAGCAAGGGAGATGTGGACAGAGGGCTCCTCTTCCCCTGAAGAGGAGGACGAGGAAGCGGAGGACCTCAGAGATCCAGAGGTGGGCTGCTCAGGGGGAGGGTAGAACAACTGCCTGTCCATGGCCCTGACATACGTAGGGAAGAAAAAAATTACCATAGTAATTGCGTTTCTTCCCAGTGATACTCAGATATTCATAACTTTATGCAGTATGCCTTCTAAGTAGAACTGCCCGGAGAGATGGAACATATGCAAATAATGGAATCTTTTGCATGAGCCACTTTTCAAATGCTGCATTCTACTAACTACCTTTGCTCTAAACCCTCAGATTTCCTAGAAGCCTGGAAAGACAGGACCACGAAAACTAAGTGTGACAATGATGACAATACTGAACATAGTAATAATAATAATAATTATAGTAGGAACTCCTTTAACACCTAGAAAAAAGGGCCTCCAACAGGAGAGCATAGCATATGAAAGAATACCCCTGAATGGCAGAATCACCTGACAAGGGGGAATATCAATAATGAACACAATTACAACATATGTGCCAGACATGGCATTTATACCCCTGAGAGCACAGTATACAGGAGTGCAGAGGCTGAAGTTCTGGAAGGCGAGGTAGGGAAGGAAGTTATGAATATCTGAGCATCACTGGGAAGAAACACAATTACTATGGTAAATAATTTTTTCCTCTAACCCCAGTAATGCTCAGTATATTCATAACTTTATGCAGACTACCAAGTAGCACCCCTGGAGGTGGATACAGAACTTTAATTTGTTAACAGACTTTGCAGGACTGCTGTGCCAAACCTAGCATCACCCCTAGATAAAATATCCATATTGTAATGCTTTGTAAAGGTGTGTACTGTTTTCCAAGTGGCTGCTTTAGAAATGTCCAGTAATGGAACATCCCTGGCTGATGCTAAAGTAGCAGCTGTCCCTCTTGTGGAATGAGCCCTCAAACCTGATGGGGCTCCTTACCTGCTTGTGTAGCAGAACTGGATACACTGGACTATCCATCGAAAATGAACCTTTTGATGCTGGATTACCCTTTCCCACATTTCATAGGTCAGGAACAGGTGTTTCCTGTCCTGCCTATGGACTGTAGTGGCTGTCAAGTAGTAGCTAAAAGCTCTTTGACATCAAACTATGAAGACTCTTTCACCTGAACCAAGGTGATCAGTGAAAAGACAGGTAAGGTAATGGTTTGGTTCAAATGGAAATTAAAACCCATTTTGGAAGAAACTTCCTGTTTGTTTTCAGGACCACTTTGTCTCTACAGAATAAAATGTAGCCTTTTTCAATGCAGTGAGGCTGGGGCTCACTGATTTCGCTGACAGAAATTACCATGAGGAAGAAACTATTTTCATGTGGCATATCTCAAATAAACCGAAAACATAGGCTCAAAATGGGAACCCATGAGCCTAACCATACACACATTTAGGCCCTGTAAACATCAAGCTAGTTAAAACATTTTAAGGTGCTTAAAATGTTTTAACTAGCACAAACACAGCGCCCGTCCGCATTTAAGCATGGTTTCACAGCGTGTTAGGAAACTGTGCTTAAACCGTACTGCGAACTAGTCTCAAATCCATTTTTAAAAACGGTTTTATGAGAGAAAGCGTGTTACCCTATAGTGTGGACAGGCATCTGCATATTGCTCTTCCAGGAAGCTTGTTAAGGGTCTTGGAGAACCCGTTTAAAAAACATTACTGGAGGCTGATGCAGGCGGAGTCGACTTTGTGGTATAACAGAGTTAAAACTCGGTTGAAGACTGATCTGGACGGGCTGCTGTGGTGAGTTTAAAAACATTTTTAAAATGTTTTTTAAACAGTGCAAATCTTCAGCTCGAATGATGTACAGGGCCTTAGGCACCATGCTGGCACAGTTCCTTGTGAGGGTGTGTGCAAATAGGATAGGCCTTTAAAGAGCCTTTTGAAAACAGGATCTGGGGCACAGAGAAATAGAGAAGCATTCTGTCCACTGAAATATAAGTATATGCTTTTAAGGTACTGGACTGTAAGTCCAGTAAATGCAATAGCTAAGATAGCCCAGCACAGCTGGGACACCACCCTGTACTGTTATGTGTGAAACCCTTAAAGAGCCTATTGGAGATCGGATCTGGAGCGTGTGAGGTGTGGGATAAAATAGGACTCCAGGCAACAAGTTATAGATAAGCTGATATTTATTCCTAATGGACTTATTCAATGGACTGGCGACAAAACAAAATAAAAATCATACAAGGTAACATACAAACACACTAGAAGCAACTAGTGTCACCACTCAGAGCAGAACAAGTCTGCTCTTCACCAAACTATCTGTTGAAATGAAGGACAGCATCACATTTATAGTGGAGAGACAGGAGAGAGCCTAATTCTCCTCCCAGTTAAGTCACAAGATATAAAATATCTTTAACGATTATTAATTTCTAAACATGAATTCTAATGTTATTTTTCATTTACATATTAAGCTCTAATTGAAATAAAATGTACAAAATAGAGATATAACCAAAAAGGTCTAGAAGAACTCTGCCCCTCTATGTCAGGTTTATAAGTAGAGCAAAAGAAAGGCTGGCCGGCTAGTACAGACCTGGAGACAGAGGAAGGTGAAGCTCCTAGAAGCTTTAACCCAGCAATAATACAGCCTGCTAGACTAACCATCCCAGGTAAATGTACATAGGTTCATAATTATCTCTTACCTATAGCGTGCTTTGGAGGGAATGTAAAATAATATAACCTGGCAAACATAAACATATTTCTTTTCAGCCTTCAGTTAAGCTTATAAGAAAAAATTACTCACCTTAGTAATGTTGTTTGTTCTAATGGAGTCTTGCTATATTATGACATATGCAGTATAACCCCAGAGTTAGAACTGCTCCGGAGGTGAAAAGAGTTAACTTCCATGCAGGGCATGGAATCTTATGAAGACTCGTTAAACACTCTGTCTATTGAAACTCAAACTTAAACTGTCAGATCTTTACGAGCAAAAACTCACCTAAGGTTCTGTGGAAGCAGTAAACCTACACTAGCCACTGGCTACTAACTACAAAAACACCCTTTTTTTTTTGTTCTTGATCCCAAAGCAAAGACTCAAGTCTGGGGATTCAAGAAGGAAAAATTCAAGCATAACACCTAAGCACCTAGAAGGGTGAAATAAAGTGGGCATCAAAGAAGTGCCAACATTGCACTGCCCACCCACATCCCAAAAACAGAGGTTCTGAGAGGGGCAGGCTGGGGGGTCATAATATAGCAAGACTCCATTAGAAGAAACAACATTACTAAGGTGAGTAATTTTTTCTTCAAACAACATGAAGTCTTGCTATATTATGACATATGCAGACTACACAGCAGTACCTCCATGGAGGAGGGACAGAACCTACTTGGGAAATAGGCTCTGAAGCACAGCTGTGCCAAATCGAGCATCACTCCTAGCCTGGATATCCAGGGAGTAATGCTTAGTAAAAGTGTGAACTGTTTTCCAGGTAGCTGCTTGACATATCTCTAGGATAGGAATGTCCCTGGCAGCAGCCAGAGACGCAGCTGTACCTCTGGTAGAGTGAGCCCTCAGGCCTGAGGGAGGAACCTTACCCAGTTTTTCGTAACAGAATTGGATACAAGAGACAATCCACCTGGCAATGGATCTTTTAGTGGCAGGTTTCCCTTTACCAACCTCACCATAAGTGAAGAACAATTGGAGGGATTCGAACCTGTGACCCTTGGTACGTTCTATATAGTAACTAAGGGCTCTTTTGACATCTAAACTGTGTAATCTCCTCTCACCAGAGGAGGAATAGTCAGTGAAGTACACAGGAAGAGACATGGATTGATTAAGGTGAAAGTCTGAAACCACCTTAGGCAAAAACTTCCTGTTAGTCCTGAGGACTACCTTATCCCTATGAAAGGAGAGATAAAATCAAGCTCCACTGACAAGGCTTGTAGCTCACTTATGCACCTGGCAGAGGTGATGGCTACCAAAACACAATTTTCCAAGTCAAGTACTTCAGCTCTGCTGAAGACAATGGCTCAAAAGGGGTTGCATAAGCTGAGCGATGCAAATATTAAGATCCCAAGCAGGGGCAGGATCCCTGAGCGGGGTTGGTGTGAAGCAACCCTTTAAAAACTTGGAGAACACAGGGTGAGCTGATAAAGAAGAGGCTTACCTGCTGACAAGAAGACAGACACAGCTGCCAAGTGCACTTTTGGGTGTGGCCTCAGCCCCAAGAATTCAGATGCACCAAATAATCCAGGATTGTGGGCACACCAGCAGATTCTGGGGAAATATGTTTACCAGCACACCATATGGAAAATCTCTTCCATTTTGAATTATAGGTAGCCCTGGTGGAAGGCTTCCTAGAGGCCTTCAAGATATCCAATACACCTTGAGAGAGGTGTAGGTCAGCAAACTCTAACTCTTCAAGAGCCAAGCCTTGAGATTGAGAGATTTGAGGTTCAGATACCAAACTCTCCCCTGGGCACAGGTTAACAGGTTGTGATTCATGGGAAGACATAGGGGAGGGTGGACTGCTAAGGACATGAGGAGTGGGTACCAGGGTTGCCTGGCCCAATCTGGAGCAATCAGGATCATCTTGCAGGATTGAGATCTGATTCTGACTAGCACTTTGAAAAGAAGGGGAAAGCGGGGAAGCATAGAAACTTCCTTCCCAACTGAGAAGGAAGGCATCCAGAGGGACTGAGCCCAACACTGGGGGCCTGCAGCAAAAAGATTGGTGATTGTCTGGGGCTGCAAAGAGATCTATTTTCGGAGTGCCCCATCTGGCAAAATATACCTCAGTACCAGGGGATCCAGTGCCCATTCGTGATGGCCCTGGGAAATCCTGCTGAGAGCATCCGCTAGGACATTGTCCTTGCCTGGGAGGTGAACTGCCGTAAGGGAGGCATTCAGAGAATAAGCCAGAGACCACAACTTCATTGCTTCGGTGCACAAGGCCGTAGACCGAGTGCCCCCTTGCTTGTTGATGTACCACATTGTGGTGGTATTGTCTGTTCTGACCTGAACCACCTTGTTCTGGACAGATGTGGAAATAACCTGGAGTGCTAGAAAAACTGCTCTGAGCTCCAGCAAATTGATGTGGAGCAGAGATTCTTGAGGGGACCACAGCCCTTGGGTGGAAAGGTCGCCCATGTGAGCCCCCACCCCAAGAGGGATGCATCTGTAGTAAGGGTCAAGGAATGAGACTGGGGAGTGAAGGGAACCCCCTGTCTCAGATTGTTCTGATCCTGCCACCACTGAAGGGCCTGGATCAGGGTTTGAGTCACTGGAATCAATTTGGTTAAGGGGTCTGTCCTTTGAGACCAAAAGGCTCTCAAATGGAACTGAATGTCCCTCATTTGAA
Source organism: Neoceratodus forsteri (assembly GCA_016271365.2). Lineage (NCBI taxonomy): Eukaryota > Metazoa > Chordata > Ceratodontiformes > Ceratodontidae > Neoceratodus > Neoceratodus forsteri. The sequence goes on from CM028130.1 coordinate 1,455,551,225, forward strand.
ATCTTGCTCCCTGCACCACTGCTGTAGAAGCAGCCATGTACCCCAAGGGCTGTAGAAAATGCCTTGCTGGTCGAAGACATGCATGGTGAAAGAGGAGGCCAGAGACACCAGGGTACTTGCTCTTTCCAGAGGAAGGAAGGCTCTGGCTTCTTTTGTGTTCAGTTCTGCGCCTATAAAGGTGAGAAGCTGAACAGGCTCCAGAACTGACTTTGGAAGACTGAGAAGGAAACCTAGAGATGTAAGCAGCTGCTGGGTTACTTGTAAATGTAGTTTGACCTGTTCTGGAGACTGGCCTACAATGAGCCAGTCGTCCAGATAAGGAAAGATGGCAATCTTTTGCCTTCTTAAATGAGCAACTGCTACTGCCAGGCATTTTGTGAACACCCTTGGGGCCGAGGTGAGGCCGAAGGGCATTGCTCTGAACTGGTAATGGTCTGAGGGCAGTTTGAATCTGAGGTACTTTCGATGGGATTCTGGCAGAAGACACCAGGAGTAAGGACTGCTGTGTGACTGAACTTCTCTGCTGGGACTAAGTAGAAGAACTTTTGTATTTGGACCTTTAATTTAGGGTAAAAACTAACATACAAAACAAAAAAAAAAGTGTGTGTTTGGGTTAACTGAACTGAATGGGTAACTGAAAAGTCATCTAAGTGTAAATCTCAGATGACTAAAAGGACTACTGCTGTGAGGTTTAAATTACTTTTAGAAAGATCTGAGTAAGTAGAGAGGTGCTTAGCTAGAAGGAAGCTACATTTAAAGACTGCCTTAGAAAGATTCTGCTAATAGCATGGCAGAAGACACCAGGAGAAAGGACTGCTGTGTGACTGAACTTCTCTGCTGGGACTAAAGTAGAAGAACTTTTGTATTTGGACCTTTAATTTAGGGTAAAAAACTAACATACAAAAAAAAAGTGTGTGTTTGGGTTAACTGAACTGAATGGGTAACTGAAAAGTCATCTAGGTGTAAATCTCAGGTGACTAAAAGGACTTAACTGCTGTGAAGTTTAAATTACTTGTAGAAAGATCTGGTAAGTAGGGGGAGTGGCTTACCTAGAAGGAAGCTACATTTAAAGACTGCCTTAGAAAGATTCTGCTAATAACTTGGTAGAAGACACCAGGAGAAAGGACTGCTGTGTGACTGAACTTCTCTGCTGGGACTATATTGCCCTCCCCTCCACCCAGAGCTAGTTCTATTTTTATAGGCACAGGATTTGACTGACAACAGGAACTTCCTGTTTAGGGGCAGGAAGTGAGTGATCACAGAACCACCAAGGACCCACCATCCTAGAAGGGCAAGAGTAGCTCTCCGCCCCTCTAGCTGCTGGAGGTCTGCCTCTGAACAAGTAAGTGGTCTACTGAGAAATAGGATATTCTTGTCTCAGAACAGGACAATCAGGGCTTAAAGACCACACAGGCAGAAAGTAAGGAGAGAGAGAAAAAAAACACGGAAGGAGTAAGGATTGCAAACAGTTAAGGGGCCAGAAATAAGACATGATTGAGTGGCGCAGTGCAGTGGCACTGTGGGCAGCAGTCTTCCGGGAGATGTTCTGGAGAATGCGGTGTTGTCCCATCTGCAGGCACTCTCTGGGCTGAGGAGGAGGTTGCTCATCTCCAGGCTGAGTTGGCCAGGATTTGTGGGACCTCCTCTTCCATCCAGGGACCACCAGTGCCACTGCCGTTGCCTCAGAGGTTGCCAAGAAGAGGCGGTTGGACCACAGTGGGCTCAGGAGGGTGAGGGGTGGTGGAACAGAGCATCCTCCAGTTGGCCTCTCCAATTCCTATGCCATTCTGGCAAAGTGTGGTTCCTCTATGGAGGCACCTACAGTGGAGACCAAGGAGGATGCTGGGAACCTCCACAAAGGAGACCCACAGGAGGGTGGCAGGGGACCCTGCAGGGGAAGGAAACAACTCCTGGTGGGGGACTCCATTGTTAGGAAGGTAGAACTGGGCAAGGAAGGGGAGAGGGAGGTAAGGTGCCTGCCTGGCGCCATGGCTTGGAGGGACAGGGAGCGAATCCTCAGGATTGCCGGAGCAGCTGCACAGGGGAGGGAGCTGGATGTCATTGTCCACCTAGGGACAAATGACCTGGCTAAGAAAGGGATTAGAGAAGTGCAGGAAGAGTTTGTGGAATTGGGGAGGGGCCTTAGTCAAGTAGCACGCACGGTAACCTTCTCGGAGGTGCTACCCATCTATGGCATAGAAGAGGCTAGGGTGTTCCGCACCATGGGATTCAATCAGTGGTTGAAAAACTGGTGTGGAGCTCAGGGATTTGGCTTCATTGGGGACTGGGGGTCCACCTGGAGTGATGCAAGCCTATACTGGCATGATGGGCTGCATCTGTCCGGGAGGGGAACCAGGATCCTAGGTGATAGGTTTAAATGCTTCATTGGCAAGCTTTTAAACTAGCCAAGGGGAGGCACTGGAAAGGAGCAGGAAAATCCTAGCCCCCAAACAATCACGGTAGTAAGTGTGGCAAACACCAACATGGAGGTGTCAATAGGAGAAGGGCAGGGTAAATGGAGAAGTGACAAAGGCAAGAAGGACAGGGATGGGGCAAAAGGGGTAAGGCCATCAGGAAATGGAGGTAATGAGTACCAATGCCCGTAGTCTGGGCAACAAGCTCCTGAGCTGGTGGCCTTAATGGAAGAGGATGCCTGGATATCGTAGCAATCACAGAAACATGGTACAAGAGAACCATGACTGGGATGTTAACATACCAGGGTACATAACTTACAGGAGAGACAGGCAGGGAGAAGAGGGGAGAGGTAGCTCTCTATGAAGGAGGGATAAAAGCAACTGAACAAAAGAGTAAACAGGGAGGAGAGGAGGCACTGTGGGTCACCTTGAAGACTGGAAAGGGCACCACAATCCGCACAGGGGTTGTGTACAGACCCCATGTCAGGGGAAGGAATGGACAAGGATATGATGGAAGGCATTCTTAGAATGGCAGAAAGGAGATACTGTTGATGGGAGACCTGAATATGCCAGATGTTAACTGGAGCACATTTGCTGCAGCCACATCAAAAACAGAGGCCATTCTTGATGCCCTACATGTGGCAGACATTAGACAGCTAGTTTCGGAACCCACTCGTGATGGAGCAATCTTAGACCTCGTAGTCTCAAACGGGGGCAGTGAGAGGATCTCAGATCTAGAAGTGGGTTGCCATCTGGGGACAAGTGACCATCAAACAGTGTGGTTCACGTTAAACTCAGCTACAGAAGTCAAGCCATACAAAGTGAGGGTACTGGAATTTAGGAGGCTGACTTTGGCAAGATGGAGAGTGCCTCAGAAAACACTAGCAAACAGGCTAGAAGGAGGTGTGGAGCAACAATGGGAATTATCAAAACTGCCATCACAGAGGCAACAAGCCTTTTGTGAAAGCAAATAAACAAATTAAAAGCGAAAGAAAAAGCCACTATGGTTCTCAAGAGGTGGCTGTGAAAGTCAGGAAGAAAAGATAGCATTCCGAAGTATAAGAAAACACAGAAGGAGCAGGACAGAGGCTGTACCAGTTAAGGCAGAAAGAAGCAGGGAGGAAGTCAGAATAGCAAAGTCCCAAACAGGAAAAGATAGCCAACTCAGTTAAGAAGGGGATAAAACTTTATAGGTACATCAGCGTGAGAAAGACAAAGGGAGGGATAGTGAGGCTGAATAGAATGAACAGTGGGTGGGCAGAGGGGACAGTGAAAAGCAGGAATACTGAACGAATATTTCTGCTCAATATTCACAAAAGAAGGAGGGAAGTGCCTAATCCAATTAACAGAAGCACTCTTGATAGGGGGTCGATCCCAGTCCTTTCACAGAAGAAGGGGTTCTGCAAGAACTCCCTAAAACTGAAGGTGGACAAAGCAATGGGTCCTGATGGAATTCACCCAAATTCTAAAAGAATTAAGGAAGGAACTAGTAGAAACCACTGGCTACTCTTTTTAATAAATCATGGGAGGATGGTGTGGTACCTGAGGACTGGAGGAAGGCGGATGTGATTCCCCTTCACAAAGTGGGACCAAGACAGAGGCAGGAAACTACAGACCTGTCAGTCTGACCTCTGTGGTAGGAAAAGTGATGGAGTCACTTCTGAAGGACAGAATAGTTGAGTACCTAGAGGTCAGTGGAGCACAGGATCCAAGGCAGCATGGGTTCACAGCGGGAAGGTCAGTGGACAGATCTAATAGATTTCTTTGACTGGGTGACCAAAGTAGTAGACCAGGGAGGGGCTGTGAACATGGCCTACCTAGACTTTAGCAAGGCATCTGACACAGTCCCACAAAAGATTATTAGTCAAATTAACCAGCCAGGGGTGGGTCCCAGGGTGGTAGCCTGGGTAAACATTGGCTGGACAACAGAGACACAGAAGGTAATTGTAAAATGGAGTCCACTCTGGAAGAAAGGGGCGGTTACCAGTGGGGGTGCATGAGGTTCAGTATTGGGTCCAGTCCTTTTAATGTCTTCATCAGTGACATTGCAGAGGGACTGGAAGGAAAAGTATGCCTTTGCAGGTGACACAAAGATCTGCAACAGGGTTGATACACAAGGAGGCGTGGAAAGGATGAAAAGGACTTGGCAAGGTTGGAGGAATGGTCAGACGTATGGCAGCTAGGATTCAATGCAAAAAAGTGCAAAATAATGCACCTGGGAAACAAGAACCCAGGGGAAGAATACACAATGGGTGGGGAGGTAGTAACAACAACAAAACAGAAAGGGACCTGGGGGTAATCATATCAGATGACCTTAAGGTTAGCAAGCAATGTGAGAAGGCAGTAGGGAGGGCCGGGGGTATACTGGGATGTATAGGGAGAGGCATCAGCAGCAGAAAACAGGAAGTTGTTATCCCTCTGTACAAACAGTTGGTGAGACCCCATCTGGAATACTGTGTCCAGTTCTGGAGACCCCATCTCCGCAAGGACATAGACAGGATAGAGGCAGTCCAGAGGAGGGCAACTAAAATGGTGCAGGGTCTGCAAGAGAAGCCGTATGAGGAGAGACTAAAGGAGCTTAATATGTATACCCTTGAGGAAAGAAGGGAGAGGGGACATGAGAAACTTTCAAATACCTCAAGGGAATCAACAAAGTCCAGGAGGGAGCATCTTTCAGAAAAGAGACTTGCAAGAACAAGGGGACACAATTTAAAGATAGAAGGAGGGCGGTTCAGGGGCAATGTGGAAGTATTATTTCACAGAGAGGGTAGTGGATGCATGGAACAGCCTTCCTAAGGAAGTTATGGGGTCTAAAACTGTGGGAGAATTCAAGAATGCATGGGACAGACATAAGGCAATTCTTGTGGGGGCAGGAAGATATAGGCTGTTGGTTAACTAGGATCTACGGCCTCATCCTGTAGGTAGAAATGGGCAGACTAGATGGGCTAGCGGTCCTTATCTGCCATCAAAGTCTATGTTTCTATGGGAGCTTCAGATGAGAACATGGAAGTAGGCATCCTTGAGGTCCAGGGAGGCTAGCCAGTCCCCTGGCCTTAGAGAGGATAAAATAATCCCCAGGGTCACCATTTTGAACTTTGGTTTTAAAAGGTGCTTGTTTAGATACCTGAGATCCAGAATGGGCCACCATTCTCCTGTCTTTTTTAGGGTAAGGAAGTACCTGGAGTACAACCCTTTGCCCTGGTGTATGGGTAGAACCCTTTCCACGGCTCTGAGAGCCAGGAAGGCAGAAACTTCTGCTTCCAGGGCAGGTGCCTCTGATGGGTTTGCAGGTGGAAAGATCTGGCTCTCATCTTGGAAATTTTTGAAGCTGAGAACCGAGTCCTAACTTACTACTTCCAGGACCCATTTGTCTGACATTAAAGACTTCCAGTCCTGGACAAAGTAAGCCAGCCTGCCCCCTACCGGTGAGAAGAATCGGCCCTAGCTACCCCCATCAGGGAGCCCTGTTTTGCAGGGGCTTTGGGTTGAGGGGTAGAAGCAGACTTACTAGAGCCTTCTGCCCCTTCCTCTAAAGAGACCCCTCTGGGCATAAGCAGAAGGAGGCCTGGGCTTGGTAAAACGGCTATGAAAGGCCTGCCCCTGCCCCGGACATGCTGCCTTTGAGAGTGACTTGCCTTTCTTTGGCCTGTGCACCCTATAGGGTGGTCCTATACTCATCCATTTTCTTCATATAATTCTCATTCTGCTCCCCAAACAGAGAATTTCCCACAACAGGAAAATCCATAGCCTTAGACTGGGTATCCTGTGACACGGCAGTACATCTGAGCCAGGCCATTCTGCGAAGAGACACAGATGTAGCCATAACTCTAGATGAAACATCATTAGAGTCTACAGTTGCATGAAATTGCACCTTGGATGCCTCAATCCCGTCCGCAGCCACCTGCGCCAGCTCCCTGGCAAGCTGTTCAGGTGCCTGTTTTGCTAGGGCCAGGACAGTATCCCACCTGGATTTCTGGTACCTAGCTGCGTAAGCCATATAATTTGCCTGTCTGAGTCCCAAAGATGCTGCCATGTACTGTTTCTTTGCCATGGCATCTATCCTCCTGGAATCCTTTTCAGGAGGGTGAGAGGCTAGAGGAATAGTTGCCTTGTCACAGGCTGCAGCCTGCACTACCCCCACATGGCTGCACTGCTGAGATAGGAACTCTGTATCAGAGCCTGATAAAGCATACCTCTTGTCCATCCTTTTATCCACAGGGAGGACAGAATGAGGAGTTTTCAGAATTTTTACTGTCTGTTTCCTAAAAGATTTATGCAAGGGAATAGACAGTCTCCTAGACTCTGGAATATCCGTCATTTCCACAAAATCAGGCTCTTCTTGATCATCAACAGCTTCCTCAACAGGGAGTTGCAGAGTGTCAGCAACTTTCTTGTAAAACAAAAAATGAGAAGGGGACTCAGATAGCCTGGGAGGGGATACTCCTGAGGGTCTGTCTGGAGAGATGTCCAGTTCAATGGGCACATCCAGACTGTCAAAATCACAACTCTCCTCGTACCCTCCCTCCCTTCCTCTGGTTCATAAAATCTTCAAAATCATAATCTTGAACCGAGGAACCCAGCGAACCAAGCGCTTGTCCAATGGTGCCGGTTCGGACGGAACTGGGGAAGAGACTGGACAATTTGGATAGCTTTGGCTATTTCCTCAGCGGTTGGAGAAATAACCTTTGGCCCTAAACTAGCTGACCTTCTAGCCTTTTTAGTTGGAACGGCTCCTCAGAGCTGGTTCTTCTTTACCAGAAGCATCGCCTGGTCAGAGGGCACTCCCTTAGGTTCAGTTGGAACCGAACCCGGGCTGGCCATTCGGGTCAGTGGACTTTTAGCCTCCCTTTCCTGAGCCTACCAACTCTTTTCCACGGTGGCAGCAGGAAAATTCTGACAAATCTGGCAGTCTGCATTGAGGTGGTCAAACCCCAGACAATATACACAAATGGTGTGTGGGTCAGCCTTGGCAAAGGCTTCCCCACAGAAGGCCACAGTGCTGAAACCCAGTGGGTCCGTTTTTTTTGGGTTTCTCAGACATAGTGCCAGCCTAACCAAAACTTTCCCATTAATGGCAATCCACCAAGCAAGACTCTCTTATCGGTTCCCAACCGTGTCACGGGTCGTGGAAAAACGTAATAAAATCCGTTCTTTTTTAGAACCGATAAGAACCGGGAACCGCACTCTAAAGGGCTAGAAAGTAATTTTTAAACCCCTCTGATCGGTTCAAACCGACCAAAAAAAGACATTTACAAGTTCCACACAGAAGAAAAATAATAAATAACCCTATCTGTTACTCACAATACCACAGACAGAGCTTGAACCGATGATTGCGGTTAAATTTGGTAAAATAAACCAAAAATTACACTTTAAAACCACAAACAAACCGAGCAGCAGGAGGAATCTCGGGCGACTGTTCAGTAGAAGGTGAGTAAAGAATCTGACAGTTTAAGTTTGAGCTTCAACAGACAGAGTGTTTAACCGAGCTCGCGCTCAAGATTCCATGCCCTGCATGGAAGTTAACTCTTTCACCTCCGGAGCAGTTCTAACCTGGGGTTATACTGCATATGTCATAATATAGCAAGACTTCATGTTGTTTGAATAAATTTGGGCTTCAACTATATGAACATGAGAACAAAATAAACTTGGCTGTATGTGTAACACAAGCTAAAAGGAAAACATTTAGTCAGGTGTCTTATTTCCCCTCCCTTTCTTTAGGCTGCCGCCGACAAGATATCTTGTCCTAAAAACCTATGCGTTCTAAATCTTCCGGCAGCCTAAGGGTTAAAACTGCTACACTAATTAAAATGAGAAAGGGGGGGGGGGCGCTAATAACCCTGGTTCTGACTTGAAACGCTTAGGGAATAACTGATGTAAATAACCTTTATTTTCAATAGGTGATTGAAGCTCTTTTATGACAGTTAGTTCGTCCAGTACAGCTGGACTTGAAAAGTCAAGGTACGGTCAGTTTCAAAACTTTAATTACCGGCGAAGGTTTATTTGTGCTGGTTCAAAACATAGGGACTTCAGAATGCAAACAGGAAACAGCAGCCAAATCTACGGAGCTGCTCAAGCAGTTTGTAAATACACACGACTACAAGGGGGTGTGACCATGCTTTGCACAGAGCGAGGAAACTTCACAGGGAAAGCACAGCATTAAACGCTGTCAGGGCTCTGCTCTTTAAAGGCTTTTAAGGAGGAGGAGGAGGAAAGTATTAAAGCACAGACAGGCTCACACGGAGCACTGAATTAAAAAATTAGAACCGTGCCCTGTACGGCTTCTGATTCAACAGACATGGCTTACAGTCTGTAAGTAGAAACGCGCGCCTTGCATAAAGCCTTGCATTCAGCTTCAACTACAGCTAAAGGGCGTAACGCTGAGCTGAATAAATAAGTCAGCTTCATAAATACAAACCAATTCAAAAAACAAAACCAGTACTGCATTAACTCTGGAAATATTAGCGCATTTACCAGTTAAGGCAGGGCGTATAGGACAATATGCTGAATGGATTCTGACGAGGGAAACAGAAACATAGGAAAATTTAATTAAACAGTATCAGGTAGCCAACCAGATATTAAAAAAAAAAATAAAGATACAGAAAAGACGAAGGATAGAGAAAACAACGCTGTTGCAACAGACTTAAAGATAGAGTATTATTCCCTTGTACTGAATCCATTCTCACAGAGCGACTTGAAACATTTTGTCTAGCTGATATGCAGGCTGATGCTACAGCTAGGAGGACTTAGGGTGCTGGACTGCAAGTTAAATGAATGTAAATAGCAAAATAATCAAACACAGCTGGGACCCCAGCATGTGCTGATACCAGTTCCTAGTTGAATACCAATAGAAAAACATTTTCCCTTTAAAGCACAGATTTTAATAGAGGATTCCTGTAACCACTTAAAATGTCCAAGACATTTTCAGAAAAATACAAGTCTACATATTGTAGTCCCCAAGAGCCATGCCTCGAGCCAGAGTTTTTGTACAGGAAGCCTCCCTTTGTTGGAGGTTAGCAGATTGTGCCTCCGAGGAAGGTGTATTGGTTCAAACCCAGACATGGAGAATAGCAGAGAGTACCATGGCTGCCTGGCCCAGTCTGGTGCTATCAAGAGCACTGATGCTGACTGACACCTGAGCTTAAGAAATACTCTGTACACCAGAGGGAAAGAGGAAAAACATGAAACAATTACTCACCATAGTAATGTTTCTTCTAATGGAGTCTTGCTGTATTCAGACATAATGCAGTTAGCCCCAGCACTTGAACTGCCCCAGTGAGGAAAGAGTTAACTCTATGAAGAAGCATGGAACGTTGAGCTTGAGCTCGATTTTCAAACCTATGTCTGTGGTACTTCCCAGTGTAACCGTCAGATTCTTACGAGCAACTAACTAGGCACTAAAATATGGAAATTGTTTGAAACATATAGCCAAAAGGCAACAAATAGTTTTGGGGTCCAAAAAGACTCAAGTCGAGAACCCAAGAAGAAACAAGGTAGTGACAATTTAGGCTATGAACATAAGAATAATAAACATAACAGCTACCCCACCAAAAGGGAGGTACACAAGGTACACCCCTGAGGTGCAACACTGTACCTGCCGGCCCACTTCCCAAAAACAGGTTCTGAGAGGGGAGGCGGGGGGGGTCTGAATACAGCAAGACTCCATTAGAAGAAACAATATTACTATGGTGAGTAATTTTTTCTTCAAACAACATGAAGTCTTGCTGTATTCAGACATAATGCAGACTACCAAGCAGTTCTCTATGGAGGAGGGAATGCAGAACCTACTTTGGGAACAGGGTCTGCAGTACTGCTGTGCCAAACCTAGCATCACTCCTAGCCTGGATGTCCAGGGAGTAATGCTTGGTGAATGTATGTACTGTTTTCCAGGTGGCTGCTTTAAAGATCTCTAAGAAGGGAATATCTCTGGCCGCAGCTAGAGAGGCAGCTGTATCCCTAATGGAGTGAGCCCTCAGGCCTGAAGGGGGTGTTCTACCCAATTTGTCACAGCACTACTGTGTACAACAAACAATCCACCTGGCAATAGATCTTTTAGTGCAGGCTTACCTTTCCCACTTCACCATAAGTGAGAAACAACTGAACACAAGTCATTTCTGTGTGCCTTAGTATGCTCTATGTAGTAGCTAAGAGCCCTTTTAACATCCAAACTGTGTAATCTTCTTTCCTTGAAGAAGAATGGTCAGTGAAAAACACAGGGAGCGATATGGACTGGTTTGGGTGAAATCTGATACCACTTTAGGCAAGAACTTCCTATTAGTTCTTAGGACCACTTTATCCCTATGGAAGGATAGGAAATCAGGTTCAACTGATAGGGCCCTGTAATTCACTAATCCACCTGGCAGAAGTAATAGCTACCAGAAACAGTTTTCCAAGTCAAGTACTTCAATTCAGCTGAAGCCATAGGCTCGAAGGGTGGCTGCATCGCGAGCAATGCAGACATTAAGATCCAAAGCGGAGTACGCTCCCTAAAGGGAGGGTTAATGTGGAGCAGACCTTTGAAAACTTTCTTAAAACAGGATGAGATGCCAGAGAAGAGCCTTCCCTGCTGAAAGGAATGCAGAGACAGCCGCTCGATGAACCTTCAGTGTGGCAGGCCTAAGGCCTAGACCATTCAGATGAACTAGATAGTCTAAGGTTGTGGAAATATCTGCAGAATCAGGCAGGATGCCTTTCTGAGAGCACCAAATACTGAACCTCTTCCATTTGGAATTGTAAGTTTTTCTAGTGGAAGGTTTCCTGGAGACCTTTAGAATATCCAGAACTCCCTCAGAGAGATGAAGTGCTGCATATTCTAACTCTTCAAGAGCCAGGCCTTGAAGTTGAGGGACTGGAGATTGGGGAACCAGATCCGCCCCTGGGAGGAGGAGAGAAGATTGTATCTCCTGGAAGACACAGGGGACATGACACAGCCAAGGACAACAGAAGAGGATACCAGGGTTGTCTGGCCCAATCTGGAGCCACCAAAATCACTGTGCAGGGTTGAGTTCTTATCTTGATCAGAACTCTGAACAGGAGAGGGAAAGGAGGGAAGGCATAGAGAAACCTGCCCTTCCAGTCCAGAATGAGGGCTTCCTGGGGATCTGTCCTCAGGACTGGAGGTCTGCAACAAAACAGAGGAAGTTGATGATTGTCTGGTGCTGCAAATAAATCTATCTCTGGGATGTCCCACCTGGAGAAAATGATCTTCAGAATGTGATAATTCAGGGACCATTCGTGATGTCCCTGTGAAATCCTGCTCAGGGCATCTGCTAACACATTGTCTTTCCTGGAAGAGACCAAATCTTCATGGCCTCCGTGCAAGGCCATGGACCGAAGTGCCTCCTGCTTGTTGATGTACCACATTGTAGTAATGTTGTCCATCCTGATTTGGACCACCTTGCCCTTGACTGAATCTGAGAAGATCTGAAGGACTAGGAAAACTGCCCTGCGTTCCAGGAGATTGATATGAAGAAGAGACTCCTGCGGGGACCAGATTCACTGAGCTGTCAGGGCTCCCAGGTGGGCTCCCCAGCCTATGAGAAGCATCCGTAGTCAGTACTACTGATGGAACCTGAGGGAGAAATGGAACCCCTTGTCTGAGGCTGTCCTGGTCCAGCCACCACTGGAGAGCTTGTACCAGAGTTCGGGTCACTGTAATCATTTTGGAGACAGTGTCCCTTCTCTGTGACCAAAAGAACCTTAGATGGAACTGAATGTCCCACATGTGAAATCTGGCTTCCTGAACCACTGCAGTGGAGGCTGCCATGTGGCCCAAGAGTTGGAGGAACTGTCTCGCTGGAAGAGAAACCTGAGGCTGAAAGGAGGAAGCGAGGTCTACTAAGGCCTTCACCCTTGCCAGAGGAAGGAAGGAAGGCTTTTGCTTGGACGGTATCCAATTCCACCACAAGAAGGCAAGAAGCTGTACTGGTTCGAGGACTGATTTTGGCAGATTTAGAAGAAACCCAGAGAACTGAGCAAGTCCTGGGTGGGTTGCAGAGCTGCCTGACCTGATATGATGACTGCCCTACCAGCAGCCAGTCGTCCAGTTATGGAAAAATGGTGATACCCTGTCTTCTGAGGTAAGCCACCACTACTGCAAAGCACTTTGTGAACACCCTTGGAGCTGATGTTAGGCCAAAGGCATGACCTTGAACAGATAGTGGCCTGAAGGCAACTCGAACCTCAGGTATTTCTGTGGGAGCATCTTATAGGGATATGAAGTAGGCATCCTTGAGGTCTAGTGATGCTAGCCAATCTCCTGGCCTTAAAGAGGGAAGGATTATTCCCAGAGTTACCATTTTGAATTTGGGTTTTGATAAGTGTTTGTTCAAGTACCTTAGATCCAGGATGGGTCGCCACTCCCCGTTTTCTTTGGGGTAAGGAAGTACCTGGAGTACAGGCCTTTTCCCCTGTGTTGAGTAGGAACCTTCTCTATGGCTCTGAGAGCTAGGAGAGAGGAAACCTCTGCCTCCAGGGCAAGGGTTTCTGAGATTGATCCACGTGGAAAACACTTGGCCCTCCTTTTTGGGTACCTTTTGAAACTGAGGGCTAGGCCCTGGCTTACTACTTTTAGGACCCACTTGTCTGAGGTAACAGACTTCCAGGCCTGAAAGTAGTAAGCCAGCCTGCCTCCTACCGGGACTGGGGAGTCGACCTGGGCTGACACCTCAGGGTGTCTGCTTGGCAGGAGCCTTAGACTGGGAGGAGGAGGAGGAAGCAGCCCTGCTTATCCCCCTCCTGCCCCTCCCTTGGAAAAACACCCTTTGGGGGTAAGAAGAGGAGGCCTGGGCTTGGTAAGGCCTGCCCTGCCCCTGGACTGCTGCTTATGAGATTGGCGTGCCTTTCCTTGGCCTGTGCACTCTTGTAAGATTGTTCTGTATTCGTCCATTTTCTTCATGTAAGCCTCTGTCTGCTCCCCAGAAAGTTACCAACTACAGGAAAATCCACAGCCTTAGACTGGGTGTCCTGTGATAGGCTAGTACATCTGAGCATGCCTCCTGAGAGACACAGATGTAGCCATGACTCTGGATGCCACATCGTTGGAGTCCACAGCAGCGTGAAATTGTACTTTAGATGCCTCAATTCCATCTGCAGCCACCTCCTCCAGCTCTCTGGCTAGCTGGGGGGAGGACTGTTGAGCCAGTTTCAGAACCATATCCCACCTGGACTTCTGGTACCTGGCTGTATATGCCAAATAATTTGCCTGCCTGAGTCCCAAAGAGGATGCCAAGTATAGTTTTTTGGCCATGGCATCAACTTGTCTGGGGGCTGTGAAGCCAAAGGAATGTTTGCCCTGTCACAGGCTGCAGCCTGCACTACCCCAACATGGCTACGATGTGAATAAAGGAACTCCGCAGCTGAGCCTGATAACATATACCTCCTGTCCATTCTTTCATCTTCAGGAGGTAAAGAGTTAGGAGTCTGTAGAATCTTTGTCTGTTTCCCAAGGACTTATGAAGGGGATAGACAACCTTTTCGACTCTGGGATGTCCATCATCTCCACAAAATCAGGCTCTTCTTCCTCCTCAGCAGCTTCAACCATAGGGAGCTGGAGGGTTTGGGCCCACCTTCTTGTAAAACAAGAAGTGTGAAGGGACTCAGAGAGCCTGGGAGGAGAGATATCAGAGGGCCTGTCTGGGAGATGTCGGTTCAATGGGCACATCAGACCCCCTGGTCGTCATCATCATCAGGATAATCTTACGTCTCCTTCCACTCCTCATAGAAAGCAACGGATCGTAATCCGGAAGAGCCGATTCCGATTGACCCGACCGTCTAACCGGCAGTGCTGGTTCAGACGGAACCGGGCGAAGCGACTGGACAATACTAATCGCTTTGACTATCTCATCCGCGGCTGGAGTATGCGGTACTGGATCCGAACTGGCAGACTTTCATTTCTTTTTTCACGGAACCGACCCCTCAGAGTCGGCTCTCCTTTTGCCCGAGGAGGTATCGCCCAGGTTAGTAGGCACCTCTTCAGGTTCGGCCACAACCAAACCGGGCTGGCCATCCGGATCCAGACTTCTCAGCCTCCCTTTCCCTTAACCTACTCTGTCTTTTTTCTAGAGTGGTTTTGGGAAAGTTTTTGCAAATTTGGCAGTCTAACTGGAGATGGTCAAACCCCAGACAATAAACACAAAAACACAGATGAGGTGGGGTCAGCCTTGACAAAGGCCTCCCCACACTCAGTACAGTGTTGAAACCCAATGGGACCGTTTTTTTTCTTGGGTTTCTCAGACATGGCCAAGCCAGGTAATACTCCCCTATCAGTTACCAACTGTGTCACGGGCTGTGGAAAAAATAGAGAAAGTCTGTTTTTTTTTTTTAAACCGATAGGAACCGGAACACCACTACTAAATATCAGAAACTGCAAACACAACAAAGGGTCGAATTCCAACCAGACCAACCGATCGGAAACCAAATAAAAACAATTTACAAAGTAAATAATATCATTACCTATCTACAATACTATTGTACCATAGACAGAGAACTTTGATACCGAAAAAGTAATAAATCGGTTTGAAAAACTGAGCAGCTTTTAGAACTTTAGTACCAAAGCGAAGGGAGAAATCTCTGGCAGCGATTTCACAGTTGGGGAGTAAAGAATCTGATGGTTACACTAGGAAGTACCAGAGACAGAGGTTTGAAAATTGAGCTCGAGCTCAACGTTCTATGCTTCTGCATAGAGTTAACCCCTTCCTCTCTGGGGCAGTTCAAGTGCTGGGGCTAACTGCATACTGTCAGAATACAGCAAGACTTCATGTTGTTTGAACGATATTTGCCTGGGCCAGATGGGTACTATCAAGATCACTGTTGCTCCTTCTGCTTGTAACTTGAGGAGAAGCCTCTGGATCAAAGGGAAGGGCGGGATGGCGAAGAGGAATCTGCCCGTCCAAGACAGAGACAACGCGTCTCACAAGAAAACACTAGGCCCTGGATCTAGCGAGCAGAAATTGGGCAGTTTTGCGTTGTATGGGGAAGTAAACAGATCTATGTTTGGCGTCCCCATTTCTGGAACAGATCTTCTGCGACCATTTGCAGGAGTTCCCACACATGAGCGCTGGATCGCAACTGGCTTAACAGGTCTACTACTGGGTTGCAGACACCAGGAACACGTACTGCTGTGATCATGGTACTGTGCTGCAGGACCCAATCCCACACCATCTTTGCCTCTCTGCAAAGCTGGTAGGAGTGAGTGCCCCACTGCTTGCTGATGAATATACCACTGAGGTGTTGTTTGTTTGGACTAGCACGTGGTTCGATGGAATTTCTGAAAGCAGGGCCTGTAGAGCATACAGCACCACCCTCATCTCTAAGATGTTGATGTGCAGCTGTGACTCCAGTGGGGACCAGGTGCCCTGTATCCTGGTTCCATTTAGGTGAGCTCCCCATCCAGACCCTGAAGCATCCATGGTGAGCATTAGAGATGGAGTGGGTGCCAAAAAGGGGACTTCTTTTGCCAGGGGCTCCAGGACGAGCCACCATTGTAAGTCTTGTATGACTGGATTTGTAACTCTGACAACTTGATCGGGGCAATCCTGTCGTTGGTCCCACTGTGCTCTTAACCTCTACTGGGTGACCCTCATGTGGAGGCAGGCTAAAGGAACTGTGGCAATGGCCGCTGCCATGTGCCCCAGAAGGTGAAGCAGGGTTCGCGCAGGAACCTGCTTCTTCGAGGTGATGGCCCGTATCAGGGTCCATATGTGCTCTGTCCTATCCTCTGGCAGAAAGACTCTTCCTTGGTGGGTATCCAGGACCGTGCCAATGAATTTCTTTTTCCCAATTATTTAACCAGGTGAGACACACTAAGCTGAAAGCTTGTTTACAGGTCAATCTGGGAGCACATGGAAGTTAAGTGACTTGCTCAGGGTCACACAGTATGCAAGTGGGAGCTGTGGGATTCAAACCCAGGTCTCCAGATTTACAGCTCAGAGCCTTAAACCACTGTGCTATACTGCCTCCTTTGCAGCCTTTGAGTGGGAACCAGGGAGACTTCTCTCGGTTGATGGTGATACCCAGTGATCCGAATAGGGGCGAGTATCTTGGATTGCCCTGATCAGAGCCTCGTGAGATGGGGCCTTGAGGAGCCAGTCGTCCAGCTATGGGAACACCTAGTGGCCTTGTCTTCTGAGGGCTGCTGCCACTACCACCAGGCATTTGGTGAAAACCGTGGCACCGAAGAAAGACTGAAATGGAGCTCTCAGAACTGGTAGTGGCATCCCAGAAACTCGAACTGTAAGATTTCTGGTGCAGTTGAGCAATAGGAGAAGGAGATATGCATCCTGCAAGTCCAATGACGCCAGCCATGCGTCTTGGCTGAGCATGGGGATAAGGCCCGGAACAGTGACCATACAGAAGCGTTTATATGCTACCAAGGTGTTGAGATCGCTGAGATCTAGACTCGGGCGCAGATCCCCTGTTTTCTTTGGGACCAGAAAGAAGTGGTAATAGTATCCCTTTTCTCTCTGGTTCCACAGGACGATCTCTATGGCGTCCTTTTCCAGGAGGGCAGAGATTTCCTGTTGGATGAGCAAGACGTGTTGCCCCGAGTAGCGAGAGTGCAAAGAGGGCCTTGTCGGTGGGCGGTTGAGGAACTCTATAGAGTGTCCTCGACTGATAAGAAAAAATTACTCACCTTAGTAATGTTGTTTCTTCTAATGGAGTCTTGCTATATTATGACTATTGCAGTTTGCCCCAGCCTTAGAACTGCTCCGGAGGTGAAAGAGTTAACTTCCATGCAGAGCATGGAGCTTAAGCCTTGACTCGGTTCAAACTCTGTTTGGCTGGTTTCAAACCGAAACCGTCAGATCTTTCGAGCAAAAACTCACTAAGGTTCTGTGTGGAAGCTGTAACCTACACTAGCCAACTGGCTACTAATATATTAACACATTTTTACTGGTCCCAACACAAAGACTTAAGTCAGTGGACCAGAAAAATTAAGATAAAATAACTAAATGAACACAACACCCAAACATGAAAGAAGGCATCAATAAATGCCAACAGAGGACTACCCACCCCATACCCCAAAGTAGGAGTTCTGAGAGGGGCAGGCTGGGGGGGAGGTCATAATATAACAAGACTCCATTAGAAGAAACAACATTACTAAGGTGAGTAATTTTTTCTTCAAACATGAAGTCTTGCTATATTATGACTATTGCAGACTACACAGCAGTACCTCCATGGAGGAGGGACAGAACCTACTTAGGGAACAGGCTTTGAAGCACGGCTGTGCCAAACCAAGCATCCCTCCTGGCCTGAATATCCAGGGAGTAATGCTTGGTGAAGGTGTGTACTGTCTTCCAAGTAGCTGCCTGACATATCTCCAAGATAGGGATGTGTCTAGCAGCAGCTAGAGATGCAGCTGTACCTCTGGTAGTGTCAGCCCTCAGGCCTGAGGGGGGAACCTTACCCAGCTTTTGATAGCAAAATTGTATACAAGAAACGATCCACCTGGCAATGGATCTTTTAGTGGCAGGTCTCCCTTTCCCAACCTCACCATAAGTGAGAAACAGTTGGAGGAGTCAAACCTGTGACCCTAGGTACGCTCTATGTGTAACTTAGGGCCCTTCAACATCTAAGCTGTGCAGCCTCCTCTCACCAGAGGAGGAATGGTCAGTGAAGAACACTGGAAGAGAAATAGATTGATTAAGGTGGAAATCTGAAACCACCTTAGGCAAAACTTCCTGTTAGTCCTGAGGACCACTTTATCCCTGTGAAAGGAAATAAAGTCAGTTTCTACTGATAAAGCCTGTAACTCACTTATCGCCTGGCAGAAGTGATGGCTACCAGAAATACAGTTTTCAAGTCAATACTTAAGCTCTGGCCAAGACAGAGGCTCAAAGGGGTTGCATTAGCTGAGCAATGCATACATTTAAGATCCCAAGCCGGGGCAGGGTCCCTGAATGGGGATTGGTGTGAAGCAATCTTTAAAAAACTTGGAAAATACAGGATGAGCAGAGAGAGAGAGGGCTTCCTGCTGAAATGAAGGCAGAGACAGCAGCCAAGTGCACTTTCAGGGTGGCTGGTCTCAGTCCCAAAGAATTAAGATGGACCATGTAGTCCAATACAGTAAGTAGATCAGCAGATTCTGGGGAAACATGCTTCCCAGAACACCATATGGAAAACCTTTTCCACTTGGAGTTATAGGTAGCCCTGGTGGAAGGCTTCCTAGCAGCCTTCAGGATTTCGAGAACACTTTTAGAAAGTTGCAAATCAGCAAACTCTAACTGCTCAAGAGCCAAGCCTTGAGGTTGAGGGATTTGAGATTCGGATACCAAACTCTCCCCCTGAGCACAGGTTAACAGATTGTGGTTCCTGGGGAGACACAGGGGAAGATGGACTGCTAAGGACAGAAGGAGTGGGTACCAGGGCTGCCTGGCCCAGTCTGGAGCAATCAGGATCATTTTGCAGGGCTGAGACCTGATTTTGACTAGTACTTTGAACAGGAGAGGGAAGGGGGGAAAGGCATAAAGAAACTTCCCTTCCCAATCGAGGAGAAAGGCATCCAGGGGAACTGAGCCCAACACTGGGGGCCTGCAACAAAACAGTGGAAGTTGATAATTGTCTGGGGCTGCGAAAAGATCTATCTGAGGAGTGCCCCATCTGGCAAAACACTATCCCCAGTACTAGGGGATCCAGTGACCATTCGTGATGGCCCTGGGAAATCCTGCTGAGGGCATCTGCCAAGACATTGTCCTTGCCTGGGAGGTGAACTGCTATGAGGGAAGTGTTCAGGGAGTAAGCCAGAGACCACAACTTCATTGCCTCGGTGCACAAGGCCGAAGACCGAGTGCCCCCTTGTTTGTTGATGTACCACATTGTAGTGGTGTTGTCTGTTCTGACCTGTACCACCTTGTTCCGAACAGATGCAGAGAAAACCTGAAGTGCTAGAAAAACAGCTCTGAGTTCCAACAGATTGATGTGGAGCAGAGATTCCTGAGGGGACCATAATCCCTGGGTGGAGAGGTCGCCCATGTGAGCTCCCATCCCAAGAGGGATGCATCTGTAGTAAGGGTCAAGGAATGGGACAGAGGGATGAAAGGCACCCCTGTCTCAGATTGCTCTGATCCTGCCACCACTGAAGGGCCTGGATCAGGGTTCGAGTCACTGGGATTAACTTGGATAGAGGATCTCTTCTTTGAGACCAGAAAGCTCTCAAATGGAACTGAATGTCCCTCATCTGAAATCTTGCTCCTTGCACCACAGCTGTGGAGGCAGCCATGTGCCCTAGGAGCTGCAGGAAATGCCTTGCTGATTAGAAACCTGCAGAGTGAAGGGAGCAGCCAGGGCCATAAGGTCCTTACCCTTCCCAAGGAAGGAAGGCTCTGGCCTGCTTTGTATCCAGTTCTCGCCTATAAAGGTGAGTACCTGGACAGGTTCCAAACTGACTTGGAAGATTGAGAAGAAATCCCAGAGAAGCAAGCAGCTGCTGGGTAACTAGCAGTGTGATTTGACCTGGTCTGGAGACTGACCCACAATGAGCCAGTCGTCCAGGTAGGGAAAAATGGCAATCTTTTGCCTTCTTAGGTGAGCGACTGCTACTGCCAGACACTTTGTGAACACCCTTGGGGCAGAAGTGAGGCCGAAGGGCATTGCTCTGAACTGATAATGGCCTGAGGGCAGTTCGAATCTGAGGTACTTTCGATGGGGCTTCTGATAAGAACATGGAAGTAGGCATCTTTGAGGTCCGGGAGGCTAGCCAGTCCCCTGGCCTTGGGAGGTAAAATCATTCCCAGTGTCACCATTTTGAACTTTGGCTTTAAAGGTGCTTGTTTAGATATCTTAGATCCAGGATAGGCCGCCACTCTCCTGTCTTTTTTTGGGGTAAGGAAGTACCTGGAGTACAGACCCTTGCCCTGGTAAAGGGAGAAACCTTCTCTACAGCTCTGAGAGCCAGGAGGGTTGAGACTTCTGTTTCCAAAACAAGAGTCTCTAAAGGGTTTGTAGGTGGAAAAGATCTGCTCTCATCTTTGGAAATTTCTTGAAGCTGAGAACCAGACCCTGGCTCACTACTTCCAGGACCCACCTGTCTGAAGTTAAAGACTGCCAATCCTGGACGAAGTGAGCCAACCTGCCCCCTACAGGTAGTGGAGAGCCGACCCTGGGCATCCCATCAGGGTGCCTGTTTGGCAGGGGTTTTAGGCTGAGGGGTGGGAGCAGGCCTGCTCAAACCCCGTCTGCCTCTCCCTCTGAAGAACCCCCTCTGTACATAGGCTGAAGAGGAGGGGGCCTGAGTCTGGTAAAAAGGCCTGTGAAAAGGCCTACCCCTACCCCTGGGGGGCTGCCTCTGAGGAGTGGCTTGCCGTTCCTTGGCTTGTGCACTCCTGTAAGTGGTTCTATATTCATCCATTTTCTTCATATAATTCTCTGTCTGCTCCCAAACAGAGAATTTCCCACCACAGGAAAATCCATAGCCTTAGACTGGGTATCCTGTGACAAAGTAGTACACCTGAGCCAGGCCAATCTGCGAAAAGCCACAGATGTAGCCATGACTCTAGAGGATACATCATTAGAATCCACTGCAGCATGGAATTGCACCTTAGATGCCTCAATACCATCAAGAGCCACCTGCTCCAGCTCCTTTGCGAGCTGGCCAGGGACCTGTTTAGCTAAAGGCCATGACAGTATCCATCTAGATTTCTGGTATCTTGCAACATAAGCCATATAGTTAGCTTGTCTGAGTCTTAAGGATGCTGCCATGTATTGTTTTGGCCATGGCATCAATCTTCCTGGAATCCTTGTCAGGAGGATGTGAAGCCAGTGGAATATTAGCTTTATCACAGGCTGCAGCCTGAACTACTAACATGACTGCATTGCTGTGAAAGAAAATCTGTATCAGGACCTGACAAAGTGTACCTCCTGTCCATCTTTTATCCACAGGAGGCACAGAATTAGAGCTTTAACATTTTACTGTTTGTTTTCTAAAGGATTTATGTAAGGATGGACAACCTCCTGGACTCTGGGATATCCATCATCTCCACATAGTCAGGCTCCTCTTGCTCATCCAAGCCTCCTCTAAGGGAAGCTGGAGGGTCTCAGCAACTTTTTATAAAACAGAAAATGAGAGGGACTCAGAAAGCCTGGGGGAGACTCACCTGAAGGTCTGTCTGGGGAGATGTCCGTTCAATGGGCACATCCAGACTTTCAAAATCACATTCACACTGATCATAATCCTCATCCCCTCCTATGGTTCATAGAACTCTTCTATATCATAATCCTGAACCACTGGAACCGACCGAACTGACCTTTGCCAGACAGTGGCGGTTCGGAGGAACGGGACATGGACTGGACAATCTGTATTGCCCTGGCTATCTCAGCAGCAGTTGGAGAAGGAATTTTGGACTCAAACCTGCTGATTTTTAGATTTCTTTGCTGGAACTGGCTCCTCAGAGCCAGCTTTTCGTTACCGAGGAAGTCTAAGCCCTGGTCAAAGGGCACTCCCTCCCAGTTCGGTTGGCACTGAACCGGGCTGGCCATCGAGGTCAGCGGACTTTTTGCCCTCGTTCCTGGAGCCTGCCCACTCTCTTGTCCAGGGGGGCTGCAGGGAAATTTCTAAATCTGGCAGTCTGAATTGAGGTGGGTCAAGCCCCAGACAATAGACACATGTGTGTGGGGTCAGCCTTGGCAAAGGCTTCCCCACAGACACTACAGTGTTGAAACCCAGTGGGCCTGGTTTTCTTTTGGGTTTCTCAGACATGATGCCAGCCTAACCAACCAACTTGCCCTTTGATGGCAGTGCCAGGCAAGACACCCTTATCGGTTCCAAACTGTGTCATGGTCATGGAAAAAGCGTAATGAAATCGTTTTTTTAGAACCGATAAGAACCGGAACCGCACTCTAAAAGCAAAGGCTTTAAACTTATATTTAAATACAACTCGATCGGTTCACCGAACCGATAATACTTACAAGTTCCACACAGAAAAACCCTATCTATTACTTCACGATTACCATAGACAGAGCCTGAACCGATCGGTTTTGTGATTAAAATAATGAAATCGTAGTTAAATTAAACCGAAATAGCGCTTTAAACCGAAGAAATGAACGAGCAACAGGAGGAATCTCGGACGACTGTTCAGTGAGTGAGTAAAGAATCTGATGGTTTCGGTTTGAAACCAGCCAAACAGAGCTTCTGAACCGAGCTCACGCTCTAAGCTCCATGCTCTGCATGGAAGTTAACTCTTTCACCTCCGGAGCAGTTCTAAGGCTGGGGCAAACTGCAATAGTCATAATATAGCAAGACTTCATGTTGTTTGAAGTTGTAGGACCCACCAGTCGGAGGTAATCCTCTGTCACCCTGGGAGATGGTAAGCAAAGTGACCCCTGACCCTTTCTTTCTTTTGATCCAGAGGTGGGGCAGAGGACTGAAAGAAAAAATTACTCACTTTAGTAATTGTGTTTCTTCTAATGGAGTCTTGTTGTATTCTGACACGTGCAGTTAGCCCCAGCACTTGAACTGCCCCGGAAAGGAATGGGTTAAATTCAATGTTAGGCATAGAATGTTGAGCTCGAGCTCTGTTTTCAAACCGCTGTCTGTGGTACGTCTGAGTGCAACTGTCAGATAGAAAAATGACTCACCTCAGTAATTATATTTCTTCTAATGGAGTCTTGCTGTATTCTGACAATTGCAGTGATTCCCAACCTTTGAACTGCTCCGAAGAACAAAGAGTTAACTTTCTCTGCAGGGCATAGAATGCTGAACTCGAGCTCGGTTGAAGTCTCTGTCTGGAGTGTTTTGAACTTAAACCGTCAGATTCTTACGAGCCCAACTAAACTAAAAATTCCATGTGGAAATCGTAAAAAGGCTTACTAGCCAACTGGCTGAAAAAAGTTTTGGATTCCCAAGGAAGACTCAAGTCAGGAAACCCAAAAACAAAACCCAATGTACTAAAAATAACAATAATAAATAAGCACCCAAACAAAAAAGAGGAGGGTGCAAGCAAAAAACACTCCCGGGGTGCAACACTGCACCTGCCCACCCACTTCCCAAAAACAGGTTCTGAGAGGGGAGGCAGGGAGGGAGGTCAGAATACAGCAAGACTTCATTAGAAGAAATATAATTACTAAGGTGAGTAATTTTTTCTTCAAACAACATGAAGTCTTGCTGTATTCTGACAATTACAAACTACCAAGCAGTACCTCCAAGGAGGAGGGACAGAACCTACTTTGGGAATATGCTCTGAAGTACTGCTGTGCCAAACCGAGCATCACTCCTAGCCTGGATATCCAGAGTAATGCTTGGCAAAGATATGGACTGTTTTCCAGGTGTCTGCCTGACAAATTTCTAAAGAGGATATCCCTGGCAGGAGCCAGGGAAGCAGCTGTACCTCTTGTGAATGAGCCTCAGGCCTGAGGGTGGAGTTTTTCCCAGTTTTCATAGCAGAATTATATACAAGACACAATCCACCTGGCAATAGATCTTTTGGTGGCAGTTTTTCCCTTTCCACTTCTCCATAAGTGAGGAACAACTGGAGGGAATCAAACCTGTGACCCTTGGTACACTTCGTAGTAACTAAGGGCTCTTTTGACATCTAAACTGTGTAGCCTCCTCTCCCCAGGAAGAATGATCAGTGAAGAAAACAGGAGAGACACAGACTGGTTTAAATGGAAGTCTGAAACCACTTTGGGCAAGAACCTTCTATTGGTTCTAAGGACCACTTATCCCTGTGAAATGAGATAAAATCAGGTTCACTGACAGGGCTTGCAATTCACACAATACGCCTGGCAGAGGTAATGGCTACCAGGAACACAGTTTTCCAAGTCAAGTACTTAAGCTCTGCTGAAGACATAGGCTCAAAGGAGGGTTGCATAAGTTGGGCAATGCAAACATTCAAATCCCAGGCAGGGGCAGGGCCTCTAAAAGGAGGATTGGTGTGAAGCAATCCTTTAAAAAATTTACAGAACACAGGATAGGAAGATAGTGAGGAAGGCTTCCCCACAGATGAAAATGCAGAAACAGCTGACAAGTGAACCCTGAGAGTAGCTGGTCTGAGGCCTAGGCCATTAAGATAGACCATATAATCCAGAACCGTAGGCAATGCAGCAGTGTCTGGAGAAATATGCTTCAGAACACCAAATGCTGAATCTTTTCCATTTGGAGTTGTAGAGTCTTTCTGGTGGAGGGCTAGAAGCCTTGAGGATATCAGAACCCCTTGGGAAAGATGCAGATCTGCAAACTCTAACTCTTCAAGAGCCATGCTTTGTGATTGAGAGTGAAGACTGGGGTACCAAATCATTCCCAGAGAGGATGTTATCAGGTTGTAATTCCTGGGAAGAGACAGGGGAAGATGGACTGTTAGGGACAGCAACAGGGGGTACCAGGGCTGTCTGGCCCAATCTGGAGCAATCAGAATCAGCTTGCATGGTTGAGACCTTATTTTTACCAAAACTTTGAACAGGAGTGGGAAGGGGGGAAGGCATACAAAAACGTCCCTTCCCAATTCAGGATCAGGGCGTCCAGAGGGACTGAGCCCAGGACTGGAGGTCTGCAACAAAATAGAGGAAGTTGGTGATTGTCTGGGGCTGCAGAGAGATCTATCTCTGGAGTGCCCCACCTTGAAAAAATCACTTTCAACACCTGAGGGTCCAGGGACCATTCATGATGGCCCTGAGAAATCCTGCTCAGTGCATCTGCTAGCACATTGTCTTTGCCTGGAAGGTGAACTGCTACAAGAGAGGTTTGCAGGGAATAAGCCAGAACCACAACTTCATGGCTTCCGTGCACAGAGGCCATGGACCATGTGCCTCCCTGCTTGTTGATGGACCACATGGTGGTGGTATTGTCTGTTCTAACTTGAACCACCTTGTTCTGTACTGACTGTGAGAACACTTTTAGAGCCAGAAAAACTGCCCTGAGCTCTAGAAGACTGATGTGGAGAAGGGATTCTTGGGGAGACCACAGCCCCTGGGAAGTAAGGGACCCCAGGTGGGCACCCCAGCCGAGAAGAGAAGCATCCGTGGTAAGGACCACTGAACAAGGCTGAGTAACAAAAGGAACACCTTGTCTTAAATTGTCCTGATCCTGCCACCACTGGAGGGCTTCGATCAAGGTCAGAGTCACTGGGATTAGTTTGGTAAGGGAATCCTTCTCCTGTGGCCAAAAAGCTCTCAGGTGGAACTGAATATCCCTCATCTGGAATCTTGACCCTTGGACCACTGCTGTTGAAGCTGGCATGTGGCCCAAGAGCTGGAGGAAATGAGTTGCTGGTCGAGATACCTGAAGGGAAGAAGCTAGTTCCACAAGAACCCTTGCCCTTTCTAGAGGAAGAAAGGCTCTTGCTCCAAGTGTGTCCAGTTCTGCCCCTATAAAGGTAAGAAGCTGGACTGGTTAGAACTGACTTGGGAAGCTGAGAAGAAATTCTAGATAAGTGAGCACTTGCTGGGTCACTTGTAGGTGAGACTTGACTTGGTCTGGAGACCGACCCACTATTAGAATCGTCCAGATAAGGAAAATGGAAATCTCTTGCCTTCTTAGAAGGCAACTACTACCAAAGCACTTTGTGAAAACCCTTGGGGCTGAGGTTGAGGCCAAGGGCATTGCTCTGAATTGATAGGGCCGAGGCAACTCGAACTTGAGGTACTTTCTGTGGAGCACCTGATGGGAATGTGAAGTAGGCATCTTTGAGGTCCAGGAGGCTAGCCAGTCCCCTTCCCTCTCTAAGGCCAGGATTATTCCCAAAGTTATCATCTTGAACTTTGTTTTAAAAGATGTTTGTTTAGATATTTTAGGTCTAGGATGGTCACCACTCCCTGTCTTTGGGGGTCAGGAAGTACCTGAATACAGTCCTTTGCCCAGTGTGGGGTAGGTACTCTCTCTATAGCTTTTAAAGTTAGAGAGAAAAACCTCTGCCTCTAGGGCAAGGGTTTCTGAGGATTTGCATGGAAAAGATCTGGCTCTCATCTATGTACATTTTTGAAGCTGAGAACCAGTCCCTGACTCACTACTTCCAGGACCCACTTGTCTGATGTAACAGACATCCAGTCCTGGACAAAATGCTCCAGCCTCTACTGGAATAGGAGAGTTGACCTGGGCAGGCCCATCAGGGTGTCTGCTTGGCAGGGGCTTTAGGCTGAGGGTGGATGCAGCCCTGCTCATCCCCATTCTGCCTCTCCCTCTGAAGAACCCCATCTGAGAAAAGGAAGATGAGGCCTGTGCTTGGTAAAAAGGCCTTTGAAAAGGCCTGCCCCTGCGCCTAGACTGCTGCCTTTGAGGAGTTTCCTGCCTTTCCTTGGCCTGAGCACTCCTGTAAGTGGTCCTGTACTCATCCATTTTCTTCATGTAATTCTCTTTCTGCTCATCAAAGAAAAAATTACTCACCTTAGTAATGCTGTTTTTCTAATTAGGTCTTGCTGTATTCTGACTATTGCAGTTAGGTCCTGCCTTCAACTGCCCGGAGAACAAAGTTAACTTTCCTTGGCCAGCATGTTAGGTTCAAGCACGAGCTACATTTGAAACTCTGTCTGCTGTTGTTTAAACTCCAACTGTCAGATCTTTACCAGCAACACTCACTAGAAGTTCTGTGTGAAAACTGTAAGACTCACACTAGCCAACTGGCAACTAAATTTATTAAAAATGTTTTTGGTTTCATAGCAGACTCAAGTAAGGAACCCAAAACAAAACACAACATACAACCAAAATAAAGGAGGGTGAAAAGGGGCACCTCTGGGTGCCAACACTGAATCCTGCCACCCACATCCCAAAACCAGGTTCCAGAGGGAGGCGGGAGGTCAGAATACAGTAAGACTCCATTAGAAGAAACAACATTACTAAGGTGAGTAATTTTTTCTTCAAACAACATGAAGTCTTGCTGTATTCTGACTATTGCCGACTACCAAGCAGTACCTCCATGGAGTAGGGATAGAACCTACTTTGGGAATAGGCTCTGAAGTACTGCTGTACCAAACCGAGCATCACTCCTAGCCTGGATATCCAGAGAGTAATGCTTGGTGAATGTATGGACTGTTTTCCAGGTGGCTGCTTGACAAATTTCTAAGATAGAATATCCCTGGCAGCAGCCAGGAAGCAGCTGTACCTCTAGTAGAGTGAGCCTCAGGCCTGAGGGTGGTGTTCTACCAGTTTTCATAGCAGAATTGTATACAAGAGACAATCCACCTGGCAATAGATCTTTTAGTGGCAGGTTTGCCCTACAACCTCTCCATGTGTGAGGAACAACTGGAGGACTCAAACCTGTGACCCTTAGTGCGCTCTATGTAGTAGCTGAGGGCCCTTTTAACATCCAAGCTGTGCAACCTCCTCTCTCCAGAGGAGGAATGGTCAGTGAAGAAAACAGGGAGAGACATGGACTGATTAAGATGGAAATATGAAACCACCTTAGGCAAAAACGTCCTGTCAGTTCTTAGGACCACTTTATCTCTATGGAAAGAAATGAAATCAGGCTGCACTGACAGGGCTTACAATTCACTGATATGCCTGGCAGAGGTAATGGCTACTAAAAACACAGTTTTCCAAGTCAAGTACTTAAGCCCTGCAGAGGACAAGGCTCAAAGGGTGGTTGCATAAGCTCAGCAATGCAAACATTAAGGTCCCAAGCAGGAGCAGGGTCCCTAAAGGGGATTGGTGTGCAGCAATTCCTTAAGAACTTACAAAACACAGGATGGGCTGACAGAGGAGACTTGCCTACTGACAAGAAGGCAGAAACAGCTGCAGATGTACTTTAAGTGTAGCTGGCCTAAATCCAAGCCATTAAGATGAACCATATAGTCCAGGACTGTAGGCAATCCAGCAGATTCTGGAGAAATATGTTATTAGAGCACCAAATAGTGAACCTTTCCATTTGGAATTGTAAGTCTTTCTGGTGGAAGGCTTTGGGAAGCCTTAAGGATATCCAAAACCCGTGAAAGGTGTAAATCAGCAAACTCTAACTCGTCAAGAGCCATGCCTTGAGATTGAGAGATTTGAGGTTCGGATACCAAATCCTCCCGAGAGGATGTCAGCAGGTTGTAATTCCTGGGACAAGACAGGGGAAGGTGGACTGTTAAGGACAGCAACAGTGGGTACCAGGGCTGTCTGGCCCAGTCTGGAGCAATCAGAATCACTTTGCATGGTTGGGACCTGATTTTGACTAGCACTTTGAACAGGAGAGGGAAGGGGGGAAGCATACAGGAACTTCCCTTCGCAATTCAGGATCAGAGCATCCAGGGGGGACTGAGCCCAAGACTGGGGGTCTGCAACAAAAAGGAGGAAGTTGGTGATTGAGGCTGCAAAAAGATCTATCTGTGGAGTGCCCCATCTCGAGACAATCACTTCCAAAACTAGGGGATCAAGGGTCCATTCGTGATGGCCCTGGGATATCCTGCTGAGAGCATCTGCTAGGACATTATCCTTCCCTGGGAGGTGAACTGCTATCAGAGAGGTTTGCAGGGATTAGGCCAGAGACCACAACTTCATTGCTTCTGTGCACAAGGCCATAGACCGAGTGCCTCCTTGCTTGTTGAAGTACCACATTGTGGTGGTATGGTCTGTTCTGATCTGGACCACCTTGTTCTGTACAGATTTGGAAAAGTCTTGCAGTGCCAGAAACACTGCTCTGAGTTCCAAGAGATTAATGTGAAGCAGAGATTCTTGAGGTGACCACAGTCCTTGGGGGGTAAGATCCCCCAAGTGGGCTCCCCAGCCCAGCAGGGAAGCATCTGTGGTGAGTATCACTGAATGAGACTGAGTGACAAAAGGAACTCCCCGTCTCAAATTGTCCTGATCCTGCCACCATTGCAAAGCCTGGATCAGAGTTCGAGTCACTGGGACTAGTTTGGTAAGGGAATCCTTTCTTTGGGACCAGAAGGCTCTTAAGTGGAACTGAATGTCCCTCATCTGGAATCTTGCCCCCTGAACCACTGCTGTAGAGGCTGCCATGTGGCCCAGAAGCTGCAAGAAATGCCTTGCTGGTCGAGACACCTGAAGGGTGAATGAAGAGGCCAGTTCTATAAGGGTCCTTGCCCTGTCCAGGGGAAGGAAGGCTTTTGCTCTTATTGTATCCAGCTCTGCCCCTATAAAGGTGAAGAGCTGTACTGGCTCGAGAACTGACTTTGGAAGGTTGAGGAGGAATCCTAAGGAAGTGAGCACTTGCTAAGTTGTTGCAGATGTGACTTGACTTGGTCTGGAGACTGACCCACTATGAGCCAGTCGTCCAGGTATGGAAAGATGGAGATCTTTTTCTCCTTAGGAAAGCAACCACTACTGCCAGACACTTTGTGAACACCCTTGGGGCTGATGTTAGACCAAGGGCATTGCTCTGAATTGATAGTGGCCTGAGGGCAGCTAGACCCTGAGGTACTTTCTGTGGGAGCACCTGATGGGAATGTGAAAATAGGCATCTTTGAGGTCCAGGGAGGCTAGCCAGTCCCTGGCCTTAGAGAAGACAGAATTATTCCAGAGTCACCATTTTGAATTTTGGTTTTAAAAGGTGCTTGTTCGAATATCTTAGATCCAGGATAGAATGCCATTCTCCTGTCTTTTGGGGGTTAGGAAGTACCTGGGTACAATCCTTTGCCCTTGTGTAGGGTAGGATCCCTTTCTATGGCTCTGAGGCCAGGAGGAAAAAACCTCTGCCTCTAGGGCAAGGGTCTCTGATGGATTTGCAGGTGGAAAGGATCTGGTTCTCATCTTGGGAAATGTTTTGAAGCTGAGAACCAGTCCCTGACTTACTACTTCCAGGACCCACTTGTCTGATGTCAAAGACTTCCAGTCCTGGACAAAGTAAGCCAGCCTGCCCCTACAGGTGGGAGAATCGGCCTGGGCAGACCCATCCAGGATGTCTGCTTGGCAGGGCTTTAGGCTGAGGGTGGAAGCAGGCCTGCTCATTCCCCGTCTGCCTCTCCCTCTGAAGAACCCCTCTGAGCATAAGCAGAGAGGAGGCCTGGGCTTAGTAAAAGGCCTTTGAAAGGGCCTGCCCTGCCCCTGGAATGCTGTCTCTGAGGAGTGGCTTGCCTTTCTTTGGCCTGAGCACTCCTGTAGGTGGTCCTGTACTCGTCTATCTTCTTCATGTAGTTCTCTGTCTGCTCCCCAAACAGAGAATTACCAATGACAGGGAAATCCATAGCCTTAGCCTGGGTATCCTGTGATAGGCTAGTACTTCTGAGCCAAGCCATCCTCCTAAGGGCCACAGATGTAGCCATGACTCTAGATGAAACATCATTGGAGTCCACAGCAGCATGAAATTGCACCTTGGATGCCTCATTCCCATCCGCAGCCACCTGCTCCAGCTCCTTGGCAAGCTGGTCAGGGGCCTGTTTAGTCAGAGCCAGCACAGTGTCCCACCTGGACTTCTGGTATCTAGCTGTGTAGGCCATATAGTTAGCCTGCCTGAGTCCCAAAGATGCTGCCATGTACTGTTTCTTTGCCAAGGCAATAATCCTCCTGGAGTCCTTATCTGGGGGTGTGAAGCCAAGGGAATATTTGCCTTATCACAGGCAGCAGCCTGCACTACCCCAACATGGCTGCATTGCTGGGAAAGGAACTCCGTGTCCGAGCCTGAAAGGGTATACCTCTTGTCCATTCTTCTGTCCACAGGAGGTATGGAATTAGGAGTCTTTAGAATTTTAAATATCTGTTTCCCAAAAGATTTATGGAGGGGAACAGACAATCTCCTGGACTCTGGGATGTCCATCATCTCAACAAAATCAGGCTCCTCCTGATCCTCCACTGCTTCTTCCATTGGAAGCTGGAGGTTTCAGCTACTCTTGTAAAACAAAGTGGGAAGGGACTCAGAAAGCCTAGGAGGAGAAACACCTGAAGGTCTGTCTGGGGAGATGTCTGGGTCAATAGGCACATCAAACTTTCATAATCACCATCATCATCATCATTATCCTCATACTCTCCCTCCTCCTCCTCCTCCGGTTCATAAAAGTCTTCTAAAGTATAATCCGGAACCGGGGGAACCGACCGAACCGAGCCCCTGACAGATGGTGCCAGTTCAGCCGGAACCAAAGTTAGTGATTGAACTATCCTTATCACTTTGGCTATTTCATCAGCGGTCGGAGAAAGAATTTGTGGATCCGAACCGGATGATTTTTCCTTACTTTTTCTTTTAACCGGAACCGACTCCTCAGAATCGGCTCTCCTTTTGCCCGAAGAAGTTTTGCCCTGGTCAGAGGGCACTCCTTCTGGTTCGGTTGGAACCGAACCGGGCTGGCCATCCGGGTCAGCGGACTTCTCGGCCTCCCTTTCCCTCAGTCTACCTACTCTCTTATCCAGAGTAGCTTTGGGAAAACTTTTATAAATTTGGCAGTCTGAATCAAGGTGGTCAAACCCAGACAATAAACACAGGTGGTGTGGGGATCAGCCTTAGAAAATGCTTCCCCACACACACTACAGTGTTGAAACCCAGTGGGCCCGGTTTTTTTCTTGGGTTTCTCAGACATGGCCAATCTTATCTAAAACGCACCCTTTTTTCGGCAATCCGCCAGGCAAGACACCCCTATCGGTTCCTGACCATGTTACGGGTCTTGGAAAAAACCATAATTAAATCCGTTTTTTTTTTTTTTAGAACCGATACGGACTGGTTACCACCCTCTGATAAATTCAAAAGGTTTTTAAAACCTATCTGACCCAATGTTTACAAGTTCCACACAGAAACTAAATGCAAAACCTATCTAGTACTCACGGTACCACAGACAGAGACTTAAACCGACAGGTTCAGTCTCAGAAATTGATAGAAACCGGCGAAAAAGCGACACTTTAACCGACTTTTTGAACCGAGCAAAGGAGAAATCTCAGAGCGACTGTTCAGTGAGCGAGTAAAGAATCTGACAGTTGGAGTTTAAACAACAGCAGACAGAGGCTTCAACGAGCTTCCGCTGAGCGTTCCATGCTGGCCATGGAAAGTTAACTCTTTGTTCTCCGGGGCAGTTGAAGGCAGTTCCTAACTGCAATAGTCAGAATACAGCAAGACTTCATGTTGTTTGAACGAGAATTACCCACTACAGGAAAATCCATGGCCTTAGCCTGGGTGTCCTCTGAGAGAGCTAGTATATCTGAGCCAAGCCATCCTCCGAAGAGTCACAGATGTAGCCATGACTCTTGATGACACATCATTGGAGTCCACAGCAGCATGAAACTGAACTTTAGATGCCTCAGTCCCATCTGCAGCCACCGCCTCCAGCTCCTTGGCTAGCTGAGGGGAAGCCTGTTTAGCCAGTGCCAGTACAGTGTCCCACCTGGACTTCTGGTACCTGCCTGAGTCCCAAGAGGATGCCATGTACTGCTTCTTTGCCATGGCATCAATCTTCCTGGAGTCCTTGTCGGGGGTGTGAAGCCAAGGGAATATTTGCCTTGTCACAGGCAGCAGCCTGCACTACCCCAACATGGCTGCATTGCTGATATAAGAACTCCGTATCCGAATCTGAAAGTGTATACCTCTTGTCCATTCTTCTATCCACAGGAGGTATAGTGTTAGGAGACTAAGATTTTTTGTGTCTGTTTCCCAAAAGATTTATGGAGGGGAATAGACAGTCTCCTGGACTCTGGGATGTCCATCATCTCTACATAGTCAGGCTCCTCTTGATCTTCCACAGCCTCTTCCATAGGAAGCCGGAGGGTTTCAGCCACCTTTCTGTAAAACAAAGTGAGAAGGGGACTCAAAGCCTAGGAGGGCAAACACCTGAAGGTCTGTCTGGGGAGATGTCCAGTTCCACAGGTACATCCAGACCCTCACTTACATTATCATCCTCAAATTCCCCTTCCTCTTCAAATTCCAGTTCATAAAAATCTTCAAGGGCATAATCTTGAACGGAGAACCAACCGGAACGAATCCCTGCCAGAAGGGCGGATCGGCGGAACGGATGGAGCAATTCCACAATCTGAATCGCTCTGGCTATCTCTTCGGCGGTCAGAACATGAACCTCTGGATCCGAACCAGTCGATTTATCTTTGCGTTTTCTTTTGTCGGAACGATCCCTCGGAATCGGCTCTCCTTTTGCCCATAGTATCGCCCTGGTCAGAGGGCACTCCTTCTGGTTCGGTCGAAACCGAACTGGGCTGGCCATCTGGGTCACCGGAATTCTCAGCCTCCTTTTCCCTCAGTCTACCTAATCTCTTCTCAAGGGTAGATTTGGGAAAGTTTTTACATATTTGGCAGTCTGAATTGAGGTGGTCAAACCCCAGACAATAAACACATGTGGTGTGGGAATCGGCCTTAGCAAAGACCACCCCACACTCACTGCAGTGCTGAAACCCAGTGGGCCCGGTTTTTTTCTTGGGTTTCTCAGACATGGCCAACCTAACCAAACTTACCCTTTTTTCGGCAACCGCCAGGCAAGACTCCCTTATTGGTTCCTAACCGTGTCATGGGTATTGGAAAAAAACAGTTCAAAACACATTTTTTTTGAGAACCGATAAGAACTGGTAACCACACACTAAGTAAGCACACAAACTTCACTAACAAATGGCCGGTTCAGCCGAACCGGGCCACACTTTTACAAGTTCCACACAGAAAAACAGAACAATTCCTATCTAGTACTCACGGCACCACAGACAGAGACTGAACCGACTGTGCGGATACTTTTTTCGGTTTAAAAACTGACGAAAACTGAAAACTTTAACTGACTTTCGAACCGAGCTGAAGGAGAAAACTCCAGAGTGACCGTTCAGTGAGGCACAGTAAAGACTCTGACGATTTAAGTTCAAAACACTCCAGACCGAGACTTCAACCAAGCTCGAGCTCAACATTCTATGCCCTGCATAGAAAGTTAACTCATTGTTCTCCGGGGCAGTTCAAAGGTTAGGAATCACTGCAATTGTCAGAATACAGCAAGACTTCATGTTGTTTGAATCTTATGAGCAAACTAACTACACTTTTAGTGTGGAAATTGTAAAACATAAGCCAAAGGCAACAACTTGGATCCATAAGACTGAGTCAAGAACCAAACAAAAACAGGTAGTGAACAACAGATTTTATGTATATATTATGATAGCACGGTAGTGCTACCATAGATAGGGTTGAGGAGCCATTTACATGTTAACCCCAAATTTTGCACCTTAGTAACTTTGCAACCATGCAACGGATTTGCCTGAAATGTGGAATACAGAATCAAGACCCATAAGCCTTAGGATCACCAAGTTTGTACTGGTGGGATGTGCGACTGCGGAGTTATGAAGCGTGATCTGTGCGTCGTTACGCTTTTTTAATTCTACGTGCAGCCTACAGGTCGCATGGTTTGTGTGACTGGTCTGAAATCTTCAGGGAACATGCAGCCAGGGTCCCCGATGTGCCTTCGAAGATTTCATGAAAAATATGTAACGGTTCAAAAGTTATTCAAAAACAAGTTCCCATTATAAGTCAATGGGAAAAGTTAACAAAAAGTGCAAGCGCTTTCAGAAATGGCCCTAGTACTTTCGCAAATCCACTATTTTGTTTTCAGTTGGTGATCAGAAAAATGCTTGGCATTTAAATTTAGGACCATCTAGGGACAAAATTATTTTGTGTTCACCTAGTCGAACCTGAGGATGCTAGCCATGCCTTTATTTTGAGGTTAAACACCCCAGAAATATGTTTTCAAAGTTCTGGAAAAGTACTTTCTGAAAGTAGTTCCGTGCTCATGACACTTTATGAAATCTGTACAAAGCTTTCGCCAAATCACAAAAGTACTTTGCAACACTATGCCAAAATGACAGGAGTTCTTTGCCACATTGCTGCAAAAGAACGGTTAGGTCTTTTGGCCTGAAATTTGAGGACATCAGCCAACATCCACAGATGGCCTTTCAATGTTTGGTGAAAAAATATTACAGGGCAGCAAAGTTATGGCACTCCAAAGTTGACACTTTTTCCCATAGGATAACATTACGGTGTCCGTCGCATTACAGGAATACTTTGCCGCCCTTCTGCAAAATAACGGTTTGGTCTTTTGGGCTGAAATTTGGTGGGAAGGCAGCCAACATCTCACAGATGTGCCCTTTGGTAGTTTGGTGACAAAATATTGCATGGATGCAAAGTTACAGTACTCCGAAGTTGACACTTTTCCCCATAGACTAACATTGCGGTGTCCGCTGCATGATAAGAATTCTTTCCACCCTGCTGCAAAATAATGGTTTGGTCTTTTACACTGAAATTTGGACAAAAGAAAGCCAACATCCCACAGATGTGCCTTTTGGTGGTTTGGTGGAAAAATATTACAGGGCGGCAAAGTTATGGCACTCCAAACTTCTCTTTTTTTCCCCATAGGATAACATTATGGTGTGCGCCGCGCCTTTCAGGGCCTGTATCTCGGAAACGGTGCGAGATATGGACTTTTTGTCAGAAAATCACTTAGCCCCCTAACAAGAGGCTAAGTATAAAACTAGCCAGAAAAGTCATAAATCATATGACTTTTTAATTTTTTTCCTACATCGTACAGTTCCTGAGATATAAGCAATTTAGTATTCCAACTCCTCATTTTCTGTTCCGAGACCCATTATTATGCATACATTCTTTGTACTCACTGTCTTTCTCTATGCAGCTTTTGGGGAAAACCAGCTCGTGTGCTTGCATTACTGTTACCGTTACCACTTCCGCTTGCAGTTCTGTACCGTTTCACTTACCGTTCGATCACGCCACCATGTGCATTACCCTTGCGTTTTCATTTGCACCTGTGTTTGCGTTATTTTTACCATTGTGTCTACAGTACTGTTTCTCTTTCTGTTTACTTTGCATCACCATGAGCATTACCATTTGTGTTTGCGGGCACCGTGTTAGTATGTGACAAGACATCCATGTGGCGGGCCGCGCTCACCGCATTACATTCACTATTTCTCATCATTCTCAAAAGAAGGAAATTAGAGGCAAAAACTCCGTTTAATGCATCAGTTAGGGTTGTTCCACAGTGACAAAGTGAGGAAATTCGGTGTTGGGGTTGAAACCCCCTTGGACCCCCAACCCCACCCACCAGCCGGCATCAGGGTGCCGTTGGGGTCTTTGGTCTAACTCTCACCCCATTCTCCTATACCTCTGCTTCTTTACACATGTGATGGGGTGAGAGTTAGGGCTGACAACTTAGCGCACCCGATGTTGGTTGGGTGGGTTGGGGTCTGGAGGTTCACCTAACGAGCCATGTCACTGTGGAATAACAAATCGTCGCTGAATTTTGCCTCTAATATATATATACTGTATATGGGATATACAATGGTGAGCTGTCAGATAAATGATTTATCTACAGAAGTGCCTTTTGACCTTGGGTAACCTACGAGTGAGGTGTCCGAGGTCAAACACCACAAGTGTAGATAAATCATTTATCTGACAGCTCACCATTGTATATTTCATATATGCAGTAGGGATGCTTTTTATCAGTGCAGGAACATTTGGTTTTGTCTGTTTATCAGTATTTTAAATGATAATTTCTGGGAGTATTGGTTAACTTTCCTAGAGTATGTCTGCCTAGCATAGTGTTTTGCTATTAAATGAAACACCACTCATTTTGTAGAAAACTTCTTGCTGAACAAATGTGCTCACAGTACTATGCTACCTTTTTCATTTTAAAGTTATTCACATTTGTTCGTCAAAAAAGGGAAAAGAAAATTGAATTGTATGCTGATTTTTGCTAATTATAAAAAAAAACTAAAAGGTATCTATAAATGAAACACCACTCATTTTGTAGATATTTTTCTGCTGAACATTCTTTGTGCTCACAGTACCATGCTATCATTTTTTTGTTTTAAGTTATTCACATTTGTTTGTCAAAAAGTGAACAAAAATTGCATTTTCTTCTGCTTTTTGCTAATTGTAAAAATCTATAAAGTATCTATACATGAAACACCACTCATTTTGTAGATAATTTTGTGCTGAACAATTTTATTGCTCACAGTACCTTTCTATCTTTTTGGTTTTAAAGTTATTCCCGTTTGAATATGTTTAGAACTTCTTCTGAGGCCAAACATTCTAAATGAATTCTAAAGAGATTTGTGACATAGTAACTGTGTATAAATGGTCACTGTATATATAAATTTATTTATACATACAGTGACTCAGATCTACATTTGTCACACTGAATATGTGTCCACCCATTGCATATATATATATATATATATATATATATATATATATATATATATATATATAACTACAACATAACAACTGCCCCACCCTGAGGAGGAGGGTACAAGGTACACCCTGAGGTGCAACACTGTACCTGCCAGCCCACTTCCCAAAAACTAGGTTCTGAGAGGGCGGTCAGAATACAGCAAGACTCCATCAGAAGAAACAGAATCACTAAGGTGAGTAATTTTCCTTCAAACAAGATGAAGTCTTGCTGTATTCTGACATATGCAGACTACCAAGCAGTACCTCCATGGAGTAGAGCTACTGAACCTATTTTGTGAATAGGCGCTGCAGTACTGCTGCACCAAACCTGGCATCACTCCTAACCTGGTTATCCAACGAGTAATGCTTCGTGAATGTATGGTCCGTTTTCCAGGTGGTTGCTTCACAGATCTCTAACAAGGGTATATCTCTGGCAGCAGACAGAGAAGCAGCTGTACCCCTAGTCGAGTGGGCCCTCAGGCCTGAGGGAGGTGTTTTACCTAGCTTGGCATAGCAGAACTGTATAAAAGAGACAATCCACCTGGCAATAGTTTTTTAGTAGCACGCCTACCTTTTCCCATGTCACCATAAGTGAGAAACAATCAAAGACCGCCGTTCCTGTGTGCCTCAGTATGCTCTATGTAGTAGCTAAGTGCCCTTTTAACATCCAAACTGTGTAATTTTCTTTCTCCTAAAGAAGAATGATCAGTGAAAAACACTGGAAGAGACATGGACTGGTTCAGATGAAAATCTGAGACCACTTTGAGGTAACAACCTCCTATTAATTCTGAGGATCACCTTATCTCTATGGAATGAGATAAAATCAGGTTCAACTGACAGGGCTTGTAATTCACTAATTCGCCTGTCAGAAGTGATAGCTACTAGAAACACAGTTCTCCAGGTCAAGTACTTAATATGGCTGAAGCCACAGTTTCAAGGGTGGCTGCATAAGCTGAGCAATGCAGATATTAAGGTCCCAAGCCGGAGTAGGCTCTCTGAAAGGAGGTTGATGTGAACCAAACCTTTAAAGAACTTACTGAAAACAGGATGAGATGCAGGAAGAGCCCTTCCCTGTTGACAGGAATGCAGACACAGCTACTAAGTGACCTTTTACAGTTGCTGGCCTAAGGCCTAAGCCATTAAGGTGAACCAGATAATCCAAAACTGTAGCAATGCCAGTGGCATCTGGTAGAATATCTTTGTGGGAACACCAAATGCTGAATCTTTTCCATTTAGAAATATAGATTTTTCTGGTAGAAGGTTTCCTAGAAACCTTAAGAATGTCCAAAACTCCCAGAGGAAGATGCAGGCCTGTGTACTTTAACTCTTAAAGAGTCAGGCCATGAGATTGAGAGACTGGAGATTGGGGTACCAGATTCTCCCCTGAGAGGAGGTTAGGAGAATGTGCCTCTTGGGAAGTGACAGGATGAGTGACACTGCCAGGGACAACAACAGAGGGTACCAAGGTTGTCTGGCCCAATCTGGAGCCACTAGAATCATTGTGCAGGGTTGTGACCTGATCTTGACTAGAACCCTGAACAGGGGAAAGGGAGGAAAGGCATAAAGGAACCTGCCTTCCCAATCCAATATAAGAGCATCCAGAGGAACAGTCCCTAGGACTGGAGGTCTGCAGCAGAACAAGGGAGTTGGTGATTGTCTGGGGCTGCGAAGGGATCTATCTCTGGAGTGCCCCACCTGGTGAAAATTACTTTCAGGAAGAGAGGATCTAGGGCCCATTCCTGATGGCCCTGGGAGATTCTGCTCAGAGCATCTGCTAGCACATTATCCTTCCGTGGAAGATGGACTGCTATTAGGGAAGTTTGAAGGGAGCAGGCTAGAGATCAAACTTTCATGGCCTCCGTGCACAAGGCCATGGACAGAGTGCCCCCTTGCTTGTTGATGTACCACATGGTGGTGGTGGTGTCTGTCCTGACCTGACCCATCTCGTTCCTTACTGAGTCCGAGAAAGCTTGAAGGGCTAGGAATACTGCCCTGAGTTCCAGAAGATTGATATGAAGGAGAGATTCTTGTGAAGACCAAACACCCTGAGCTGTCTTGATGCCACATCACTGGAGTCCACAGCAGCATGGAATTGCACTTTGGATGCCTCAATTCCATCAGCAGCCACCTCCTCCAGCTCTTTGGCTAGCTGGGGGGAGGCCTG
The DNA here is from genome assembly GCA_016271365.2 of Neoceratodus forsteri. Lineage (NCBI taxonomy): Eukaryota > Metazoa > Chordata > Ceratodontiformes > Ceratodontidae > Neoceratodus > Neoceratodus forsteri. The sequence goes on from CM028130.1 coordinate 1,455,590,797, forward strand.
TTTAGGCAGTTCCAGAACCGTATCCCACCTGGATTTCTGGTACCTAGCTGTGTAGGCCATACAGTTAGCCTGCCTGAGTCCCAAGGAGGATGCCAGATATTGTTTCTTGGCCATGGCATCCACCTTCCTGGAGTCTTTATCTGGGGTGTGTGAAGCCAAAGGTATATTAGCCCCGTCACAGGCTGCAGCCTGCACTACCCTATCATGGCTGCAATGACTGTACAAAACTCCGTGCTGAGCCTGATAGCATATACCTCCTGTCCATTCTCTTATCCACAGGAGGTAAGGAGTTTGGTGTCTGTAAAATCTTTTTTGTCTGTTTCCCCAAAGATTTGTGGAGGGGAATAGACAATCTCTTGGACTCTGGGATGTCTATCATTTCAACAAAATCAGGCTCTTCTTCCTCCTCAACAGCTTCTACCATAAGGAGCTGGAGGGTTTCAGCCACCTTTTTATAGGACAAATAGTGAGAAAGGGACTCAGAAAGCCTTGGAAGGGAGACACTGGAGGGTCTGTCATGGGAGATGTTCGGTTCAATGGGCACATCCAGACCTTCAAAATTATTGTCGTCATCATCATCATCTGGGAACTCTTTGCCCCCCTCCCACTCCACTTCATAATGAGCATCTGGATCATTATCCGATGGAGTCGGATCCGACCGAACCGAGCGCCTAACGGTGGCACTGTTCGGACGGGACAGGCAGCATGATGCCTTATACTTATTGCTTTGGCTATTTCTTCAGCGGTTGAGTATGCAGTGCTGGATCCGAACCGCTGACTTTTTCACCTTTTGTCGAAACCAACCCTCGTTGTCGGCTTTCCTTTGCCCGAGGATGTATCACCTAGGTCAGTGGGCATCTCCTCAGGTTCGGTCCAACCGAACTGGGCTGGCCATTCGGTCACTAGACTTCTGCCTCCTTCCTTTAGCCTACTCAATCTTTTTCCAGAGTGGCTTTAGGAACTTTTACAAATTTGGCAGTTCTGTTTTGGAGGTGGTCAAACCTCAGACAATACCCACAGACGAGGTGGGGTGGTGTTGGCAAAGGCATCCCACATTCTTAGTGCTGAAACCCAGTGGAACAGTTCTTTTCTTGGGTTTCTCAGACATAGCCACACTAACAAAATTACCCTTTACAGCTTTTTAGCCAGGTGATACACCTATTGGTTACCAACCGTGTTACGGTTGCTGAAAGAAACCAGTAAAAGTCAGGTTTTTTTTAAACTGATAGGAAATGGCACACCACTACTAAAATTCCCAGAAATAAAATTCAACATACAAGGTCGGTTCCCAACCGGATCGACCGATAAGAAACCGAAGATTACAATTTATAATAAGCTTGCAAGATTTGTGTCAAGGTGTGACCTTAAAACTCATCACTGTATTATGTATACAGATTTAGGATGGATTTCATTAGACTTGAGGGCCAGGGGAATCTGGCTAAATCAGCTTTGTAATATATTTAAAAATCAATCTTTAGATAACTTAAAAAATAAATTACAAAAACCTAAACATGGTTTAAATTTAAGAAAAATTGGTGCTAGGGATTTAATAATACCAAAATTAAAAAAATCGACTTAGTGAAATGACTCTTCAATATCAGGTAGCCAAAAGTTGGAACTGTCTTCCTCCTTTTTTACGTGAACGAACAATCACTGACCATGTTTTTAAAAATGGCCTGAATCATGAACTCAGCTTTCACTGTTGTTGTAATAGGTGAAAATAATGTAAAAGTTAAAACGATTATTTGCCTGTTTTTGATGAGTTTGTAAAAATTGTAATGTATTGTTTTTGCATTTTTTGTAATTTTGTACTGTCATAAATGTAAAGTTGTAACTACTTCTGTATAATGTAAACAGGTAAGCCTTGTGAATAGGGATTTTCAGAACCCTAATGGCTTTAACACTGTATAAATAAAATGTTACCATACCATACCAATTTCTACAGTAAAAACAGAAATAAACAGTTCACTACCTATTTACAATACCTACTGTACCGTAGACAGAGACTCAAAACTGAAAATAACAAATCAGTTGAAAAACCAATGCATTTTGAAACTTTACCGAACCGAAGGAGCAATCTCCAGAGCAACTTCACAGTTAGGCAGAGTAAATAATCTGACAGTTGCACTCATCATTACCACAGACAAAGGTTTGAAAACCTGAGCTTGAGCTCAACATTCTATGCCTGGCATAGAATTTAACCCTTTCCTCTCCGAGGCAGTTCAAGTGCTGGGGCTAACTGCATATGTCAGAATACAGCAAGACTTCATGTTGTTTGAAGGAGTCATGCTGTGGTGGTATTCTGACGGCAGGCTGGTTAGCTTCTGGTTGCGCTAACTGGCCTCCAGAATATCTCAGCTGTTTTTTCAGCTGAAGTTGCCCTGGGTTGCTGGCCAGACCAGGGTTACTGTCTTCCTGTCTGCTGCAAAATGATTCTGGCCCCTACGTAAAGGGGCCTGGCCTTGTTTGTACATTGCCTGTACTGTCCTTGTGGCCTTACCAGTGTTCTGCAACCTGGTAATGACCTTTTCAAATTCTTCTCTGAAGAGAACAGAACCATTGTAAAGTACATCCAATATTCTTTTTTGGATGTCTGGTGTAAAGCCGGAGACCCTCAACCAGGAGTGTCTCCGGAGGCAAACACCTGCCAACGCACCTCGGGCTGCAGAATCTGCAGAATCGTAGACTGCCGTGAGGACTTGTGTCCCAACATCTGAGCCTGTTTTGAGGATGTTAAGTAACTCCTCCTTCTTGTCCCCATCTGGGAACTCTTTCAGGAGGTCCTGGCATTGATCTCACAGTGCATTCTGGAATTGCACCATGTGGGTAAGATAATTCAAGGACCTGATGGACTATGTAGCAGCCACATACATGCGCCTTCCCATGGAGTTCAACTGTTTAGACTCCTGGTCTGGTGGCTGTGTGCTCAGGTGCTGAGGACATTGGGATCTGTCATGCATGGCAGTTGTAAGTAAGGAGTCCACCACTGGTTGCTGTCCCAAATACGAGTACTCCGATGGGACCCTATGTAGGGGTTTGCCTTCTTAGGGACTGCGGCATCAAATCACGGGCACCTCCAGGCCACCCTGGTGGCATACTGGAAGGTATCCTTCAACAGTGGTACCATCACAGGCTTTGGGTCCTTCTCTCAGAGGTCCCTGGCCAGGAGTTGCCTCTCGGGGTCCAGCTCCTCGGTGTCCCACCCCATGTTCTCCTGGATGTGCCTCATTATGTCCACAAATGAGGGATCATCCGGAGGTGACCTGGGCAGGTCACTGGGGTCGGGCAATGGGACACTGAAGGGAGAGGGCAACCTGGGTGTATCCGAGGTGTCCGGGTGGGAGTCCTCACCAGAAGAAGAGCGGGATCTTCTTCTAGGCCTCTTGTGCCAGTGTGCTTTGGGAGACCGTGAAGGGGTTCTAGAATGTTGCGCATTCTGGTTTCCTGACTTCTTTTCTCAAGACTTTCTCTTGGGTGGGGGAGTATCCTCCTTAGATGGAAGTTTGGGAGACAGTGCCCTAGGAGGAGGGGTCTCCTTTGGGGCTTGGGGGACTTGTCCTTCGGAGGTGTCCACCAAAAGATGAATAACTCCTTTGCCTCTTCAATATTCAAGCCAGATGACGGTCTGGCATTGGTGCCTTCCTGCCTGGGAATTGAGTACTGGTGCCTGAGGGGTGGCCTGATCTGGAGCCAGGTCTTGGGGTAACCCCGGGTCCTCTAATTCACCCAATGTCAGGTCATCAGTAGCCGGGTGTGCCCCGATGTCCACTGCCTCTTCTTCCAACATGCCCCAGCGTCCGGTGTCTGGTGTGGACAGTGGGGGTCCACCTGAGGCGTCTGGTCCTTACGGCATTTGGCAGTCAACTGATCCAACAGCCGCTTGTTGTCAGACATCCGTTTCAGGGACATCAGCTAGGTGATTTGTCAGGGAGGTGCTTCCGAGCCCCTCTGGGGTTGGGAGACCAATCTGTGGTCAGTGTCCTAATGCTGATCCTGGGAGTCGGGACCTACCTTGGCGGCCGACTTGGATGGCTGTTTGTGCCTGTCTGAAGCCTCAGACTGGGCGGACTAACATGATGTTCAGCTATCCTTACGTTTGAGCTTTAAAGTTTGTAAAGAGAGAGAAGTACCTAACCCACCCAAGGTCCGAACCGTGACCGGTGGGGGCTGGGATCTTTGCCTGCGATGGGGACCTGTCTGAGCAGTTCAAGCTGGAGCTGGCCTGGGAGTCTGATGTGCAGTTAGGGGATCTCTCTCTCTCTCTCTCTCCCCCTCCTCTTTTCCTTGTGCTTCCCCGACCTGTGGGATGATTCCCCCCAAGGAGGATGAATCTCTCTCCATCTGCTTTCATTTTTCTTCAAGCAGAAAACTTTGAAGGGCCTTCTGGTGGCGGATTCTCATGCAGCTGTTGAAGTGCTGGAAGATGGTGCAGGCCTTGGTGTCATGGTCTGGGCCCAAGCACTGCATGCAGACCTTATGCCTGTTCTTGAAGGGTATCTGCTTGCATGCACACTTGAAGGGCGTCCCTCGACTGAGGGGGGTCGGTGATGAAGACATGTGAGGATGGATTATTTTTGAAGAAATCGTGAAACACAAAATTCGTGCATCATTCGTAGGCTGAAGGCGTCCGTGGAGCTGATGCTTGCGAGTTGACAGCAGGAAAAGAGCTGAGGGATGCTGGGAGACTGCCCCTTTTATGACGAGTCTGACATCGGGGGCAGGGCCAACATTGGGGGAGGTCCCCCGCTGTGTATAGCTAGCTAGAAGTTTTCCATGGGGTCCTGCTGCCTGCCAGCTTCAGTCCTTATGGTGTAACCTGCTGCAAGAGCTGTATCTCGAAGTAAGATCCTTCTGTTTGTTCGAAGCACTATTTTGTCATTATGAAAGCAGAGGAAGTCCTTCTCACACATAGTGCTTGCAGTTCACCCATCCTTCTGGCAGAAGTGACTGCAACCAGAAATACAGTTTTCCATGTGACATATTGTATATGAGCAGAAGACGTGAGGCCCAAAGAAGGTTTCCTTAGCTGAGCAATGCATATGTTCAGATCCCACACCGGGACTGGTTCCTTAATAGGATGGTGCATATGACAACCCTTTGAAGAACTTTTTGAAAATGGGATTACCTGCTATGGAAACATTTTCCCCAGCAGAAATGTAAGCTGAAACTGATGCCAGATTAACTTTTAGGGATGTGTATTTTAACCCTTGGGAATGCATATATGTGAGATATTCCAGTAACACTGGGATTACTGCCAGGGAAGGAGAAATCTCCTTGGTATCACACCAAATACAGAACCTTTTCCATTTTGCAGAATAGGTTTTCTTCATGGAAGGCTTTCTGTATCCTTTCAGGATATCCAGGACAGCTTGAGAGAGATTTAGATTTGAAAATTCTAAGTCCTCATGAACCAGGCCTTGAACCTGAGAGCCTTGAGGTTTGGGTGCAAGATTTTCCCCGGTGGGAGGTCAAGAGATTGTGCCGCCTGGGAAGATGTTTTGGTCTGGACACTGACATGGACAGCAGTAAAGGGTACCATGGCTCTCTGGCCCAGTCTGGTGCTACCAGAATCATAGATGCAGGTTGTGATCAGAGCTTGATCAGAACTCTGAAGATGAGAGGAAAAAGAGAGAAGGCGTACAGGCGTCTTCCTGACCAGTCTAGAGCCAGGGCATCCAGTGGAACTGTGCCATTGGCTGGTGGTCTGCAGCAGAATAGGGGCAGTTAGTGGTTCTCTTGGGAAGCAAAGGGTCCACTTCTAGAAGTCCCACAACTGCAAACCGCAGGTACAATTACCTGTCTGTTAATGGTGATTGTTGACGTTCCTGGTTGATTCTGCTTAGAGTATCTGCCAAGGTATTGTCTTTGCCTGGTACATGAATGGCTTGCAGAGAGGCCTTTAGTGAGTAGGCCAATTCCCATATTTTCATGGCTTCTGAGCACAGAGGGTCTGTCCCTGTTCCCCCTTGTTTGTTTATATAGTACACTGCTGTGGTATCTGTTCTGACCTGCACCACTTTGCCCTGTACCCAATGAGAAAAAACTTTTAAAGCCAGAAATACTGCTCAGAGCTCCAACACGTTTATCTGGAGGAGTCACTCTGCAATTGAACATGTGCCATGGGTAGTGTGCTCTTCCAAGTGAGCACCCCCATCCTAACAGAGAAGGGTCTGTTGTAAGGATGACTGATGGGTTTTCCCCCTCTGAAAGGGGACCTCTTCTCTTAGATCGTGTGCCTCCTTCCACTACTGTAGGGACTGAAGCATGGTTTTTATTACTGGAATTGGTTTTGACATGTTGTCTTTTCTTTGGCACCAATGTACTCTAAGAAGAAACTAAATATCCCTCATTCAGCATCTTGCTCCAAGGACAACTCTTGTTGCTGTAGCCAACTGTCCCAAGATCTGCAAGTATTGCCTTGCTGGACATGGCTTGCCCAACCTGAATGAGGTAATGAGTTGCAGCACGCTCTGGACCCTCTCCTTGGGAAGGAAGGCTCTTCCTTGCAAAGTGTCCAGTTCTGCTCCAATGACGTGCAGGACCTGTCCTGGATTGAGAATGGATTTTTCCTGATTTATCAGGAACCCCAGAGACTGTAACAGATTTTGTATTGTTACCAGGTGATCTTTCACCTGTTATGATGGCTTTCCCATGACTAGCCAGTCATCTAGGCAGGGAAAAACAGACTCCCAGCCTTCTGAGATATGCCACTACCACTGTCAGACATTTTGTGAACACCCTGGTTGCTGAGGTGAGGCCAAAGGGAAGGGCTGAGAACTAGTAGTGACCTGAAAGAAGTCTGAACCTGAGATACTTCCTGTAAGACTCTTATTGGGATGTGGAAACAGGCATCCTTCAAATTCAGAGATGCCAGCCAATTGTCTTTTTGAATAACTAGCAAGATCAGGGACAAAGTGACCATTTTGAATCTTGGTCTTACTAGATACTTCTTCAGAAGTCTGAGTTATAGAATAGGCCACCACTCCCCTTTTTTCTTTTTGGTGAGGATATACCGAGAATAAAAACCTCTTCCTCTCTGGGACCTTGGCATAGGCTCCTCTGCTTTTATGTGGAGCAAGGATCAAACCTCTTTTTCCAAAAGCTTTCTTTCCTGAAGAGAAGCTGGTTTGAACAGCTTTGATTTCAGAGGAGGGAGAGATTTGAAACTCAGGGACACACCCCGACTTACTAATTCCAAAACCCACTTGCTTGTGGTGATGGCCTGCCAGGCCTTGAAAAAGTGAGTCAGTCTGCGCCCTACTGGTGCTAGGGAGGCAGCCTTGACAACTGAGTCAGGGATTTTGTTTTGGTTGTGACTGAACCTGGGCAGAGTGGGAGCCTCTTCTGGAGCCCCTCCTACCTCTGGCCCTATAGTACCCTGTCTGCTGTAGATAAGGCTGCAGCTGTGGGACATCATGTGCCTGATTTAAGGGCCTACCATAGGGTGTTCTTCCTCTGCATCCCCTCCCATAAAGCCTATATGAAGGAGAAGACCTTTCCTTGGAGGAGTTACTTATGTAGGCGGCCTTGTACTCATCCACTTTTTCCATGTAATCTTCAGTGTGTTTACTGAAGAGAGAGTGATCCTCACAGAACAATCCACTGCCTTAGCCTGGGTATCCTGTGTCAGATTAGTAGCCCTCAGCCATGCCAGCCTTCTCAGGGCTACAGTCAGAGACATCCACCTAGCAGCACTGTCACTGGCATCTACTGCCATTTGGAACTGGTACTGAGATGCTTCCAGTCCAAACCTTGTTGTTTCTGCTAGGTCTTCAGAGAGAGGGGAGGGCCTTCTCTGACACTGCCAAAACAGCTGCCATAGTGTTTTTTAGTACTGTGCAGCACAGGCCTGGTAATTAGCGTCTTACCCCCAGAGGGTAGCTAAATGCCCTTTTTTAGACATACTATCTAACTTTCTGGAATCCTTCTCTGGTGGATGAGAGGATAGAGGAACCCTTATCTTCTCACAGGCTGCCTGCTGGACTATACCCTGATGATCAGGGTGAGAACAAAGAAATTCAGCCCCTTGTGTGTCCAACTGGTATTTTTTTTTACCTCTTTCTTTCTCACTCTACCTCCTGAACTCTTTCAGCAGTGGTCGCACGGGGTCCTTGGTGCTCGTCCCACCCATCTGAAGCCCCTCTCGCCCCTTCCATCCGCTGCTGCTACCGCCCAGCCCCCGGCTCTGAGTCCCCTGAGGCAGGAATGCCAGATAAGCACCTCCTGGCGCTCTATCTATAATCTAGTCTGGTGAAGCACGGCAGATGGGAGCACACAGGCAGCGAGAGGAAGGCCCGACTCTAGGCGTGGTGGACCGACCCCCGTACCCTCCAACACCTATCAGGAGGTGGAGGGTGTTTCTGTTTTTTTCTTCATTCCGCCCTTGCCCCCACCCCACAGGCAGAGCTGCGATGTGCTATGACACCAGGGAACGTCTTGTCATGGCTCTGGAACCCTCTAACCAAGCCCTGTAGCTTTGCGGCATCTCCGGTCTCCATCGGAGGCCGGCCACAGTCCCTGGATCACCCCCCAATCACCCCCCTGAGGAAGGAGAGCTGTCCTCCAGATGCTCAATCCTTCCTCACCCCTGCTGACCCCGGGCAGCCCAGGCTCATTCCAGAACCCAGGTCACTGGTGTGGCGTCCAGCGCCTCAACCCTCAGCGCCACTGGACTGGCCCAGCTGGTATTTATTATCCGCCTTTTTATCCAGAAGAGGGATAGAATGTATTAATTTATGTAACCCCAAGGTGGCGCTATCCCAAGGGCTACTACACCTGCCTGCTTGGCTAGCAGCAGGTTAGGGGCCTGAGTTCTGAAACGGGTGCCTCCACCCGGAGGTCGGGGTTGGTAGTGGTCAAGCTAACCTGGGCACAGCCCCCTGGAACACTGTAACCCACCTCTTTCCTTACCAGTGGCTGTACAATACACACAATCACTTTCACAATACCCTGATACACCACACAACTACCCAACACTGTTTGCACTTATCACCAGGGCTTTCCTCTGGCCCGGCCCTGGGGACCCCGTAAAACAAGCTTACACAGAAAATAACAGCAGTACAGTATTCTTACAAACTGGAACCACAGTCAGGGTAAATGCAAAAAGAGATCTGATTTATTTAAGCGGCTTGAACAAGGAGGGCATAATCAGGTTAATTTGCTTAAAGGGTCTATCAATCAAGCAGTTATGCATGCACTTCAGGATCCATAAACAGTCACACACTCTGGGTACCCAGATGGAGAATGGTGAGGCTAGCAAGGAACGTTGCAGCTGGTTGGGGCCCTGGATGGAAGAAAACAACATGCACAACATACACTATTTGTAATCCGGAGCTGGAGGGCTCAGTTCGTGAAAAGAAAACAACAAGACAATCAGATGCGACACTTTTAGATTAGGCTGTTGTTGCAGGGAGCTACCCTGATGATTACTCACGATACCCAAGACTGGACACAGGCTGGATGAAAATCGAGACAGTAGGTGGTTAATCTGGAGTGCCAGGAGAAGCAGGGCCCACACAATTCACTGAGGTGCGTTCCTGTTCAAGCGTGGAGCAGGGGGCTGATCCACAGGCAGGTCTCTCGTCTGTGGCTTTCTCTGTGCAGTGGGGTAGTCTGGCAGGGCCAGCATGGCATGGCCCAGGCCGAATGGAGATGAACATGGATTCAATCCGATTAGGCTGGATAAAGCTTCCAGCAAGCAGAACACAGTTCACACAGTGGGGAACCAAATCATGACCCACTAACAACTCACAGCATGTTTACATGTAAGGAAATTCTACTGTACCAGGCAAACCGCTCTCCAGTCATGATCGCAAAATTTCTGCACAAACCGGGGATTCAGAAGCAGCTGGAAATCCTGACACGCCAATCGCATTCAGCAAAATCTTCAGTCTTTTTCTGTAATGAGCCTGGTAAAAAAGGAAAAAACAACTCACCTTAGTAACTGTATTTCTTCTAATGGAATCTTGCTGTCTTCTGACTATATGCAGTTAGCCCCAGCACTTGAACTGCTCCAGAGAGGAAAGAGATAACTCTATGCCAAGACATAGAACGTTGAGCTTGAGCTCGGTTCTCAAACCTCTGTCCCAGGTACTCTTCAGTGTAACCGCAGATTCTTTACTCCGCCTTACTGTGAAGTCGCCCGAGTTCCTCTCCTTCACTTCGTTCAGTTGTGGTAAAATCGGTTGGTTTAGTAAACCGCTTTTTATATTTTTTGGTCTTTACATCTCTGTCCCGTACAGTAAGTGAATTAGTAGGTAGTAGAGTGGTTTAGCAAGAACATTTTTTTTTTCGGTTTCTTTCCGGTCGGTCCGATTGGAAACCAAAGCGATTTGTTGTTTCTGTTTTTTTATAGGTATTTTAGTGTGGTTTTCCGGTATCTATCGGTTCATGTTGTTTGAATCAGTGGCTGACTTCGTTCTCACAAACTTGGATTTAGTCCGAAATAATTCTCTTCTCTCCCTCTCAGGGGCAGCAGGCAGACCTGCAGGCCACAACTCAGGCCTTCCACAGTTCTCCCATGCGAAACTACTCAGACAGCTGCTTGACTGCTCCAACATGTTGCTCCTTCAGTTCCCAACTTAGATCCGACTCAACTGCCAACAAGCCAGAGACTTTCCCCAGAATCCAAAAGGTTCGGTTGGCTGAGCCTCCTGTCAGTCACAACAAAGGCTCCCTCTTCAGATGCAAAAAGCCCAAAACTACAATTCCTACAGATTTTGACTCCAGACAGCTCCTGTAGTCTGGCTCCATTTTAGGTCTCACCAGTACTGATTGGTCCAATTCAGCAGTCCAGGACCAAGATAGTGGAGATAAACAAAACAGTCCTTGTTGCAAAGAAGGCAGGTTAGACAAACTACATTATCATTATCACTCTAAATGATTTTCAGCAAATAGTTACATCTTTCAACAGAGCTCCCTCTCAGACTACTTATGACTGCAATCCAGGCAGCTCTTAAAGAGACAGTACACAGAGGCTATACAGGCACTCTCTGGCAATCACATTTAAACTGCTAAAACACAGGACACCAGCCTGGCAGTGAGCATTTAGGCAAACTCAAGGAAGACTTTTCGGGAATCCCCATTTATAGGGGGGGTTACACCCTTCCCTGCCCGGAGAAAACTTGGCGTCCGCGTCAAGTCTGTAGCATCATGCATCAGTTAACATAAACGTATTACTTTACTATACATATCCACTACACTTTATGATACTATAATCCATTTTGACAAGACATTGCATATTTCACACAGGTAAACTGAACGTTACTATATTGAATCAGGTAATAACTTCTTGTACCTTAAACAGTGCAAGAGGGGCCCTTCCTATCAGCTAACTTGGGGCTAGAGGAGGCAGGGCACCATGGTGAGAGGGAAAGACAAGTAACCAGGAATTGGCTGCCAAGCTCAATTTGGGCAGTGAGCTTGGTGAGACACAAGAAAAAATTACTCACCTTAGTAATGTTGTTTCTTCTAATGGAGTATTGCTATATTATGACAATTGCAGTATGACTGCAGGTTAGAACTGCTCTGGAGGTGAAACAGTTAACTTTCCATGCAGGCATGGAACTTAGAGCGCGAGCTCGGTTGAAAACTCTGTCTGTTGTGCTTCAAACGCAAACTGTCAGATCTTTACGAGCCAAAACTCACTAAAGGTTCTGTGTGGAAGCTGTAAACCTACACTAGCCAACTGGCTACTAACATCAACACTCATTTTTGGCCTAAAACAAAGACTCAAGTCAGGAGACCCAAAAATGCAAAACACAACACCAATTCACCCAAAAGGTAGGTGAAAACAACAAGGTGGGCATCAAAGTGCTAACCCTGTACTGCCCATCCACATCCCCAAAACAGAGGTTCTGAGAGGGGCAGGTGAGGAGGAGGTCATAATAGCAAGACTCCATTAGAAGAAACAACATTACTAAGGTGAGTAATTTTTTCTTCAAACAACATGAAGTCTTGCTATATTATGACAATTGCAGACTACACAGCAGTACCCCCATGGAGGAGGGACAGAACCTACCTAGGAAATAGGCTCTGCAGCACGACTGTGCCAAACCGAGCGTCACTCCTAGCCTGGATGTCCAGGGAGTAATGCTTGGTAAAAGCATGAACTGTTTTCCAGGTAGCTGCTTGACATATTTCAAAAATAGGAATGTCTCTGGCAGCAGCCAGAGAAAAGTACAGTTACGTAAGAACTTACCGTAACAGTAGATCTTCGAGAACAGCTCTTGCAGCAGGTTACACCATTAGGACCTAAGCCGCCAGGCCCAGGACCCCACGGAAAATTCTAGCTAGCTAACTCAAGGGACCGCCTCGACGCCGGGTCCCGGGCCCGACGCCAGGCATGGTACAAAGGGGCGGTCCCGGCCAGATTCCCCAGTTCTCGCTACTGGAGACTCTACGCAGGCTGACATCAAAATGGGAGACCTAGGATTCAGGTCAGAAGACAGAAAGATAACAATTCTTGCTCAGAAAGACTGAGCCATGCTTCCTCCAAGGGGAAGGTGGGCGGGATAGTTGCTGCAAGAGCTGTTCTCAAGATCTACTGTTACGTAAGTTCTTACGAATTGTACTATCTTACTTCTCGAGACACAGCCTTGCAGCAGGTTACACCATTAGGACTGATTCCCAAGCAGTAACGCTGTCAGAAAATCCGGGAGGAGGAAATTAAAGGATAAAACCAGGTCCTGAACCTAGGACAGGAGACCCTGAAGCACGCCAAACCAAAACCAGCCCTTCCGAGAGGCGTGCGTCCAGGCTATAATGCCTGATAAAGGTATGCACAGAACTCCAAGTATGCAGCGCATATAGCAGAAGTGGAAACATTTTTGAGCGCTGCAAAGGAAGTAGCCACCCTCTAGTGGAATGACCCCGGACTGTACTCGGAGGGGCTTTTGTTTGATACCATAACAGTGAGAAATACACTGGACAAGCCAGCGAAAGGGACTGTTTGGATACTGATTGGCCCATCATTCTCTCAGAGAAGAAATGAAAGCTGCTCAGAACTACGAAAGGACTGAGTTCTGTTGAGTAAAACCTCAGGCTGCAGGTCTGAAGATTTTCGAAAATTTTATCGAAAAAGAACTATACGCGATGTGGCTAGACTGATGACGAAGGGTCAGGTAGCTAAGTCGACGGCGGGGAAAAGAACTGGGAATCTGGCGGGACGGCCCTTTTGTACCACGCCTGACGCCGGAGGCGGGACCGACGCCGGGCGCGTCTCCGCTGCAGTTAGCTAGCTAGAATTTTTCCGTGGGGTCCTGGCGCCTGGCGGCTTCGGTCCTAATGGTGTAACCTGCTGCAAGAGCTGTGTCTCGAAGTAAGATCAGCTGTACCTCTGGTAGAGTGAGCCCTCAGGCTTGAGGGGGGAACTTTACCCAACTTCTCATAGCAGAATTGGATACAAGAGACAATCCACCTGGCAATGGATCTTTTAGTGGCTGGTTTCCCTTACCAACTCTGCCATAGGTGAGGAACAGTTGGAGGAGTCAAACCTATGACCCTTGGTACGCTCTATGTAGTAACCAAGGGCTCTCTTCCACATCTAGGCTGTGCAGCCTCCTCTCCCCAGAGGAGGAGTGGTCAGTGAAGTACACCGAAGTGAAATAGATTGATTAAGGTGGAAATCTGAAACCACCTTAGGCAGGAACTTTCTGTTAGTCCCAAGGACCACCTTATCTCTGTGAAAAGAGATAAACTCCTGCTCCACTGACAATGCTTGTAATTCACTTACGCGTCAGCAGAGATGATGGCTACCAAAAACACAGTTTCAAGTCAAGTACTTGAGCTCAGCTGAAGACAAGGGCTCAAAGGGGGTTGCATAAGCTGAGCAATGCAAACATTAAGATCCCAGGCAGGGGCAGGATCCCTGAATGGAGGGTTGGTGTGAAACAACCCCTTAAAAACTTGGAAAATACAGGATGAGCTGAAGAGAAGAGGATTTACCTGCTGAAATAAAGCAGACACAGCTGCCAAGTGCACCTTCAGGTAGCTGGTCTCAGCCCAAAAGAATTCAGAGTGGACCATATAATCCAGGACTGTGGGTAGATCAGCAGAGACTGGGGAAATATGCTTTCCAAGCACCATATGGACGAGAATGAACCGAGCTGAAGGAGCTGATCTCCGGAGCGACTGTTCAGTGAAGCGGAGTAAAGAATCTGACAGTTTCATTTGAAACTGCCAGATGAAACTTTGGGCACAGCGCCTCGCTGTAGAACTCCAGATCTTCTGGGTTAACTCCTTCCTCTCCGGGGCAGTTCAGCTGCAGTGGCTGACTGCTATTGTTATAATATAGCAAGACTTCATGGTGTTTGAATTAGGAGTTTTAGAATTTTAAATGTCTGTTTCCCAAAAGACTTATGGAGGGGAATAGACAATCTCCTGGACTCTGGGATGTTCATCATCTCAACAAAATCAGGCTCCTCCTGATCCTCTGCTGCTTCTTCCATAGGAAGCTGGAGGGTTTCAGCCACTTTTTTGTAAAACATAAAGTGGGAAGGGGACTCGGAAAGCCTAGGAGGAGAAACACCTGAAGGTCTGTCTGGGGAGATGTCCGGGTCAATAGGCACATCCAGACTTTCATAATCACCATCATCATTATCTTCATACTGTCCCTCCTCCTCCGGTTCATAAAATTCTTTTAAAGTATAATCCGGAACCGGGGGAACCGACCGAACCGAGCCCCTAACCGATGGTGCCGGTTCGGCCGGAACCGAAGTTAGCGACTGAACTATCCTTATCGCTTTGGCTATCTCATCAGTGATCGGAGAAAGAACTTGTGGATCTGAACCAGATGATTTATCCCTTCTTTTTCTTTAACCAGAACCGACTCCTCAGAATCGGTTCTCCTTTTACTGCAAGTTTCGCCCTGGTCAGAGGGCACTCCTTCTGGTTCAGTTGGAACCCGGGCCGACGGCCATCCGGGTCAGCGGACTTCTTGGCCTCCCTTTCCCTCAGTCTACCTACTCTCTTATCCAGGGTAGCTTTGGGAAAACTTTTACAAATTTGGCAGTCTGAATCGAGGTGGTCAAACTCCAGACAATAAACACAGGTGGTGTGAGGATCAGCCTTAGCAAAGGCTTCCCCACACACACTACAGTGCTGAAACCCAGTGGGCCCGTTTTTTTCTTGGGTTTCTCAGACATGGCCAATCCTAACCAAAACTTACCCTTTTTTTGGCAATCCATCAGGCAAGACACCCCTATAGGTTCCTGGCCATGTTACAGGTCTTGGAAAGAACCGTAATGAAATCTGTTTTTTTTAGAACCGATACGGACTGGTTACCACAATCTAATAAGGACAGACGTTTTTTACACAAACCTGATTGGTTCAAAGCGAACCGATCCAATGTTTACAAGTTCCACACAGAAACAAATATAGAAAAACCTATCTAGTACTCATGGTACCACAGACAGAGAATTAAACAGACAGGTTAGAAGCAGAAATTCGGTTAAAACCGAGCGAAGAAATGACACTTTAACCGACTTTTTTGAACCGAGCGAAGGAGAAATCTCCGGAGCGACTGTTCAGTGAGGCGAAGTAAAGAATCTGACGGTTGGAGTTCAAACAACAGCAGACAGAAGCTTCAGCCGAGCTCGAGCTCAGCGTTCCATGCCCTGCATGGAAAGTTAACTCTTTGTTCTCCAGGGCAGTTCAAGGGTTGGAGATCACTGCATATGTCAGAATACAGCAAGACTTCATATTGTTTGAAAGGGGGATTGGTGTGCAGCAATTCCTTGAAGAACTTACAAAACACAGGATGGGCTGACAGAGGAGAGGGCTTGCCTCACTGACAAGAAGGCAGAAACAGCTTACAAACGCACTTTAGTGTAGCTGGCCTAAGGCCTAGGCCATTAAGATGGACCATACATAGTCCAGAACCGTAGGTAACCCAGCAGATTCTGGAGAAATATCCTATTAGAACACCAAATAGTGAACCTTTTCCATTTGGAGTTGTAAGTCTTTTCTGGTGGAAGGCTTTCAAGAAGCCTTAAGGATATCCAGAACCCTTGAGAAAGCTGCAGATCAGCAAACTCTAACTCTTCAAGAGCCATGCCTTAAGATTGAGAGACCTGAGGTTCGGGTACCAAATCCTCCCCTGAGAGGATGTCAACAGGTTGTAACTCCTGGGAAGAGACAGGGGAAGGTGGACTGCTAAGGACAGCAACACGGGGTACCAGGGCTGCCTGACCCAGTCTGGAGCAATCAGAATCACTTTGCATTGTTGTGACCTTATCTTGACTAACACCTTGAACAGGAGAGGGAAGGGGGGAAAAGCATACACAAATTTCCCTTCTCAATTCAGAATCAGAGCATCCAGGGGACTGAGCCCAAGGCTGGGGTCTGCAACAAAAGAGAGGAAGAGTCTGTGATTATCTTGGGCTGCAAAAGATTCTATCTGTTGAGTGCCCCACCTTGAGAAAACCACTTTCAAAACTAGGGGATACAGGGTCCATTCGTGATGGCCCTGGGATATCCTGCTGTGAGCATCTGCTAGGACACTGTCCTTCCCTGGGAGGTGAACTGCTATCAGAGAGGTTTGCAGGGAATAGGCCAGGGACCACAACTTCATTGCTTCTGTGCACAAGGCCATAGACCGAGTGCCTACTTGCTTGTTGATGTACCACATTATGGTGGTGTTGTCTGTTCTGATCTGGACCACCTTGTTCTGTACAGATTTGGAAAAGGCTTGCAGTGCCAGAAACACTGCTCTGAGTTCCAAGAGATTGATGTGAAGCAGAGATTCTTGGGTGACCACAGCCCTGGGTGGTAAGATCCCCAGGTGGGCTCCCAGCCCAGCAGGGAGGCATCTGTGGTGAGTATCACTGAATGAGACTGAGTGACAAAGGAACTCCTTGTCTCAAACTGTCCTGATCCTGCCACCATTGCAAAGCCTGGATCAGGGTTCGAGTCACTGGGACTAGTTTGGTAAGGGAATCCTTTCTTTGGGACCAGAAGACTCTTAAGTGGAACTGAATGTCCCTTATCTGGAATCTTGCTCCTGGACCACTGCTGTGGATGCTGCCAGTGGCCCAGAAGCTGCAGGAAATGCCTTGCTGTTGAGACACCTGTAGGGTGAATGAAGGGCCAGTTCCATAAGGTCCTTGCCCTGTCCAGGAAGGAAGGCTCTTGCCCTTACTGTGTCCAGCTCACCGCCCCTATGAGGTGAGGAGCTGTGTTGACTAGAACTGACTTTGGAAGGTTGAGGAGGAATCCTAAGGAAGTGAGCACTTGCTGAGTTATTTGCAGATGTGACTTGACTTGGTCTGGAGACTGACCCACTATGAGCCAGTTGTCCAAGTATGGAAAGATGGAGATCTTTTTTCTCCTTAGGGAAGCAACCACTACTGCCAGGCACTTTGTGAACACCCTTGGGGCTGATGTTAGGCCAAAGGGCATTGCTCTGAATTGACAGTGGCCTGAGGGCAACTCGAACCTGAGGTACTTTCTGTGGGAGCACCTGATGGGAATGTGAAAATAGACATCTTTGAGGTCCAGGAGGCTAGCCAGTCCCTGGCCTTAGAGAGGCAGGATTATTCCCAGAGTCACCATTTTGAACTTTGGTTTTAAAAGGTGCTTGTTCAGCTATCTTAGGTCCAGGATGGGCCGCCATTCCCCTGTCTTTTGGGAGTTAGGAAGTACCTGGAGTACAATCCTTTGCCCTTGTGTAGGTAGGAACCTCTATGGCTCTGAGGCCAGGAGGAAAGAAACTCTGCCTCTAGGGCAAGGGTCTCTGATGGATCTGCAGGTGGAAAGGATCTGGTTCTCAACTTGGGAAATTTTTGAGCTGAGAACCAGTCCCTGGCTACTACTTCCAGGACTCACTTGTCTGACGCCAAAGACTTCCAGTCCTGGACAAAGTAAGCCAGCATGCCCCTACAGGTATCGGAGAATGGCCGGGCAGACCCATCAGGTGTCTGCTTGGCAGGGGCTTTGAGGCTGAGGGGTGGATGAAGGCCTGGTCATTCTCCGTCTGCCTCTCCCTCTGAAGAACCCCCTCTGAGCATAAGAAGAAGAAGAAAAGGCCTGGGCTTGGTAAAAAGACCTTTGAAAAGGCCTGCACCTGCCCCTGGACTGCTGCCTTTGAGGAGTGGCTTGCCTTTCTTTGGCCTGAGCACTCCTGTAGGTGGTCCTGTACTCATCCATCTTTTTCATGTAGTTCTCCGTTTGCTCCCCAGAGAATTACCAATAATGGGAAAATCCATGGCATTAGCCTGGGTATCCTGTGATAGGCTAGTACATGTGAGCAAAGCCATCCTCCGAAGGGCCACATATGTAGCCATGACTCTTGATGAAACATCATTGGAGTCCACAGCAGCATGAAACTGCACCTTGGATGCCTCAATCCCATCTGCAGCCACTTGCTCCAGCTCCCTGGCAAGCTGGTCAGGTGCCTGTTTAGCCAGAGCCAGCACAGTGTCCCATCTGGACTTCTGGTATCTAGCTGTGTAGGCCATATAGTTAGCCTGCCTGAGTCCCAAGATGCTGCCATGTACTGCTTCTTTGCCATGGCATCAATCCTCCTGGAGTCCTTATCTGGGGGTATGATGCCAAGGAATATTGCCTTATCACAGGCAGCAGCCTGCACTACTAACATGGCTGCATTGCTGAGAAAGGAACTCCGTGTCTGAGCCTGAAAGGTGTGCCTCTTGTCCATCTGTCTGTCCACAGGAGGTATGGAGTTAGGAGTCTTAAAATTTTATTTGTCTGTTTCCCAAAGATTTCTGAGGAGAATAGACAGTCTCCTGGACTCTTGGATGTCCATATTTCAACAAAATCAGGCTCATCCTGATCCTCTGCGTCTTCCATTGGAAGCTGGAGGGTTTCAGCCACTTTTTTGTAAAACATAAAGTGGGAAGGGGACTCAGAAAGCCTAGGAGGAGAAACACCTGAAGGTCTGTCTGGGGAGATGTCTGCGTCAATAGGCACATCCAGACTTTCATAATCACCATCATCATCCTCATATTCTCCCTCCTCATCTGGTTCATAAAATTCTTCTGAAGTGTAATCTGGAACCGGGGGAACCGACCGAACCGAACCCCTGCCAGATGGTGCCGGTTTGGCCGGAACCGAAGTAAGCGATTGCACTATTCTTATCGCCTTGGCTATCTCATCAGTGGTCGGAGTATGAATTTCTGGATCCGAACCGGACGATTTATCTTTTCTTTTTCTTTTAACTGGAACCAACTCCTCAGAATCGACTCTCCTCTTGCCCGAAGAAGTATTGCCTTGGTCAGAAAGTACTCCTTCTGGTTCAGTCGGAACCGAACCGGGCTGGCCATCTGGGTCAGCGGACTTCTCGGCCTCCTTTCCCTCAGTCTACCTACTCTCTTATCCAGGATAGCTTTGGAAAATTCTTACAAATTTGGCAGTCTGAATCGAGGTGGTCAAACCCCAGACAATAAACACAGGTGGTGTGGGGATCAGCCTTAGCAAAGGCTTCCTCACACACACTGCAGTGTTGAAACCCAGTGGGCCGTTTTTTTCCTTGGGTTTCTCAGACATGGCCAATCCTATCCAAAATGTACCCTTTCTTGACAGTCCACCAGGCAAGACTCCCCTATCAGTTCCTGACCGTAGTTCACGAGTCTTGGAAAAAAACGTAATAAAATCCGTTTTTTTTTTAGAACCGATATGGACCGGTTACCACACACTAAGTAAATTCACAAACTTTTTTAAAACTAAACTGATCGGTTCAGCCGAACCAATCCGACATTTACAAGTTCCACACAGAAACTAAATGCAAAACCTATCTAGTACTCACGGTACCACAGACAGAAACTTAAACCAACAGATTTGGTAGCAGAAATTCGGTAGAAACCGAGCAAAAACGACACTTTAACTGACTTTTTTGAACCGAGCAAAGGAGAAATCTCCGGAGCGACTGTTCAGTGAGGCGGAGTAAACAATCTGATGGTTAGAGTTTAAACAACAGCAGACAGGGGCTTCAACCGAGCTCGCGGTGAGCATTCCATGCTGGCCATGGAAAGTTTAACTCTTTGTTCTCCGGGGCAGTTGAAAGGCAGGACCTAACTGCAATACTCAGAATACAGCAAGACTTCATGTTGTTTGAAGATGGGTTTTCCAGTATGCTGTGGAAATCACACTATGCCAGACCAAGGGTGACAACCGGGAAAGACGCAGCCATGCTGTCTGCCTAGTGCAGATCGCTGTCCCTACGGCCCTGGAAACTACCTCGCTGGTGTCGTAAGATGCCCTCGCTTGGTGCCTTGCTAGCTCCAGACCATGTCCAGAGAGTGCAATGGCTTGTCTGGTTACCTCCGAATCGGGCAAAGAGGCTAGGAGTTGACCTAGCTTGGACCACAGAAACCTATCAAAGGTAGCACAGTGGGTCTGATGTGCAGAAATTGAAATAAGCAGCCATGCAGTGAAGTCCCAGTCAAATCTGCGGAATCTTGATCGGGGACGGTCATGGTGGAGGCGTGAAGCCCATTGGGAGTGTCCGGCTGCATCAATCCTGACTGAGGATGAGGCATACGACCTGGAGACTCCAGGGGCACAATACTCTGGCTCAGATCCCGGGCTGGGACTCCAGAAGAGGTGTTTGCCAGAATCACAATGATGCCTCCTAGAAAGGAGCAGGCCAGGTGGGCACCATAAGGGTGTCCGCACTGAAATCGCTTAGGAAGGCGCACGTCGAATGCTCCGGATTGTGCTGAGTGGGTGGGGTGACATGCAGGTCCTCCATCATTCTCACGAGGAAACGCTGATACTCTGCGAGATCAGCAGCAAGGGAGATGTGGACAGAGGGCTCCTCTTCCCCTGAAGAGGAGGACGAGGAAGCGGAGGACCTCAGAGATCCAGAGGTGGGCTGCTCAGGGGAAGGGTAGAACAACTGCCTGTCCATGGCCCTGACATACGTAGGGAAGAAAAAATTACCATAGTAATTGCGTTTCTTCCCAGTGATACTCAGATATTCATAACTTTATGCAGTATGCCTTCTAAGTAGAACTGCCGGAGAGATGGAACATATGCAAATAATGGAATCTTTTGCATGAGCCACTTTTCAAATGCTGCATTCTACTAACTACCTTTGCTCTAAACCCTCAGATTTCCTAGAAGCCTGGAAAGACAGGACCACGAAAACTAAGTGTGACAATGATGACAATACTGAACATAGTAATAATAATAATAATTATAGTAGGAACTCCTTTAACACCTAGAAAAAAGGGCCTCCAACAGGAGAGCATAGCATATGAAAGAATACCCCTGAATGGCAGAATCACCTGACAAGGGGGAATATCAATAATGAACACAATTACAACATATGTGCCAGACATGGCATTTATACCCCTGAGAGCACAGTATACAGGAGTGCAGAGGCTGAAGTTCTGGAAGGCGAGGTAGGAAGGGAAGTTATGAATATCTGAGCATCACTGGGAAGAAACACAATTACTATGGTAAATAATTTTTCTTCTTCCAGTAATGCTCAGTATATTCATAACTTCATGCAGACTACTAGTAGCACCCCTGGAGGTGGATACAGAACTTTAATTTGTTAACAGACTTTGCAGGACTGCTGTGCCAAACCTAGCATCACCCCTAGATAAAATATCCATATTGTAATGCTTTGTAAAGGTGTGTACTGTTTTCCAAGTGGCTGCTTTAGAAATGTCCAGTAATGGAACATCCCTGGCTGATGCTAAAGTAGCAGCTGTCCCTCTTGTGGAATGAGCCCTCAAACCTGATGGGGGCTCCTTACCTGCCTTTGTGTAGCAGAACTGGATACACTGGACTATCCATCGAAAAATGAACCTTTTGATGCTGGATTACCCTTTCCCACATTTCATAGGTCAGGAACAGGTGTTTCCTGTCCTGCCTATGGACTGTAGTGGCTGTCAAGTAGTAGCTAAAAGCTCTTTGACATCCAAACTATGAAGACTCTTTCACCTGAACCAAGGTGATCAGTGAAAAGACAGGTAAGGTAATGGTTTGGTTCAAATGGAAATTAAAACCCATTTTAGGAAGAAACTTCCTGTTTGTTTTCAGGACCACTTTGTCTCTACAGAATAAAATGTAGCCTTTTTCAATGCAGTGAGGCTGGGGCTCACTGATTTCGCTGACAGAAATTACCATGAGGAAGAAACTATTTTCATGTGGCATATCTCAAATAAACCGAAAACATAGGCTCAAAATGGGAACCCATGAGCCTAACCATACACACATTTAGGCCCTGTAAACATCAAGCTAGTTAAAACATTTTAAGGTGCTTAAAATGTTTTAACTAACTAAACTGTCTAGCCAAATCCGCATTTAAGCATGGTTTCACAGCGTGTTAGAAACTGTGCTTAAACCGTACTGCGAACTAGTCTCAAATCCATTTTTAAAAACGGTTTTATGAGAGAAAGCGTGTTACCCTATAGTGTGGACAGGCATCTGCATATTGCTCTTCCAGGAAGCTTGTTAAGGGTCGTGGAGAACCCGTTTTAAAAAACATTACTGGAGGCTGATGCAGACGGGAGTCGGCTGTGGTATAACAGAGTTAAAACTCGGTTGAAGACTGATCTGGACGGGCTGCTGTGGTGAGTTTAAAAACATTTTTAAAATGTTTTTTAAACCGGTGCAAATCTTCAGCTCGAATGTGTACAGGGCCTTAGGCACCATGCTGGCACCGGTTCCTTGTGAGGGTGTGTGCAAATAGGATAGGCCTTTAAAGAGCCTTTTGAAAACAGGATCTGGGGCACAGAGAAATAGAGAAGCATTCTGTCCACTGAAATATAAGTATATGCTTTTAAGGTACTGGACTGTAAGTCCAGTAAATGCAATAGCTAAGATAGCCCAGCACAGCTGGGACACCACCCTGTACTGTTATGTGTGAAACCCTTAAAGAGCCTATTGGAGATCGGATCTGGAGCGTGTGAGGTGTGGGATAAAATAGGACTCCAGGCAACAAGTTATAGATAAGCTGATATTTATTCCTAATGGACTTATTCAATGGACTGAGCGACAAAACAAAATAAAAATCATACAAGGTAACATACAAACACACTAGAAGCAACTAGTGTCACCACTCAGAGCAGAACAAGTCTGCTCTTCACCAAACTATCTGTTGAAATGAAGGACAGCATCACATTTATAGTGGAGAGACAGGAGAGGAGCCTAATTCTCCTCCCAGTTAAGTCACAAGATATAAAATATCTTTAACGATTATTAATTTCTAAACATGAATTCTAATGTTATTTTTCATTTACATATTAAGCTCCTAATTGAAATAAAATGTACAAAATAGAGGATATAACCAAAAAGGTCTAGAAGAACTCTGCCCCCTCTATGTCAGGTTTATAAGTAGAGCAAAGAAAGGCTGGCCGGCTAGTACAGACCTGGAGACAGAGGAAGGTGAAGCTCCTAGAAGCTTTAACCCAGCAATAATACAGCCTGCTAGACTAACCATCCCAGGTAAATGTACATAGGTTCATAATTATCTCTTACCTATAGCGTGCTTTGGAGGGAATGTAAAAATAATATAACCTGGCAAACATAAACATATTTCTTTTCAGCCTTCCAGTTAAGCTTATAAGAAAAAATTACTCACCTTAGTAATGTTGTTTGTTCTAATGGAGTCTTGCTATATTATGACATATGCAGTATAACCCCAGGTTAGAACTGCTCCGGAGGTGAAAGAGTTAACTTCCATGCAGGGCATGGAATCTTGAGCTCGAGCTCGGTTAAACACTCTGTCTATTGAAGCTCAAACTTAAACTGTCAGATCTTTACGAGCAAAAACTCACTAAGGTTCTGTGTGGAAGCCGTAACCTACACAATAGCCACTGGCTACTAACTACAAAAACACCCTTTTTTTTTTTTGTTCTTGATCCCAAAGCAAAGACTCAAGTCTGGGGATTCAAGAAGGAAAAATTCAAGCATAACACCTAAGCACCTAGAAGGGTGAAATAAAGTGGGCATCAAAGAAGTGCCAACATTGCACTGCCCACCCACATCCCAAAAACAGAGGTTCTGAGAGGGGCAGGCTGGGGAGGTCATAATATAGCAAGACTCCATTAGAAGAAACAACATTACTAAGGTGAGTAATTTTTTCTTCAAACAACATGAAGTCTTGCTATATTATGACATATGCAGACTACACAGCAGTACCTCCATGGAGGAGGGACAGAACCTACTTGGGAAATAGGCTCTGAAGCACAGCTGTGCCAAATCGAGCATCACTCCTAGCCTGGATATCCAGGGAGTAATGCTTAGTAAAAAGTGTGAACTGTTTTCCAGGTAGCTGCTTGACATATCTCTAGGATAGGAATGTCCCTGGCAGCAGCCAGAGACGCAGCTGTACCTCTGGTAGAGTGAGCCCTCAGGCCTGAGGGAGGAACCTTACCCAGTTTTTCGTAACAGAATTGGATAGAAGAGACAATCCACCTGGCAATGGATCTTTTAGTGGCAGGTTTCCCTTTACCAACCTCACCATAAGTGAAGAACAATTGGAGGGATTCGAACCTGTGACCCTTGGTACGTTCTATATAGTAACTAAGGGCTCTTTTGACATCTAAACTGTGTAATCTCCTCTCACCAGAGGAGGAATAGTCAGTGAAGTACACAGGAAGAGACATGGATTGATTAAGGTGAAAGTCTGAAACCACCTTAGGCAAAAACTTCCTGTTAGTCCTGAGGACTACCTTATCCCTATGAAAGGAGATAAAATCAGGCTCCACTGACAAGGCTTGTAGCTCACTTATGCACCTGGCAGAGGTGATGGCTACCAAAAACACAGTTTTCCAAGTCAAGTACTTCAGCTCTGCTGAAGACAATGGCTCAAAAGGGGGTTGCATAAGCTGAGCGATGCAAATATTAAGATCCCAAGCAGGGGCAGGATCCCTGAGCGGGGGTTGGTGTGAAGCAACCCTTTAAAAACTTGGAGAACACAGGGTGAGCTGATAAAGAAGAGGGCTTACCTGCTGACAAGAAGACAGACACAGCTGCCAAGTGCACCTTTAGGGTAGCTGGCCTCAGCCCCAAGGAATTCAGATGCACCAAATAATCCAGGATTGTGGGCAGACCAGCAGATTCTGGGGAAATATGTTTACCAGCACACCATATGGAAAATCTCTTCCATTTTGAATTATAGGTAGCCCTGGTGGAAGGCTTCCTAGAGGCCTTCAAGATATCCAATACACCTTGAGAGAGGTGTAGGTCAGCAAACTCTAACTCTTCAAGAGCCAAGCCTTGAGATTGAGAGATTTGAGGTTCAGATACCAAACTCTCCCCTGGGCACAGGTTAACAGGTTGTGATTCATGGGAAGACATAGGGGAGGGTGGACTGCTAAGGACATGAGGAGTGGGTACCAGGGTTGCCTGGCCCAATCTGGAGCAATCAGGATCATCTTGCAGGATTGAGATCTGATTCTGACTAGCACTTTGAAAAGAAGGGGAAAGCGGGGAAACGCATAGAGAAACTTCCCTTCCCAACTGAGAAGGAAGGCATCCAGAGGGACTGAGCCCAACACTGGGGGCCTGCAGCAAAAAAGGGGAAGTTGGTGATTGTCTGGGGCTGCAAAGAGATCTATTTTCGGAGTGCCCCATCTGGCAAAATATACCTCCAGTACCAGGGATCCAGTGCCCATTCGTGATGGCCCTGGGAAATCCTGCTGAGAGCATCCGCTAGGACATTGTCCTTGCCTGGGAGGTGAACTGCCGTAAGGGAGGCATTCAGAGAATAAGCCAGAGACCACAACTTCATTGCTTCGGTGCACAAGGCCGTAGACCGAGTGCCCCCTTGCTTGTTGATGTACCACATTGTGGTGGTATTGTCTGTTCTGACCTGAACCACCTTGTTCTGGACAGATGTGGAAATAACCTGGAGTGCTAGAAAAACTGCTCTGAGCTCCAGCAAATTGATGTGGAGCAGAGATTCTTGAGGGGACCACAGCCCTTGGGTGGAAAGGTCGCCCATGTGAGCCCCCACCCCAAGAGGGATGCATCTGTAGTAAGGGTCAAGGAATGAGACTGGGGAGTGAAGGGAACCCCCTGTCTCAGATTGTTCTGATCCTGCCACCACTGAAGGGCCTGGATCAGGGTTTGAGTCACTGGAATCAATTTGGTTAAGGGGTCTGTCCTTTGAGACCAAAAGGCTCTCAAATGGAACTGAATGTCCCTCATTTGAAATCTTGCTCCCTGCACCACTGCTGTAGAAGCAGCCATGTACCCCAGGAGCTGTAGAAAATGCCTTGCTGGTCGAGAGACATGCATGGTGAAAGAGGAGGCCAGAGACACCAGGGTACTTGCTCTTTCCAGAGGAAGGAAGGCTCTGGCTTCTTTTGTGTTCAGTTCTGCGCCTATAAAGGTGAGAAGCTGAACAGGCTCCAGAACTGACTTTGGAAGACTGAGAAGGAAACCTAGAGATGTAAGCAGC
Organism: Neoceratodus forsteri; assembly: GCA_016271365.2. Taxonomy (NCBI): domain Eukaryota; kingdom Metazoa; phylum Chordata; order Ceratodontiformes; family Ceratodontidae; genus Neoceratodus; species Neoceratodus forsteri. The sequence continues at coordinate 1,455,617,174 of CM028130.1, forward strand.
TGCTGGGTTACTTGTAAATGTAGTTTGACCTGTTCTGGAGACTGGCCTACAATGAGCCAGTCGTCCAGATAAGGAAAGATGGCAATCTTTTGCCTTCTTAAATGAGCAACTGCTACTGCCAGGCATTTTGTGAACACCCTTGGGGCCGAGGTGAGGCCGAAGGGCATTGCTCTGAACTGGTAATGGTCTGAGGGCAGTTTGAATCTGAGGTACTTTCGATGGGATTCTGGCAGAAGACACCAGGAGTAAGGACTGCTGTGTGACTGAACTTCTCTGCTGGGACTAAAGTAGAAGAACTTTTGTATTTGGACCTTTAATTTAGGGTAAAAAAACTAACATACAAAACAAAAAAAAAAAAAAGTGTGTGTTTGGGTTAACTGAACTGAATGGGTAACTGAAAAGTCATCTAGGTGTAAATCTCAGATGACTAAAGGACTTAGCTGCTGTGAGGTTTAAATTACTTTTAGAAAGATCTGGTAAGTAGGGGGAGTGGCTTAGCTAGAAGGAAGCTACATTTAAAGACTGCCTTAGAAAGATTCTGCTAATAGCATGGCAGAAGACACTAGGAGAAAGGACTGCTGTGTGACTGAACTTCTCTGCTGGGACTAAAGTAGAAGAACTTTTGTATTTGGACCTTTAATTTAGGGTAAAAAAACTAACATACAAAAAAAAAGTGTGTGTTTGGGTTAACTGAACTGAATGGGTAACTGAAAAGTCATCTAGGTGTAAATCTCAGGTGACTAAAAGGACTTAACTGCTGTGAAGTTTAAATTACTTGTAGAAAGATCTGGTAAGTAGGGGGAGTAGCTTACCTAGAAGGAAGCTACATTTAAAGACTGCCTTAGAAAGATTCTGCTAATAACTTGGTAGAAGACACCAGGAGAAAGGACTGCTGTGTGACTGAACTTCTCTGCTGGGACTATATTGCCCTCCCCTCCACCCAGAGCTAGTTCTATTTTTATAGGCACAGGATTTGACTGACAACAGGAACTTCCTGTTTAGGGGCAGGAAGTGAGTGATCACAGAACCACCAAGGACCCACCATCCTAGAAGGGCAAGAGTAGCTCTCCGGCCCCTCTAGCTGCTGGAGGTCTGCCTCTGAACAAGTAAGTGGTCTACTGAGAAATATAGGATATTCTTTGTCTCAGAACAGGACAATCAGGGCTTAAAGGCACACAGGCAGAAAGTAGAGGGAGAGAAAAAAACACGGAAGGAGTAAGGATTGCAAACAGTTAAGGGCCAGAAATAAGACATGATTGGAGTGGCGAGTGAGTGGCTGTGGGCAGCAGTCTTCCGGGAGATGTTCTGGAGAATGCGGTGTTGTCCCATCTGCAGGCACCTCTGGGCTGAGGAGGAGGTTGCTATCTCCAGGCTGAGTTGGCCAGGATTTGTGGGACCTCCTCCATCCAGGGACCACCAGTGCCACTGCCGTTGCCTCAGAGGTTGCCAAGAAAGAGGCGGTTGGACCACAGTGGGCTCAGGAGGGTGAGGGGTGGTGGAACAGAGGCATCCTCCAGTTGGCCTCTCCATTCCCTATGCCATTCTGGCAAAGTGTGGTTCCTCTATGGAGGCACCTACAGTGGAGACCAAGGAGGATGCTGGGAACCTCCACAAAGGAGACCCACAGGAGGGTGGCAGGGGACCCTGCAGGGGAAGGAAACAACTCCTGGTGGGGGACTCCATTGTTAGGAAGGTAGAACTGGGCAGGAAGGGGAGAGGGAGGTAAGGTGCCTGCCTGGCGCCATGGCTTGGAGGGACAGGGAGCGAATCCTCAGGATTGCCGGAGCAGCTGCACAGGGAAGGGAGCTGGATGTCATTGTCCACCTAGGGACAAATGACCTGGCTAAGAAAGGGATTAGAGAAGTGCAGGAAGAGTTTGTGGAATTGGGGGGCCTTAGTCAAGTAGCATGCACGGTAACCTTCTCGGAGGTGCTACCCATCTATGGCATAGAAGAGGCTAGGGTGTTCCACACCATGGTATTCAATCAGTGGTTGAAAAACTGTGTGGAGCTCAGGGATTTGGCTTCATTGGGGACTGGGGTCCACCTGGAGTGATGCAAGCCTATACTGGCATGATGGGCTGCATCTGTCCGGGAGGGAACCAGGATCCTAGGTGATAGGTTTAAATGCTTCATTGGCAAGCTTTTAAACTAGCCAAGGGGAGGCACTGGAAAGGAGCAGGAAAATCCTAGCCCCAAACAATCACGGTAGGTAAGTGGGCAAACACCAACATGGAGGTGTCAATAGGGAGAAGGGCAGGGGTAAATGGAGAAAGTGACAAGGCAAGAAGGACAGGGATGGGGCAAAGGGGTAAGGCCATCAGGAAATGGAGGGTAATGAGTACCAATGCCCTGAGTCTGGGCAACAAGCTCCTGAGCTGGTGGCCTTAATGGAAGAGGATGCCTGGATATCGTAGCAATCACAGAAACATGGTACACAGAGAACCATGACTGGGATGTTAACATACCAGGGTACATAACTTACAGGAGAGACAGGCAGGGAGAAGAGGGGAGGTGAGCTCTCTATGTAAAGGAAGGGATAAAAGCAACTGAACAAAAGAGTAAACAGGGAGGAGAGGAGCACTGTGGGTCACCTTGAAGACTGGAAAGGGCACCTAATCCGCACAGGGTTGTGTACAGACCCCATGTCAGGGGAAGGAATGGACAAGGATATGATGGAAGGCATTCTTAGAATGGCAGAAAGGAGATACTGTTGATGGGAGACCTGAATATGCCAGATGTTAACTGAGCACATTTGCTGCAGCCACATCCAAGAACAGGGCCATTCTTGATGCCCTACATGTGGCAGACATTAGACAGCTAGTTTCGGAACCCACTGTGATGGAGCAATCTTAGACCCTCGTAGTCTCAAGCGGGGCAGTGAGGATCCCAGATCTAGAAGTGGGTTGCCATCTGGGGACAAGTGACCATCAAACAGTGTGGTTCACGTTAAACTCAGCTACAGAGTCAAGCCATACAAAAGTGAGGTACTGGAATTTAGGAGGCTGACTTTGGCAAGATGGGAGAGTGCCTCAGAAAACACTAGCAAACAGGCTAGAAGGAGGTGTGGAGCAACAATGGGAATTATCAAAACTGCCATCACAGAGGCAACAAGCCTTTGTGTGAAGCAAATAAACAAATTAAAACGAAAGAAAAGCCACTATGGTTCTCAAGAGAGGTGGCTGTGAAAGTCAGGAAGAAAAGATAGCATCTCGGAAGTATAAGAAAACACAGAAGGAGCAGGACAGAGAGCTGTACCAGTTAAGGCAGAAAGAAGCAGGGAGGAAGTCAGAATAGCAAAGTCCCAAACTGAGGAAAAGATAGCCAACTCAGTTAAGAAGGGGATAAAACCTTTATAGGTACATCAGCGGTGAAAAGACAAAGGGAGGGATAGTGAGGCTGAATAGAATGAACAGTGGGTGGGCAGAGGGGACAGTGAAAAGCAGGAATACTGAACGAATATTTCTGCTCAATATTCCCAAAAGAAGGAGGGAAGTGCCTAATCCAATTAACAGAAGCACTCTTGATAGGGGGTCGATCCCAGTCCTTTCACAGAAGAAGGGTTCTGCAAGAACTCCCTAAAACTGAAGGTGGACAAAGCAATGGGTCCTGATGGAATTCACCCAAATTCTAAAAAGAATTAAGGAAGGAACTGTGAAACCACTGGCTACTCTTTTTAATAAATCATGGGAGGATGGTGTGGTACCTGAGGACTGGAGGAAGGCGGATGTGATTCCCCTTCACAAAGTGGGACCAAGACAGAGGCAGGAAACTACAGACCTGTCAGTCTGACCTCTGTGGTAGGAAAGTGATGGAGTCACTTCTGAAGGACAGAATAGTTGAGTACCTAGAGGTCAGTGGAGCACAGGATCCAAGGCAGCATGGGTTCACAGGGAAGGTCATGTCGCATCTAATAGATTTCTTTGACTGGGTGACCAAAGTAGTAGACCAGGGAGGGGCTGTGAACATGGCCTACCTAGACTTTAGCAAGGCATCTGACACAGTCCACACAAAGATTATTAGTCAAATTAACCAGCCAGGGAGTGGGTCCCAGGGTGGTAGCCTGGGTAAACATTGGCTGGACAACAGAGACACAGAAGGTAATTGTAAAATGGAGTCCACTCTGGAAGAAAGGGGCGGTTACCAGTGGGGGTGCATGAGGTTCATGGTATTGGGTCCAGTCCTTTTAATGTCTTCATCAGTGATATTGCAGAGGGACTGGAAGGAAAGTATGCCTTTTGCAGGTGACACAAAGATCTGCAACAGGGTTGATACACAAGGAGGCGTGGAAAGGATGAAAAGGACTTGGCAAGGTTGGAGGAATGGTCAGGCGTATGGCAGCTAGGATTCAATGCAAAAAGTGCAAAATAATGCACCTGGAAACAAGAACCCAGGGGAAGAATACACAGTGGGTGGGGAGGTAGTAACAACAACAAAACAGGAAAGGGACCTGGTGGTAATCATATCAGATGACCTTAAGGTTAGAAGCAATGTGAGAAGGCAGTAGGGAGGCCGGGGTATACTGGGATGTATGGGAGAGGCATCAGCAGCAGAAAACAGGAAGTTGTTATCCCTCTGTACAAACAGTTGGTGAGACCCCATCTGAATACTGTGTCCAGTTCTGGAGACCCCATCTCCATAAGGACATAGACAGGATAGAGGCAGTCCAGAGGAGGGCAACTAAAATGGTGCAGGGTCTGCAAGAGAAGCACGTATGAGGAGAGACAAAGGAGCTTAATATGTATACCCTTGAGGAAAGAAGGGAGAGGGGACATGATAGAAACTTTCAAGTACCTCAAGGAATCAACAAAGTCCAGGAGGGTAGCATCTTTCAGAAAGAGACTTGCAAGAACAAGGGGACACAATTTAAAGATAGAAGGAGGGCGGTTCAGGGCAATGTGGAAGTATTATTTCACAGAGAGGGTAGTGGATGCATGGAACAGCCTTCCTAAGGAAGTTGTGGGTCTAAAACTGTGGGAGAATTCAAGAATGCATGGGACAGACATAAGGCAATTCTTGTGGGGGCAGGAAGATATAGGCTGTTGGTTAACTAGGATCTGCGGCCTATCCTGTAGGTAGGAAATGGGCAGACTAGATGGGCTAGCGGTCCTTATCTGCCATCAAAGTCTATGTTTCTATGGGAGCTTCATGTGAGAACATGGAAGTAGGCATCCTTGAGGTCCAGGGAGGCTAGCCAGTCCCCTGGCCTTAGAGAGGGTAAAATAATCCCCAGGGTCACCATTTTGAACTTTGGTTTTAAAAGGTGCTTGTTTAGATACCTGAGATCCAGAATGGGCCGCCATTCTCCTGTCTTTTTAGGGTAAGGAAGTACCTGGAGTACAACCCTTTGCCCTGGTGTATGGGTAGAACCCTTTCCACGGCTCTGAGAGCCAGGAAGGCAGAAACTTCTGCTTCCAGGGCAGGTGCCTCTGATGGGTTTGCAGGTGGAAAAGATCTGGCTCTCATCTTCGGAAATTTTTGGAAGCTGAGAACCAGTCCCTAACTACTACTTCCAGGACCCATTTGTCTGACATTAAAGACTTCCAGTCCTGGACAAAGTAAGCCAGCCTGCCCCCTACCGGTAGAGAAGAATCGGCCCTGGCTACCCCATCAGGGAGCCTGTTTTGCAGGGGCTTTGGGTTGAGGGGTAGAAGCAGACTTACTAGAGCCCCTTCTGCCCCTTCCTCTAAAGAACCCCCTCTGGGCATAAGCAGAAGAGGAGGCCTGGGCTTGGTAAAACGGCCTATGAAAAGGCCTGCCCCTGCCCCGGACATGCTGCCTTTGAGGAGTGACTTGCCTTTCTTTGGCCTGTGCACTCCTATAGGTGGTCCTATACTCATCCATTTTCTTCATATAATTCTCATTCTGCTCCCCAAACAGAGAATTTCCCACAACAGGAAAATCCATAGCCTTAGACTGGGTATCCTGTGACACGGCAGTACATCTGAGCCAGGCCATTCTGCGAAGAGACACAGATGTAGCCATAACTCTAGATGAAACATCATTAGAGCTCCATAGTTGCATGAAATTGCACCTTGGATGCCTCAATCCCGTCCGCAGCCACCCGGCGCCAGCTCCTGGCAAGCTGTTCAGGTGCCTGTTTTGCTAGGGCCAGGACAGTATCCCACCTGGATTTCTGGTACCTAGCTGCGTAAGCCATATAATTTGCCTGTCTGAGTCCCAAAGATGCTGCCATGTACTGTTTCTTTGCCATGGCATCTATCCTCCTGGAATCCTTTTCAGGAGGGTGAGAGGCTAGAGGAATAGTTGCCTTGTCACAGGCTGCAGCCTGCACTACCCCACATGGCTGCACTGCTGAGATAGGAACTCTGTATCAGAGCCTGATAAAGCATACCTTCTTGTCCATCCTTTTATCCACAGGAGGACAGAATGAGGTTTTCAAATTTTTACTGTCTGTTTCCTAAAAGATTTATGCAAGGAATAGACAGTCTCCTAGACTCTGGAATATCCGTCATTTCCACAAAATCAGGCTCTTCTTGATCATCAACAGCTTCCTCAACAGGGAGTTGCAGAGTGTCAGCAACTTTCTTGTAAAACAAAAAATGAGAAGGGGACTCAGATAGCCTGGGAGGGGATACTCCTGAGGGTCTGTCTGGAGAGATGTCCAGTTCAATGGGCACATCCAGACTGTCAAAATCACAACTCTCCTCGTACCCCTCCTCCCCTTCCTCTGGTTCATAAAAATCTTCAAAATCATAATCTTGAACCGAGGGAACCGACCGAACCAGGCGCTTGTCCAATGGTGCCGGTTCGGACGGAACTGGGGAAAGAGACTGGACAATTTGGATAGCTTTGGCTATTTCCTCAGCGGTTGGAGAAATAACCTTTGGCCCCAAACTAGCTGACCTTCTAGCCCTTTTAGTTGGAACCGGCTCCTCAGAGCTGGTTCTTCTTTTACCCGAGGAAGCATCGCCCTGGTCAGAGGGCACTCCCTTAGGTTCAGTTGGAACCGAACCGGGCTGGCCATTCGGGTCAGTGGACTTTTTTAGCCTCCCTTTCCCTGAGCCTACCAACTCTTTTTTCCACGGTGGCAGCAGGAAAATTCTGACAAATCTGGCAGTCTGCATTGAGGTGGTCAAACCCCAGACAATATACACAAATGGTGTGTGGGTCAGCCTTGGCAAAGGCTTCCCCACAGAGGCCACAGTGCTGAAACCCAGTGGGTCCGTTTTTTTTGGGGGGTTCTCAGACATAGTGCCAGCCTAACCAAAACTTTCCCATTAATGGCAATCCACCAAGCAAGACTCTCTTATCGGTTCCCAACCGTGTCACGGGTCGTGGAAAAAAACGTAATAAAATCCGTTTTTTTTTAGAACCGATAAGAACCGGGAACCGCACTCTAAAGGGCTAGAAAGTAATTTTAAAACCCCTCTGATCGGTTCAAACCGAACCAAAAAAGACATTTACAAGTTCCACACAGAAGAAAAAATAATAAATAACCCTATCTGTTACTTACAATACCACAGACAGAGCTTGAACCGATGATTGCGGTTAAATTTCGGTAAAATAAACCAAAAATTACACTTTAAAACCGACAAACAAACCGAGCAGCAGGAGGAATCTCCGGAGCGACTGTTCAGTGAGGCGGAGTAAAGAATCTGACAGTTTAAGTTTGAGCTTCAACAGACAGAGTGTTTAACCGAGCTTGCGCTCAAGATTCCATGCCCTGCATGGAAGTTAACTCTTTCACCTCCGGAGCAGTTCTAACCTGGGGTTATACTGCATATGTCATAATATAGCAAGACTTCATGTTGTTTGAATAAATTTGGGCTTCAACTATATGAACATGAGAACAAAATAAACTTGGCTGTATGTGTAACACAAGCTAAAAGGAAAACATTTAGTCAGGTGTCTTATTTCCCTCCCTTTCTTTAGGCTGCCGAGCAAGATATCTTGTCCTAAAACCTATGCGTTCTAAATCTTCCGGCAGCCTAAGGGTTAAAACTGCTACACTAATTAAAATGAGAAAGGGGCGCTAATAACCCTGGTTCTGACTTGAAGCGGCTTAGGGAATAACTGATGTAAATAACCTTTATTTCAATAGGTGATTGAAGCTCTTTATGACAGTTAGTTACGTCCAGTACAGCTGGACTTGAAAAGTCAAATACGGTCAGTTTCAAAACTTTAATTACCGGCGAGGTTTATTTGTGCTGGTTCAAAACATAGGGACTTCAGAATGCAAACAGGAAACAGCAGCCAAATCTACGGAGCTGCTCCAGCGCGGTTTGTAAAAGTACACCGACTACACGGGGGGGTTGACCATGCTTTGCACAGAGCGAGGAAACTTCACAGGGAAAGCACAGCATTAAACGCTGTCAGGGCTCTGCTCTTTAAAGGCTTTTAAGGAGGAGGAGGAGGAAAGTATTAAAGCACAGACAGGCTCACACGGAGCACTGAATTAAAAAATTAGAACCGTGCCCTGTACGGCTTCTGATTCAACAGACATGGCTTACAGTCTGTAAGTAGAAACGCGCGCCTTGCATAAAGCCTTGCATTCAGCTTCAACTACAGCTAAAGGGCGTAACGCTGAGCTGAATAAATAAGTCAGCTTCATAAATACAAACCAATTCAAAAAACAAAACCAGTACTGCATTAACTCTGGAAATATTAGCGCATTTACCAGTTAAGGCAGGGCGTATGGGACAATATGCTGAATGGATTCTGACGAGGGAAACAGAAACATAGGAAAATTTAATTAAACAGTATCAGGTAGCCAACCAGATATTAAAAAAAAAAATAAAGATACAGAAAAGACGAAGGATAGAGAAAACAACGCTGTTGCAACAGACTTAAAGATAGAGTATTATTCCCTTGTACTGAATCCATTCTCACAGAGCGACTTGAAACATTTTGTCTAGCTGATATGCAGGCTGATGCTACAGCTAGGAGGACCTTAAGGGTGCTGGACTGCAAGTTAAATGAATGTAAATAGCAAAATAATCAAACACAGCTGGGACCCCAGCATGTGCTGGTACCAGTTCCTAGTTGAATACCAATAGAAAAAACATTTTCCCTTTAAAGCACAGATTTTAATAGAGGGATTCCTGTAACCACTTAAAATGTCCAAGACATTTTCAGAAAAATACAAGTCTACATATTGTAGTCCCCCAAGAGCCATGCCTCGAGCCAGAGTTTTTGTACAGGAAGCCTCCCTTTGTTGGAGGTTAGCAGATTGTGCCTCCGAGGAAGGTGTATTGGTTCAAACCCAGACATGGAGAATAGCAGAGAGTACCATGGCTGCCTGGCCCAGTCTGGTGCTATCAAGAGCACTGATGCTGACTGACACCTGAGCTTAAGAAATACTCTGTACACCAGAGGGAAAGAGGAAAACATGAAACAATTACTCACCATAGTAATGTTTCTTCTAATGGAGTCTTGCTGTATTCAGACATAATGCAGTTAGCCCCAGCACTTGAACTGCCCCAGTGAGAAAGAGTTAACTCTATGAAGAAGCATGGAACGTTGAGCTTGAGCTCGATTTTCAAACCTATGTCTGTGGTACTTCCCAGTGTAACCGTCAGATTCTTACGAGCAACCAACTAGGCACTAAAATATGGAAATTGTTTGAAACATATAGCCAAAAGGCAACAAATAGTTTTGGGGTCCAAAAAGACTCAAGTCGAGAACCCAAGAAGAAACAAGGTAGTGACAATTTAGGCTATGAACATAAGAATAATAAACATAACAGCTACCCACCAAAAGGGAGGTACACAAGGTACACCCCTGAGGTGCAACACTGTACCTGCCGGCCCACTTCCCAAAAACAGGTTCTGAGAGGGGAGGCGGGGGGGGTCTGAATACAGCAAGACTCCATTAGAAGAAACAATATTACTATGGTGAGTAATTTTTTTCTTCAAACAACATGAAGTCTTGCTGTATTCAGACATAATGCAGACTACCAAGCAGTTCTCTATGGAGGAGGGAATGCAGAACCTACTTTGGGAACAGGGTCTGCAGTACTGCTGTGCCAAACCTAGCATCACTCCTAGCCTGGATGTCCAGGGAGTAATGCTTGGTGAATGTATGTACTGTTTTCCAGGTGGCTGCTTTAAAGATCTCTAAGAAGGGAATATCTCTGGCCGCAGCTAGAGAGGCAGCTGTATCCCTAATGGAGTGAGCCCTCAGGCCTGAAGGGGGTGTTCTACCCAATTTGTCACAGCACTACTGTGTACAACAAACAATCCACCTGGCAATAGATCTTTTAGTGCAGGCTTACCTTTCCCCCACTTCACCATAAGTGAGAAACAACTGAACACAAGTCATTTCTGTGTGCCTTAGTATGCTCTATGTAGTAGCTAAGAGCCCTTTTAACATCCAAACTGTGTAATCTTCTTTCCCTTGAAGAAGAATGGTCAGTGAAAAACACAGGGAGCGATATGGACTGGTTTAGGTGGAAATCTGATACCACTTTAGGCAAGAACTTCCTATTAGTTCTTAGGACCACTTTATCCCTATGGAAGGATATGAAATCAGGTTCAACTGATAGGGCCTGTAATTCACTAATCCACCTGGCAGAAGTAATAGCTACCAGAAACAGTTTTCCAAGTCAAGTACTTCAATTCAGCTGAAGCCATAGGCTCAAAGGGTGGCTGCATCGGGCGAGCAATGCAGACATTAAGATCCAAAGGCGGAGTACGTCCCTAAAGGGAGGGTTAATGTGGAGCAGACCTTTGAAAAACTTTCTTAAAACAGGATGAGATGCCAGAGAAGAGCCCTTCCCTGCTGAAAGGAATGCAGAGACAGCCGCTCGATGAACCTTCAGTGTGGCAGGCCTAAGGCCTAGACCATTCAGATGAACTAGATAGTCTAAGGTTGTGGAAATATCTGCAGAATCAGGCAGGATGCCTTTCTGAGAGCACCAAATACTGAACCTCTTCCATTTGGAATTGTAAGTTTTTCTAGTGGAAGGTTTCCTGGAGACCTTTAGAATATCCAGAACTCCCTCAGAGAGATGAAGTGCTGCATATTCTAACTCTTCAAGAGCCAGGCCTTGAAGTTGAGGGACTGGAGATTGGGGAACCAGATCCGCCCCTGGGAGGAGGAGAGAAGATTGTATCTCCTGGGAAGACACAGGGGACATGACACAGCCAAGGACAACAGAAGAGGATACCAGGGCTGTCTGGCCCAATCTGGAGCCACCAAAATCACTGTGCAGGGTTGAGTTCTTATCTTGATCAGAACTCTGAACAGGAAGAGGAAAGGAGGAAGGCATAGAGAACCTGCCCTTCAGTCCAGAATGAGGGCTTCCTGGGGATCTGTCCTCAGGACTGGAGGTCTGCAACAAAACAGAGGAAGTTGATGATTGTCTGGTGCTGCAAATAAATCTATCTCTGGGATGTCCCACCTGGAGAAAATGATCTTCAGAATGTGATAATTCAGGGACCATTCGTGATGTCCCTGTGAAATCCTGCTCAGGGCATCTGCTAACACATTGTCTTTCCCTGGAAGAGACCAAATCTTCATGGCCTCCGTGCACAAGGCCATGGACCGAGTGCCTCCCTGCTTGTTGATGTACCACATTGTAGTAATGTTGTCCATCCTGATTTGGACCACCTTGCCCTTGACTGAATCTGAGAAGATCTGAAGGACTAGGAAAACTGCCCTGCGTTCCAGGAGATTGATATGAAGAAGAGACTCCTGCGGGGACCAGATTCACTGAGCTGTCAGGGCTCCCAGGTGGGCTCCCCAGCCTATGAGAAGCATCCGTAGTCAGTACTACTGATGGAACCTGAGGGAGAAATGGAACCCCTTGTCTGAGGCTGTCCTGGTCCAGCCACCACTGGAGAGCTTGTACCAGAGTTCGGTCACTGTAATCATTTTGGAGACAGTGTCCCTTCTCTGTGACCAAAAGAACCTTAGATGGAACTGAATGTCCCACATGTGAAATCTGGCTTCCTGAACCACTGCAGTGGAGGCTGCCATGTGGCCCAAGAGTTGGAGGAACTGTCTCGCTGGAAGAGAAACCTGAGGCTGAAAGGAGGGCGAGGTTACTAAGGCCTTCACCCTTGCCAGAGGAAGGAAGGAAGGCTTTGCTTGGACGGTATCCAATTCCACCACAAGAAGGCAAGAAGCTGTACTGGTTCGAGGACTGATTTTGGCAGATTTAGAAGAAACCCAGAGAACTGAGCAAGTCCTGGGTGGGTTGCAGAGCTGCCTGACCTGATATGATGACTGCCCTACCAGCAGCCAGTCGTCCAGTTATGGAAAAATGGTGATACCCTGTCTTCTGAGGTAAGCCACCACTACTGCAAAGCACTTTGTGAACACCCTTGGAGCTGATGTTAGGCCAAAAGGCATGACCTTGAACAGATAGTGGCCTGAAGGCAACTCGAACCTCAGGTATTTCTGTGGGAGCATCTTATAGGGATATGGAAGTAGGCATCCTTGAGGTCTAGTGATGCTAGCCAATCTCCTGGCCATAAAGAAGGAAGGATTATTCCCAGAGTTACCATTTTGAATTTTGGTTTTGATAAGTGTTTGTTCAAGTACCTTAGATCCAGGATGGGTCGCCACTCCCCCGTTTTCTTTGGGGTAAGGAAGTACCTGGAGTACAGGCCTTTTCCCCTGTGTTGAGTAGGAACCTTCTCTATGGCTCTGAGAGCTAGGAGAGAGGAAACCTCTGCCTCCAGGGCAAGGGTTTCTGAGATTGATCCACGTGGAAAAGACTTGGCCCTCCTTTTGGGTACCTTTTGAAACTGAGGGTTAGTCTCTGGCTTACTACTTTTAGGGACCCACTTGTCTGAGGTAACAGACTTCCAGGCCTGAAAGTAAGCCAGCCTGCCTCCCTACCGGGACTGGGGAGTCGACCTGGGCTGACACCTCAGGGTGTCTGCTTGGCAGGAGCCTTAGACTGGGAGGAGGAGGAGGAAGCAGCCCTGCTTATCCCCCTCCTGCCCCTCCCTTGGAAAAACACCCTTTGGGGGTAAGAAGAGGAGGCCTGGGCTTGGTAAAAAGGCCTGCCCCTGCCCCTGGACTGCTGCTTATGAGGATTGGCGTGCCTTTCCTTGGCCTGTGCACTCTTGTAAGTTGTTCTGTATTCGTCCATTTTCTTCATGTAAGCCTCTGTCTGCTCCCCAGAAAGTTACCAACTACAGGAAAATCCACAGCCTTAGACTGGGTGTCCTGTGATAGGCTAGTACATCTGAGCATGCCTCCTGAGAGACACAGATGTAGCCATGACTCTGGATGCCACATCGTTGGAGTCCACAGCAGCGTGAAATTGTACTTTAGATGCCTCAATTCCATCTGCAGCCACCTCCTCCAGCTCTCTGGCTAGCTGGGGGGAGGACTGTTGAGCCAGTTTCAGAACCATATCCCACCTGGACTTCTGGTACCTGGCTGTATATGCCAAATAATTTGCCTGCCTGAGTCCCAAAGAGGATGCCAAGTATAGTTTTTTGGCCATGGCATCAACTTGTCTGGGGGCTGTGAAGCCAAAGGAATGTTTGCCCTGTCACAGGCTGCAGCCTGCACTACCCCAACATGGCTACGATGTGAATAAAGGAACTCCGCAGCTGAGCCTGATAACATATACCTCCTGTCCATTCTTTCATCTTCAGGAGGTAAAGAGTTAGGAGTCTGTAGAATCTTTTGTCTGTTTCCCCAAGGACTTATGAAGGGGGATAGACAACCTTTTCGACTCTGGGATGTCCATCATCTCCACAAAATCAGGCTCTTCTTCCTCCTCAGCAGCTTCAACCATAGGGAGCTGGAGGGTTTGGGCCACCTTCTTGTAAAACAAGAAGTGTGAAGGGGACTCAGAGAGCCTGGGAGGAGAGATATCAGAGGGCCTGTCTGGGGAGATGTCCGGTTCAATGGGCACATCCAGACCCCCCTGGTCGTCATCATCATCAGGATAATCTTCGTCTCCCTTCCACTCCTCATAGAAAGCAACCGGATCGTAATCCGAAGGAGCCGATTCCGACTGACCCGACCGTCTAACCGGCAGTGCTGGTTCAGACGGAACCGGGCGAAGCGACTGGACAATACTAATCGCTTTGACTATCTCATCCGCGGCTGGAGTATGCGGTACTGGATCCGAACTGGCAGACTTTCATTTCTTTTTTCACGGAACCGACCCCTCAGAGTCGGCTCTCCTTTTGCCCGAGGAGGTATACTCTCTCTAGGTTAGTAGGCACCTCTTCTGTGGTTCGCCACAACTAAACTGGCTGGCCATCCGGATCCAGACTTTCAGCCTCCCTTTCCCTTAACCTACTCTGTCTTTTTCTAGAGTGGTTTTGGGAAAGTTTTTGCAAATTGGCAGTCTAACTGGAGATGGTCAAACCCCAGACAATAAACACAAAAACACAGATGAGGTGGGGTCAGCCTTGACAAAGGCCTCCCACACTCAGTACAGTGTTGAAACCCATGGGACCCTGCTTGGTTTCTAGACATGGCTGCTTGGTAATACTCCCCTATCAGTTACCAACTGTGTCACGGGCTGTGGAAAAAATAGAGAAAGTCTGTTTTTTTTTTTTTAAACCGATAGGAACCGGAACACCACTACTAAATATCAGAAACTGCAAACACAACAAAGGGTCGAATTCCAACCAGACCAACCGATCGGAAACCAAATAAAAACAATTTACAAAGTAAATAATATCATTACCTATCTACAATACTATTGTACCATAGACAGAGACTTGATACCGAAAAAGTAATAAATCGGTTGAAAAACTGAACGCTTTTAGAACTTTACCGTACCAAAGCGAAGGAGAAATCTCTGGCGCGATTTCACAGTTTGTCGGAGTAAAGAATCTGATGGTTACACTGAGAAGTACCAGAGACAGAGGTTTGAAAATTGAGCTCGAGCTCAACGTTCTATGCTTCTGCATAGAGTTAACCCCTTCCTCTCTGGGGCAGTTCAAGTGCTGGGGCTAACTGCATACTGTCAGAATACAGCAAGACTTCATGTTGTTTGAACGATATTTGCCTGGGCCAGATGGGTACTATCAAGATCACTGTTGCTCCTTCTGCTTGTAACTTGAGGAGAAGCCTCTGGATCAAAGGGAAGGGCGGGATGGCGAAGAGGAATCTGCCCGTCCAAGACAGAGACAACGCGTCTCACAAGAAAACACTAGGCCCTGGATCTAGCGAGCAGAAATTGGGCAGTTTTGCGTTGTATGGGGAAGTAAACAGATCTATGTTTGGCGTCCCCATTTCTGGAACAGATCTTCTGCGACCATTTGCAGGAGTTCCCACACATGAGCGCTTGGATCGCAACTGGCTTAACAGGTCTACTACTGGGTTGGGAGACACCAGGAACACGCATTGCTGTGATCATGGTACTGTGCTGCAGGACTCATCCCACACCATCTTTTGCCTCTCTGCAAAGCTGGTGCCCCACTGCTTGCTGATGAATATACCACTGAGGTGTTGTTTGTTTGGACTAGCACGTGGTCTGATGGAATTCTGAAAGCAGGGCCTGTAGAGCATACAGCACCACCCTCATCTCTAAGATGTTGATGTGCAGCTGTGACTCCAGTGGGACCAGGTGCCCTGTATCCTGGTTCCATTTAGGTGAGCTCCCCATCCAGACCCTGAAGCATCCATGGTGAGCATTAGAGATGGAGTGGGTGCCAAAGGGACTTCTTTGCCAGGGCTCCAGGACGAGCCGCCACCATTGTAAGTCTTGTATGACTGGATTTGTAACTCTGACAACTTGATCGGGCAATCCTGTCGTTGGTCCCACTGTGCTCTTAACCTCTACTGGGTGACCCTCATGTGGAGGCAGGCTAAAGAACTGTGGCAATGGCACTGCCATGTGCCCCAGAAGGTGAAGCAGAGTTAGCGAGAACCTGCTTCTTGAGGTGATGGCCCGTATCGAGGGTCCATATGTGCTCTGTCCTATCCTCTGGCAGAAAGACTCTTCCTTGGTGGGTATCCAGGACCGTGCCAATGAATTTCTTTTTCCCAATTATTTAACCAGGTGAGACACACTAAGCTGAAAGCTTGTTTACAGGTCAATCTGGGAGCACATGGAAGTTAAGTGACTTGCTCAGGGTCACACAGTATGCAAGTGGGAGCTGTGGGATTCAAACCCAGGTCTCCAGATTTACAGCTCAGAGCCTTAAACCACTGTGCTATACTGCCTCCTTTGCAGCCTTTGAGTGGGAACCAGGGGAGACTTCTCTCGGTTGATGGTGATACCCAGTGATCCGAATAGGGAGCGAGTATCTTGGATTGCCCTGATCAGAGCCTCGTGAGATGGGGCCTTGAGGAGCCAGTCGTCCAGCTATGGGAACACCTAGTGGCCTTGTCTTCTGAGGGCTGCTGCCACTACCACCAGGCATTTGGTGAAAACCCGTGGCACCGAAGAAAGACTGAAATGGAGCTCTCAGAACTGGTAGTGGCATCCCAGAAACTCGAACTGTAAGAATTTCTGGTGCAGTTGAGCAATAGGAGAAGGAGATATGCATCCTGCAAGTCCAATGACGCCAGCCATGCGTCTTGGCTGAGCATGGGGATAAGGCCCGGAACAGTGACCATACAGAAGCGTTTATATGCTACCAAGGTGTTGAGATCGCTGAGATCTAGACTCGGGCGCAGATCCTGTTTTCTTTGGGACCAGAAAGAAGTGGTAATAGTATCCCTTTCTCTCTGGTTCCACAGGACGATCTCTATGGCGCCCTTTCCAGGAGGGCAGAGATTTCCTGTTGGATGAGCAAGACGTTATGCCTGTGCAGCTAGAGTGCAAAGAGGGCCTTGTCGGTGGGCGTTGAGGAACTCTATAGAGTGTCTCGACTGATAAGAAAAATTAACTCACCTTAGTAATGTTGTTTCTTCTAATGGAGTCTTGCTATATTATGACTATTGCAGTTTGCCCCAGCCTTAGAACTGCTCCGGAGGTGAAAGAGTTAACTTCCATGCAGAGCATGGAGCTTAGAGCGCGAGCTCGGTTCAGAAGCTCTGTTTGGCTGGTTTCAAACCGAAACCGTCAGATCTTTACGAGCAAAAACTCACTAAGGTTCTGTGTGGAAGCTGTAACCTACACTAGCCAACTGGCTACTAATATATTAACACATTTTTACTGGTCCCAACACAAAGACTTAAGTCAGTGGACCAGAAAAATTAAGATAAAATAACTAAATGAACACAACACCCAAACATGAAAGAAGGCATCAATAAATGCCAACAGAGGACTACCCACCCATACCCCAAAGTAGGAGTTCTGAGAGGGGCAGGCTGGGGAGGTCATATATAACAAGACTCCATTAGAAGAAACAACATTACTAAGGTGAGTAATTTTTTCTTCAAACATGAAGTCTTGCTATATTATGACTATTGCAGACTACACAGACACTCATGGAGGAGGGACAGAACCTACTTAGGAACAGGCTTTGAAGCATCTGTTGTTAAACTAAGCATCCCTCCTGGCCTGAATATCCAGGGAGTAATGCTTGGTGAAGGTGTGTACTGTCTTCCAAGTAGCTGCCTGACATATCTCCAAGATAGGATGTGTCTAGCAGCAGCTAGAGATGCAGCTGTACCTCTGGTAGTGTCAGCCCTCAGGCCTGAGGGGAACCTTACCCAGCTTTTGATAGCAAATTAGACAAAGAAACGATCCACCTGGCAATGGATCTTTAGTGGCAGGTCTCCTTTCCCAACCTCACCATAAGTGAGAAACAGTTGGAGGAGTCAAACCTGTGACCCTAGATGCGCTCTATGTGAACTTAGGGCCCTCTTAACATCTAAGCTGTGCAGCCTCCTCTCACCAGAGGAGGAATGGTCAGTGAAGAACACTGGAAGAGAAATAGATTGATTAAGGTGGAAATCTGAAACCACCTTAGGCAAAAACTTCCTGTTAGTCCTGAGGACCACTTTATCCCTGTGAAAGGAAATAAAGTCAGTTTCTACTGATAAAGCCTGTAACTCACTTATACGCCTGGCAGAAGTGATGGCTACCAGAAATACAGTTTTCCAAGTCAAATACTTAAGCTCTGCCGAAGACAGAGGCTCAAAGGGGGGTTGCATTAGCTGAGCAATGCATACATTAAGATCCCAAGCCGGGGCAGGGTCCCTGAATGGGGATTGGTGTGAAGCAATCCTTTAAAAAACTTGGAAAATACAGGATGAGCAGAGAGAGAAGAGGGCTTCCCTGCTGAAATGAAGGCAGAGACAGCAGCCAAGTGCACTTTCAGGGTGGCTGGTCTCAGTCCCAAAGAATTAAGATGGACCATGTAGTCCAATACAGTAAGTAGATCAGCAGATTCTGGGGAAACATGCTTCCCAGAACACCATATGGAAAACCTTTTCCACTTGGAGTTATAGGTAGCCCTGGTGGAAGGCTTCCTAGCAGCCTTCAGGATTTCGAGAACACTTTTAGAAAGTTGCAAATCAGCAAACTCTAACTGCTCAAGAGCCAAGCCTTGAGGTTGAGGGATTTGAGATTCGGATACCAAACTCTCCCCTGAGCACAGGTTAACAGATTGTGGTTCCTGGGGAGACACAGGGGAAGATGGACTGCTAAGGACAGAAGGAGTGGGTACCAGGGCTGCCTGGCCCAGTCTGGAGCAATCAGGATCATTTTGCAGGGCTGAGACCTGATTTTGACTAGTACTTTGAACAGGAGAGGGAAGGGGGGAAAGGCATAAAGAAACTTCCCTTCCCAATCGAGGAGAAAGGCATCCAGGGGAACTGAGCCCAACACTGGGGGCCTGCAACAAAACAGTGGAAGTTGATAATTGTCTGGGGCTGCGAAAAGATCTATCTGAGGAGGGCCCCATCTGGCAAACACTATCCCCAGTACTAGGGGATCCAGTGACCATTCGTGATGGCCCTGGGAAATCCTGCTGAGGGCATCTGCCAAGACATTGTCCTTGCCTGGGAGGTGAACTGCTATGAGGGAAGTGTTCAGGGAGTAAGCCAGAGACCACAACTTCATTGCCTCGGTGCACAAGGCCGAAGACCGAGTGCCCCCTTGTTTGTTGATGTACCACATTGTAGTGGTGTTGTCTGTTCTGACCTGTACCACCTTGTTTCGAACAGATGCAGAGAAACCTGAAGTGCTAGAAAAACAGCTCTGAGTTCCAACAGATTGATGTGGAGCAGAGATTCCTGAGGGACCATAATCCCTGGGTGGAGAGGTCGCCCTGTGAGCTCCCATCCCAAGAGGGATGCATCTGTAGTAAGGGTCAAGGAATGGGACAGAGGGATGAAAGGCACCCCTGTCTCAGATTGCTCTGATCCTGCCACCACTGAAGGGCCTGGATCAGGTTCGAGTCACTGGGATTAACTTGGATAGAGGATCTCTTCTTTGAGACCAGAAAGCTCTCAAATGGAACTGAATGTCCCTCATCTGAAATCTTGCTCCTCTGCACCACAGCTGTGGAGGCAGCCATGTGCCCTAGGAGCTGCAGGAAATGCCTTGCTGGTCGAGAAACCTGCAGAGTGAAGGAGGCGGCCAGGGCCACTAAGGTCCTTACCCTTCCCAAGGGAAGGAAGGCTCTGGCCTGCTTTGTATCCAGTTCTGCGCCTATAAAGGTGAGTACCTGGACAGGTTCCAAAACTGACTTTGGAAGATTGAGAAGAAATCCCAGAGAAGCAAGCAGCTGCTGGGTAACTAGCAGGTGTGATCTGACCTGGTCTGGAGACTGACCCACAATGAGCCAGTCGTCCAGGTAGGGAAAAATGGCAATCTTTTGCCTTCTTAGGTGGGCGACTGCTACTGCCAGACACTTTGTGAACACCCTTGGGGCAGAAGTGAGGCCGAAGGGCATTGCTCTGAACTGATAATGGCCTGAGGGCAGTTCAATCTGAGGTACTTTCGATGGGAGCTTCTGATAAGAACATGGAAGTAGGCATCTTTGAGGTCCAGGAGGCTAGCCAGTCCCCTGGCCTTAGGAGGTAAAATCATTCCCTAGTGTCACCATTTTGAACTTTGGCTTTAAAGGTGCTTGTTTAGATATCTTAGATCCAGGATAGGCCGCCACTCTCCTGTCTTTTTTGGGGTAAGGAAGTACCTGGAGTACAGACCCTTGCCCTGGTAAAGGGGAGAAACCTTCTCTACAGCTCTGAGAGCCAGGAGGGTTGAGACTTCTGTTTCCAAAACAAGAGTCTCTAAAGGGTTTGTAGGTGGAAAAGATCTGGCTCTCATCTTTGGAAATTTCTTGAAGCTGAGAACCAGACCCTGGCTCACTACTTCCAGGACCCACCTGTCTGAGAGTGAAGACTGCCAATCCTGGACGAAGTGAGCCAACCTGCCCCCTACAGGTAGTGGAGAGCCGACCCTGGGCATCCCATCAGGGTGCCTGTTTGGCAGGGGCTTTAGGCTGAGGGGTGGGAGCAGGCCTGCTCAAACCCCGTCTGCCTCTCCCTCTGAAGAACCCCCTCTGTACATAGGCTGAAGAGGAGGGGGCCTGAGTCTGTTAAAAAGGCCTGTGAAAAGGCCTACCCCAACCCCTGGGGGCTGCCTCTGAGGAGTGGCTTGCCGTTCCTTGGCTTGTGCACTCCTGTAAGTGGTTCTATATTCATCCATTTTCTTCATATAATTCTCTGTCTGCTCCCCAAACAGAGAATTTCCCACCACAGGAAAATCCATAGCCTTAGACTGGGTATCCTGTGACAAAGTAGTACACCTGAGCCAGGCCAATCTGCGAAAAAGCCACAGATGTAGCCATGACTCTAGGGATACATCATTAGAATCCACTGCAGCATGGAATTGCACCTTAGATGCCTCAATACCATCAAGAGCCACCTGCTCCAGCTCCTTTGCGAGCTGGCCAGGACCTGTTTAGCTAAAGGCCAGACAGTATCCCATCTAGATTTCTGGTATCTTGCAACATAAGCCATATAGTTAGCTTGTCTGAGTCTTAAGGATGCTGCCATGTATTGTTTTTTGGCCATGGCATCAATCTTCCTGGAATCCTTGTCAGGAGGATGTGAAGCCAGTGGAATATTAGCTTTATCACAGGCTGCAGCCTGAACTACTAACATGACTGCATTGCTGTGAAAGAAAATCTGTATCAGGACCTGACAAAGTGTACCTCCTGTCCATCTTTTATCCACAGGAGGCACAGAATTAGGAGCTTTTAACATTTTACTGTTTGTTTTCTAAAGGTTTATGTAAAGGGATGGACAACCTCCTGGACTCTGGGATATCCATCATCTCCACATAGTCAGGCTCCTCTTGCTCATCCAAGCCTCCTCTAAGGGAAGCTGGAGGGTCTCAGCAACTTTTTTATAAAACAGAAAATGAGAAGGGGACTCAGAAAGCCTAGGGGGAGACTCACCTGAAGGTCTGTCTGGGGAGATGTCCGGTTCAATGGGCACATCCAGACTTTCAAAATCACATTCACACTGATCATAATCCTCATCCCCCTCCTATGGTTCATAGAACTCTTCTATATCATAATCCTGAACCACTGGAACCGACCGAACTGACCTTTTGCCAGACAGTGGCGGTTCGGAGGGAACCGGGGACATGGACTGGACAATCTGTATTGCCCTGGCTATCTCAGCAGCAGTTGGAGAAGGAATTTTGGACTCCAAACCTGCTGATTTTTAGATTTCTTTGCTGGAACTGGCTCCTCAGAGCCAGCTTTTCGTTGCCCGAAGGAAGTCTCAGCCCTGGTCAAAGGGCACTCCCTCCCGGTTCGGTTGGCACTGAACCGGGCTGGCCATCGAGGTCAGCGGACTTTTTGCCTCGTTCCTGGAGCCTGCCCACTCTCTTGTCCAGGGGCGGCTGCAGGGAAATTTTTAAATCTGGCAGTCTGAATTGAGGTGGTCAGAGCCCCAGACAGTAGACACATGTGTGTGGGGTCAGCCTTGGCAAAGGCTTCCCACAGACACTACAGTGTTGAAACCAGTGGGCCTGGTTTTCTTTTGGGTTTCTCAGACATGATGCCAGCCTAACCAACCAACTTGCCCTTTGATGGCAGTGCCAGGCAAGACACCCTTATCGGTTCCAAACTGTGTCATGGTCATGGAAAAAGCGTAATGAAATCGTTTTTTTAGAACCGATAAGAACCGGAACCGCACTCTAAAAGCTAAAGGCTTTAAACTTATATTTAAATACAACTCGATCGGTTCAGCGAACCGATAATACTTTCAAGTTCCACACAGAAAAACCCTATCTATTACTTACGATTACCATAGACAGAGCCTGAACCGATCGGTTTTGTGATTAAAATAATGAAATCGTAGTTAAATTAAACCGAAATAGCGCTTTAAACCGAAGAAATGAACCGAGCAACAGGAGGAATCTCCGGAGCGACTGTTCAGTGAGTCGGAGTAAAGAATCTGATGGTTTCGGTTTGAAACCAGCCAAACAGAGCTTCTGAACCGAGCTCACGCTCTAAGCTCCATGCTCTGCATGGAAGTTAACTCTTTCACCTCCGGAGCAGTTCTAAGGCTGGGGCAAACTGCAATAGTCATAATATAGCAAGACTTCATGTTGTTTGAAGTTGTAGGACCCACCAGTCGGAGGTAATCCTCTGTCACCCTGGGAGATGGTAAGCAAAGTGACCCCTGACCCTTTCTTTCTTTTGATCCAGAGGTGGGGCAGAGGACTGAAAGAAAAAATTACTCACTTTAGTAATTGTGTTTCTTCTAATGGAGTCTTGTTGTATTCTGACACGTGCAGTTAGCCCCAGCACTTGAACTGCCCCGGAAAGGAATGGGTTAAATTCAATGTTAGGCATAGAATGTTGAGCTCGAGCTCTGTTTTCAAAACCGCTGTGTCTGTAGTACGTCTGAGTGCAACTGTCAGATAGAAAAATGACTCACCTCAGTAATTATATTTCTTCTAATGGAGTCTTGCTGTATTCTGACAATTGCAGTGATTCCCAACCTTTGAACTGCTCCGAAGAACAAAGAGTTAACTTTCTCTGCAGGGCATAGAATGCTGAACTCGAGCTCGGTTGAAGTCTCTGTCTGGAGTGTTTTGAACTTAAACCGTCAGATTCTTCTGAGCCCAACTAAACTAAAAATTCCATGTGGAAATCAGAAAAGGCTTACTAGCCACACTGGCTGAAAAAGTTTTGGATTCCCAAGGAAGACTCAAGTCAGGAAACCCAAAACAAAACCCAATGTACTAAAAATAACAATAATAAATAAGCACCCAAACAAAAAGAGGAGGGTGCAAGCAAAAAACACTCCCGGGGTGCAACACTGCACCTGCCCACCCACTTCCCAAAAACAGGTTCTGAGAGGGGAGGCAGGGAGGGAGGTCAGAATACAGCAAGACTTCATTAGAAGAAATATAATTACTAAGGTGAGTAATTTTTTCTTCAACCAACATGAAGTCTTGCTGTATTCTGACAGTTGCAGACTACCAAGCAGTACCTCAAGGAGGAGGGACAGAACCTACTTTGGGAATATGCTCTGAAGTACTGCTGTGCCAAACCGAGCATCACTCCTAGCCTGGATATCCAGAGAGTAATGCTTGGTAAAGATATGGACTGTTTTCCAGGTGTCTGCCTGACAAATTTCTAAAGAGGATATCCTGGCAGGAGCCAGGGAAGCAGCTGTACCTCTGTGGAATGAGCCCTCAGGCCTGAGGGTGGAGTTTTTCCAGTTTTTCATAGCAGAATTATATACAAGACACAATCCACCTGGCAATAGATCTTTTGGTGGCAGTGTTTTCCTTCCACTTCTCCATAAGTGAGGAACAACTGGAGGAATCAAACCTGTGACCCTTGGTACACTCACGTAGTAACTAAGGGCTCTTTTGACATCTAAACTGTGTAGCCTCCCTCTCCCCAGGAAGAATGATCAGTGAAGAAAACAGGGAGAGACACAGACTGGTTTAAATGGAAGTCTGAAACCACTTTGGGCAAGAACCTTCTATTGGTTCTAAGGACCACTTATCCTGTGAAATGAGATAAAATCAGGTTCCACTGACAGGGCTTGCAATTCACTGATACGCCTGGCAGAGGTAATGGCTACCAGGAACACAGTTTTCCAAGTCAAGTACTTAAGCTCTGCTGAAGACATAGGCTCAAAGGAGGGTTGCATAAGTTGGGCAATGCAAACATTCAAATCCCAGGCAGGGGCAGGGCCTCTAAAAGGAGGATTGGTGTGAAGCAATCCTTTAAAAAATTTACAGAACACAGGATAGGAAGATAGTGAGGAAGGCTTCCCCACAGATGAAAATGCAGAAACAGCTGACAAGTGAACCCTGAGAGTAGCTGGTCTGAGGCCTAGGCCATTAAGATAGACCATATAATCCAGAACCGTAGGCAATGCAGCAGTGTCTGGAGAAATATGCTTCTCAGAACACCAAATGCTGAATCTTTTCCATTTGGAGTTGTAAGTCTTTCTGGTGGAGGGCTTCCGAGAAGCCTTGAGGATATCCAGAACCCCTTGGGAAAGATGCAGATCTGCAAACTCTAACTCTTCAAGAGCCATGCTTTGTGATTGAGAGTGAAGACTGGGGTACCAAATCATTCCCAGAGAGGATGTTATCAGGTTGTAATTCCTGGGAAGAGACAGGGGAAGATGGACTGTTAGGGACAGCAACAGGGGGTACCAGGGCTGTCTGGCCCAATCTGGAGCAATCAGAATCAGCTTGCATGGTTGAGACCTTATTTTTACCAAAACTTTGAACAGGAGTGGGAAGGGGGGAAGGCATACAAAAACGTCCCTTCCCAATTCAGGATCAGGCGCCAGAGGACTGAGCCCAGGACTGGAGGTCTGCAACAAAATAGAGGAAGTTGGTGATTGTCTGGGGCTGCAGAGAGATCTATCTCTGGAGTGCCCCACCTTGAAAAAATCACTTTCAACACCTGAGGGTCCAGGGACCATTCATGATGGCCCTGAGAAATCCTGCTCAGTGCATCTGCTAGCACATTGTCTTTGCCTGGAAGGTGAACTGCTACAAGAGAGGTTTGCAGGGAATAAGCCAGGAACCACAACTTCATGGCTTCCGTGCACAAGGCCATGGACCATGTGCCTCCCTGCTTGTTGATGGACCACATGGTGGTGGTATTGTCTGTTCTAACTTGAACCACCTTGTTCTGTACTGACTGTGAGAACACTTTTAGAGCCAGAAAAACTGCCCTGAGCTCTAGAAGACTGATGTGGAAAAGGGATTCTTGGGGAGACCACAGCCCCTGGGAAGTAAGGGACCCCAGGTGGGCACCCCAGCCGAGAAGAGAAGCATCCGTGGTAAGGACCACTGAACAAGGCTGAGTAACAAAAGGAACACCTTGTCTTAAATTGTCCTGATCCTGCCACCACTGGAGGGCTTCGATCAAGGTCAGAGTCACTGGGATTAGTTTGGTAAGGGAATCCTTCTCCTGTGGCCAAAAAGCTCTCAGGTGGAACTGAATATCCCTCATCTGGAATCTTGACCCTTGGACCACTGCTGTTGAAGCTGGCATGTGGCCCAAGAGCTGGAGGAAATGAGTTGCTGGTCGAGATACCTGAAGGAAGAAGCTAGTTCCACAAGAACCCTTGCCCTTTCTAGAGGAAGAAAGGCTCTTGCTCCAAGTGTGTCCAGTTCTGCCCCTATAAAGGTAAGAAGCTGGACTGGTTCGAGAACTGACTTGGGAAGCTCGAGAAGAAATTCTAGATAAGTGAGCACTTGCTGGGTCACTTGTAGGTGAGACTTGACTTGGTCTGGAGACCGACCCACTATTAGCCAATCGTCCAGATAAGGAAAAATGGAAATCTCTTGCCTTCTTAGAAAGGCAACTACTACTGCCAAGCACTTTGTGAAAACCCTTGGGGCTGAGGTTAGGCCAAAGGGCATTGCTCTGAATTGATAGAGGCCCGAGGGCAACTCGAACTTGAGGTACTTTCTGTGGGAGCACCTGATGGGAATGTGAAAGTAGGCATCTTTGAGGTCCAGGGAGGCTAGCCAGTCCCCTTCCCTCTCTAAGGCCAGGATTATTCCCAGAGTTATCATCTTGAACTTTGGTTTTAAAAGATGTTTGTTTAGATATTTTAGGTCTAGGATGGGTCACCACTCCCCTGTCTTTTGGGGGGTCAGGAAGTACCTGGAGTACAGTCCTTTGCCCCAGTGTAGGGTAGGTACTCTCTCTATAGCTTTTAAAGTTAGGAGAGAAGAAACCTCTGCCTCTAGGGCAAGGGTTTCTGAGGGATTTGCATGTGGAAAAGATCTGGCTCTCATCTATGTACATTTTTTGAAGCTGAGAACCAGTCCCTGGCTTACTACTTCCAGGACCCACTTGTCTGATGTAACAGACATCCAGTCCTGGACAAAGTAAGCCAGCCTGCCCCCTACTGGAATAGGAGAGTTGACCTGGGCAGGCCCATCAGGGTGTCTGCTTGGCAGGGGCTTTAGGCTGAGGAGTGGATGCAGCCCTGCTCATCCCCATTCTGCCTCTCCCTCTGAAGAACCCCATCTGAGAAAAGGAAGATGAGGCCTGTGTTGGCAAAAAGGCCTTTGAAAGCCTGCCCCTGCGCCTAGACTGCTGCCTTTGAGGAGTTTCCTGCCTTTCCTTGGCCTGAGCACTCCTGTAAGTGGTCCTGTACTCATCCATTTTCTTCATGTAATTCTCTTTCTGCTCATCAAAGAAAAAATTACTCACCTTAGTAATGCTGTTTTTTCTAATTGAGTCTTGCTGTATTCTGACTATTGCAGTTAGGTCCTGCCTTTCAACTGCCCCGGAGAACAAAGAGTTAACTTTCCTTGGCCAGCATGGAACGTTCAGCGCGAGCTCGGTTGAAGCCTCTGTCTGCTGTTGTTTAAACTCCAACTGTCAGATCTTTACCAGCAATACTCACTAGAAGTTCTGTGTGAAAACTGTAAGACTCACACTAGCCAACTGGCAACTAAATTTATTAAAAAATGTTTTTTTGGTTTCATAGCAGACTCAAGTAAGGAAACCCAAAAACAAAACACAACATACAACCAAAATAAAGGAGGGTGAAAAAGGGGCACCTCTAGGGTGCCAACACTGGTCCTGCCCACCCACATCCCAAAAACCAGGTTCTGAGAGGGGAGGCGGGGGGAGGTCAGAATACAGTAAGACTCCATTAGAAGAAACAACATTACTAAGGTGAGTAATTTTTCTTCAAAACAACATGAAGTCTTGCTGTATTCTGACTATTGCCGACTTCTCAAGCAGACCTCCATAGATGAGGATAGAACCTACTTTGGGAATAGGCTCTGAAGTACTGCTGTACCAAACGGAGCATCACTCCTAGCCTGGATATCCAGAGAGTAATGCTTGGTGAATGTATGGACTGTTTTCCAGGTGGCTGCTTGACAAATTTCTAAGATAGGAATATCCCTGGCAGCAGCCAGGGAAGCAGCTGTACCTCTAGTAGAGTGAGCCCTCAGGCCTGAGGGTGGTGTTCTACCCAGTTTTTCATAGCAGAATTGTATACAAGAGACAATCCACCTGGCAATAGATCTTTAGTGGCAGGTTTGCCCTTACCAACCTCTCCATGTGTGAGGAACAACTGGAGGGACTCAAACCTGTGACCCTTGGTGCGCTCTATGTAGTAGCTGAGGGCCCTTTTAACATCCAAGCTGTGCAACCTCCTCTCTCCAGAGGAGGAATGGTCAGTGAAGAAAACAGGGAGAGACATGGACTGATTAAGATGGAAATATGAAACCACCTTAGGCAAAAACGTCCTGTCAGTTCTTAGGACCACTTTATCTCTATGGAAAGAAATGAAATCAGGCTGCACTGACAGGGCTTACAATTCACTGATATGCCTGGCAGAGGTAATGGCTACTAAAAACACAGTTTTCCAAGTCAAGTACTTAAGCCCTGCAGAGGACAAAGGCTCAAAGGGTGGTTGCATAAGCTCAGCAATGCAAACATTAAGGTCCCAAGCAGGAGCAGGGTCCCTAAAGGGGGGATTGGTGTGCAGCAATTCCTTGAAGAACTTACAAAACACAGGATGGGCTGACAGAGGAGAGGGCTTGCCTACTGACAAGAAGGCAGAAACAGCTGCCAGATGTACTTTAAGTGTAGCTGGCCTAAATCTAAAGCCATTAAGATGAACCATATAGTCCAGGACTGTAGGCAATCCAGATTCTGGAGAAATATGTATTAGAGCACCAAATAGTGAACCTTTCCATTTGGAATTGTAAGTCTTTCTGGTGGAAGGCTTTAGGAAACTATAGATATCAAAACCCATTGAGAAAGGTGTAAATCAACAAACTCTAACTAACGTCCAAAGCCATGCCTTGATTGAGAGATTTGAGGTTGGATACAAATCCTCCGAGAGGATGTCAGCAGGTTGTAATTCCTGGGACAAGACGGGGAAGGTGGACTGTTAAGGACAGCAACAGTGGGTACCAGGGCTGTCTGGCCCAGTCTGGAGCAATCAGAATCACTTTGCATGGTTGGGACCTGATTTTGACTAGCACTTTGAACAGGAGAGGGAAGGGGAAGCATACAGGAACTTCCTTGCAATTCAGGATCAGAGCATCCAGGGGACTGAGCCCAAGACTGGGGTCTGCAACAAAAGGAGGAAGTTGGTGATTGAGGCTGCAAAAAGATCTATCTGTGGAGTGCCCCATCTCGAGACAATCACTTCCAAAACTAGGGGATCAAGGGTCCATTCGTGATGGCCCTGGGATATCCTGCTGAGAGCATCTGCTAGGACATTATCCTTCCCTGGGAGGTGAACTGCTATCAGAGAGGTTTGCAGGGATTAGGCCAGAGACCACAACTTCATTGCTTCTGTGCACAAGGCCATAGACCGAGTGCCTCCTTGCTTGTTGAAGTACCACATTGTGGTGGTATGGTCTGTTCTGATCTGGACCACCTTGTTCTGTACAGATTTGGAAAAGTCTTGCAGTGCCAGAAACACTGCTCTGAGTTCCAAGAGATTAATGTGAAGCAGAGATTCTTGAGGTGACCACAGTCCTTGGGGTAAGATCCCAAGTGGGCTCCCCAGCCCAGCAGGAAGCATCTGTGGTGAGTATCACTGAATGAGACTGAGTGACAAAAGGAACTCCCCGTCTCAAATTGTCCTGATCCTGCCACCATTGCAAAGCCTGGATCAGAGTTCGAGTCACTGGGACTAGTTTGGTAAGGGAATCCTTTCTTTGGGACCAGAAGGCTCTTAAGTGGAACTGAATGTCCCTCATCTGGAATCTTGCCCCCTGAACCACTGCTGTAGAGGCTGCCATGTGGCCCAGAAGCTGCAAGAAATGCCTTGCTGGTCGAGACACCTGAAGGGTGAATGAAGAGGCCAGTTCTATAAGGGTCCTTGCCCTGTCCAGGGGAAGGAAGGCTTTAGCTCTTATTGTATCCAGCTCTGCCCCTATAAAGGTGAAGAGCTGTACTGGCTCGAGAACTGACTTTGGAAGGTTGAGGAGGAATCCCTAAGAAGTGAGCACTTGCTAAGTTGTTGCAGATGTGACTTGACTTGGTCTGGAGACTGACCCACTATGAGCCAGTCGTCCAGGTATGGAAAGATGGAGATCTTTTTCTCCTTGGAAAGCAACCACTACTGCCAGACACTTTGTGAACACCCTTGGGGCTGATGTTAGACCAAGGGCATTGCTCTGAATTGATAGTGGCCTGAGGGCAACTTGAGACCTGAGGTACTTTCTGTGGGAGCACCTGTGGGAATGTGAAAATAGGCATCTTTGAGGTCCAGGGAGGCTAGCCAGTCCCCTGGCCTTAGAGAGGGCAGAATTATTCCCAGAGTCACCATTTTGAATTTTGGTTTTAAAAGGTGCTTGTTCAGATATCTTAGATCCAGGATAGAATGCCATTCTCCTGTCTTTTGGGGGGTTAGGAAGTACCTGGAGTACAATCCTTTGCCCTTGTGTAGGGTAGGATCCCTTTCTATGGCTCTGAGAGCCAGGAGGAAAGAAACCTCTGCCTCTAGGGCAAGGGTCTCTGATGGATTTGCAGGTGGAAAGGATCTGGTTCTCATCTTGGGAAATGTTTTGAAGCTGAGAACCAGTCCCTGGCTTACTACTTCCAGGACCCACTTGTCTGATGTCAAAGACTTCCAGTCCTGGACAAAGTAAGCCAGCCTGCCCCCTACAGGTATTGGAGAATCGGCCTGGGCAGACCCATCAGGGTGTCTGCTTGGCAGGGGCTTTAGGCTGAGGGGTGGAAGCAGGCCTGCTCATTCCCCGTCTGCCTCTCCCTCTGAAGAACCCCCTCTGAGCATAAGCAGAAGAGGAGGCCTGGGCTTGGTAAAAAGGCCTTTGAAAGGGCCTGCCCCTGCCCCTGGAATGCTGTCTCTGAGGAGTGGCTTGCCTTTCTTTGGCCTGAGCACTCCTGTAGGTGGTCCTGTACTCGTCTATCTTCTTCATGTAGTTCTCTGTCTGCTCCCCAAACAGAGAATTACCAATGACAGGGAAATCCATAGCCTTAGCCTGGGTATCCTGTGATAGGCTAGTACTTCTGAGCCAAGCCATCCTCCTAAGGGCCACAGATGTAGCCATGACTCTAGATGAAACATCATTGGAGTCCACAGCAGCATGAAATTGCACCTTGGATGCCTCATTCCCATCCAGCCACCTGCTCCAGCTCCTTGGCAAGCTGGTCAGGGGCCTGTTTATCAGACCAGCACAGTGTCCCACCTGGACTTCTGGTATCTAGCTGTGTAGAGCCATATAGTTAGCCTGCCTGAGTCCCAAAGATGCTGCCATGTACTGTTTCTTTGCCAAGGCAATAATCCTCCTGGAGTCCTTATCGGGGTGTGAAGCCAAGGGAATATTTGCCTTATCACAGGCAGCAGCCTGCACTACTCAACATGGCTGCATTGCTGGGAAAGGAACTCCGTGTCCGAGCCTGAAAGGGTATACCTCTTGTCCATTCTTCTGTCCACAGGAGGTATGGAATTAGGAGTCTTTAAATTTTAAATATCTGTTTCCCAAAAGATTTATGGAGAGAACAGACAATCTCCCTGGACTCTGGGATGTCCATCATCTCAACAAAATCAGGCTCCTCCTGATCCTCCACTGCTTCTTCCATTGGAAGCTGGAGGTTTCAGCTACTTCTTGTAAAACAAAGTGGGAAGGGGACTCAGAAAGCCTAGGAGGAGAAACACCTGAAGGTCTGTCTGGGGAGATGTCTGGGTCAATAGGCACATCCAAACTTTCATAATCACCATCATCATCATCATTATCCTCATACTCTCCCTCCTCCTCCTCCTCCGGTTCATAAAAGTCTTCTAAAGTATAATCCGGAACCGGGGGAACCGACCGAACCGAGCCCCTGACAGATGGTGCCAGTTCAGCCGGAACCAAAGTTAGTGATTGAACTATCCTTATCACTTTGGCTATTTCATCAGCGGTCGGAGAAAGAATTTGTGGATCCGAACCGGATGATTTTTCCCTACTTTTTCTTTTAACCGGAACCGACTCCTCAGAATCGGCTCTCCTTTTGCCCGAAGAAGTTTTGCCCTGGTCAGAGGGCACTCCTTCTGGTTCGGTTGGAACCGAACCGGGCTGCAACCATCCGGTCAGCGGACTACTCGGCCTCCTTTCCCTCAGTCTACCTACTCTCTTATCCAGAGTAGCTTTGGGAAAACTTTATAAAATTTGGCAGTCTGAATCAAGGTGGTCAAGCCCAGACAATAAACACAGGTGGTGTGGGGATCAGCCTTAGAAAATGCTTCCCCACACACACTACAGTGTTGAAACCCAGTGGGCAGTTTTTTCTTGGGTTTCTCAGACATGGCCAATCTTATCTAAAAGCACCCTTTTTGGCAATCCATGGGCAAGACACCCCTATCGGTTCCTGACCATGTTACGGGTCTTGGAAAAAACCATAATTAAATCCGTTTTTTTTTTTTTTAGAACCGATACGGACTGGTTACCACCCTCTGATAAATTCAAAGGTTTTTTAAAACCTATCTGACCCAATGTTTACAAGTTCCACACAGAAACTAAATGCAAAACCTATCTAGTACTCACGGTACCACAGACAGAGACTTAAACCGACAGGTTCAGTCTCAGAAATTCGGTAGAAACCGAGCGAAAAAACGACACTTTAACCGACTTTTTTGAACCGAGCAAAGGAGAAATCTCCAGAGCGACTGTTCAGTGAGGCGGAGTAAAGAATCTGACAGTTGGAGTTTAAACAACAGCAGACAGAGGCTTCAACCGAGCTCGCGCTGAACGTTCCATGCTGGCCATGGAAAGTTAACTCTTTGTTCTCCGGGGCAGTTGAAAGGCAGTTCCTAACTGCAATAGTCAGAATACAGCAAGACTTCATGTTGTTTGAACAGAGAATTACCCACTACAGGAAAATCCATGGCCTTAGCCTGGGTGTCCTCCGAGAGGCTAGTATATCTGAGCCAAGCCATCCTCCGAAGAGTCACAGATGTAGCCATGACTCTTGATGACACATCATTGGAGTCCACAGCAGCATGAAACTGAACTTTAGATGCCTCAGTCCCATCTGCAGCCACCGCCTCCAGCTCCTTGGCTAGCTGAGGGGAAGCCTGTTTAGCCAGTGCCAGTACAGTGTCCCACCTGGACTTCTGGTACCTGCCTGAGTCCCAAAGAGGATGCCATGTACTGCTTCTTTGCCATGGCATCAATCTTCCTGGAGTCCTTGTCGGGGTGTGAAGCCAAGGGAATATTTGCCTTGTCACAGGCAGCAGCCTGCACTACCCCAACATGGCTGCATTGCTGATATAAGAACTCCGTATCCGAATCTGAAAGTGTATACCTCTTGTCCATTCTTCTATCCACAGGAGGTATAGTGTTAGGAGACTAAGATTTTTTGTGTCTGTTTCCCAAAAGATTTATGGAGGGGAATAGACAGTCTCCTGGACTCTGGGATGTCCATCATCTCTACATAGTCAGGCTCCTCTTGATCTTCCACAGCCTCTTCCATAGGAAGCGGAGGTTTCAGCCACCTTTCTGTAAAACAAAGTGAGAAGGGGACTCAAAGCCTAGGAGGGCAAACACCTGAAGGTCTGTCTGGGGAGATGTCCAGTTCCACAGGTACATCCAGACCCTCACTTACATTATCATCCTCAAATTCCCCTTCCTCTTCAAATTCCAGTTCATAAAAATCTTCAAGGGCATAATCTTGAACCGGGGGAACCAACCGAACCGAATCCCTGCCAGAAGGGGCCGGATCGGCCGGAACCGGATGGAGCAATTCCACAATCTGAATCGCTCTGGCTATCTCTTCGGCGGTCGGAACATGGACCTCTGGATCCAAACCAGTCGATTTATCTTTGCGTTTTCTTTTTGTCGGAACGATCCCTCGGAATCGGCTCTCCTTTTGCCCATAGTATCGCCCTGGTCAGAGGGCACTCCTTCTGGTTCGGTCGAAACCGAACTGGGCTGGCCATCTGGGTCAGCGGAATTCTCAGCCTCCTTTTCCCTCAGTCTACCTAATCTCTTCTCAAGGGTAGATTTGGGAAAGTTTTTACATATTTGGCAGTCTGAATTGAGGTGGTCAAACCCCAGACAATAAACACATGTGGTGTGGAATCGGCCTTAGCAAAGACACCCCCACACTCACTGCAGTGCTGAAACCCAGTGGGCCCGGTTTTTTTCTTGGGTTTCTCAGACATGGCCAACCTAACCAAACTTACCCTTTTTTCGGCAACCGCCAGGCAAGACTCCCTTATTGGTTCCTAACCGTGTCATGGGTATTGGAAAAAACAGTTCAAAACACATTTTTTTGAGAACCGATAAGAACTGGTAACCACACACTAAGTAAGCACACAAATTTCACTAACAAATGGCCGGTTCAGCCGAACCGGTCCACACTTTTACAAGTTCCACACAGAAAAACAGAACAATTCCTATCTAGTACTCACGGCACCACAGACAGAGACTGAACCGACTGTGCGGATACTTTTTTCGGTTTAAAAACTGACGAAAACTGAAAACTTTAACTGACTTTCGAACCGAGCTGAAGGAGAAAACTCCAGAGTGACCGTTCAGTGAGGCACAGTAAAGACTCTGACGATTTAAGTTCAAAACACTCCAGACCGAGACTTCAACCAAGCTCGAGCTCAACATTCTATGCCCTGCATAGAAAGTTAACTCATTGTTCTCCGGGGCAGTTCAAAGGTTAGGAATCACTGCAATTGTCAGAATACAGCAAGACTTCATGTTGTTTGAATCTTATGAGCAAACTAACTACACTTTTAGTGTGGAAATTGTAAAACATAAGCCAAAAGGCAACAACTTGGATCCATAAGACTCGAGTCAAGAACCAAACAAAAAACAGGTAGTGAACAACAGATTTTATGTATATATTATGATAGCACGGTAGTGCTACCATAGTTAGGGTTGAGGAGCCATTTACATGTTAACCCCCAAATTTTGCACCTTAGTAACTTTGCAACCATGCAACGGATTTGCCTGAAATGTGGAATACAGAATCAAGACCCATACGCCTTGGGATCTGCCAAGTTTTGTACTGGTCGGATGTACGGCTGCGGAGTTATTAAGCGTGATCTGTGCGTGCGTTTACGCTTTTTTTTTTAATTCTACGGTCGCGCCTACAGGTCGCATGGTTTGTGTGACTGGTCTGAAATCTTCAGGGAACATGCAGCCAGGGTCCCCGATGTGCCTTTCGAAGATTTCATGAAAAAATATGTAACGGTTCAAAAGTTATTCAAAAAACAAGTTCCCATTATAAGTCAATGGGAAAAGTTAACAAAAAGTGCAACGCTTTCGCAAATGGCCCTAGTACTTTCGCAAATCCACTATTTTGTTTTCAGTTGGTGATCAGAAAAATGCTTGGCATTTAAATTTGGGACCATCTAGGGACAAAATTATTTTTGTGTTCACCTAGTCGGAGCCTGAGGATGCTAGCCATGCCTTTATTTTGGGGTTAAACACCCCAGAAATATGTTTTTCAAAGTTCTGGAAAAGTACTTTCGCAAAGTAGTTCCGTGCTCATGACACTTTCTCAAATCTGTACAAAAGCTTTCGCAAATCACAAAAGTACTTTGCAACACTATGGCCAAAATGACAGGAGTTCTTTGCCACATTGCTGCAAAAGAACGGTTAGGTCTTTTGGCCTGAAATTTGGAGGGAACGCAGCCAACATCCCACAGATGGCCTTTCAATGTTTTGGTGAAAAAATATTACAGGGCAGCAAAGTTATGGCACTCCAAAGTTGACACTTTTTCCCATAGGATAACATTACGGTGTCCGCCGCATTACAGGAATACTTTGCCGCCCTTCTGCAAAATAACGGTTTGGTCTTTTGGGCTGAAATTTGGTGGGAAGGCAGCCAACATCTCACAGATGTGCCCTTTGGTAGTTTGGTGACAAAATATTGCATGGATGCAAAGTTACAGTACTCCGAAGTTGACACTTTTCCCCATAGACTAACATTGCGGTGTCCGCTGCATGATAGGAATTCTTTGCCACCCTGCTGCAAAATAATGGTTTGGTCTTTTACACTGAAATTTGGACAAAAGAAAGCCAACATCCCACAGATGTGCCTTTTGGTGGTTTGGTGGAAAAATATTACAGGGCGGCAAAGTTATGGCACTCCAAACTTCTCTTTTTTTCCCCATAGGATAACATTATGGTGTGCTCCGCGCCTTTCAGGGCCTGTATCTCGGAAACGGTGCGAGATATGGACTTTTTGTCAGAAAATCACTTAGCCCCTAACAAGAGGCTAAGTAAAACTAGCCAGAAAAGTCATAAATCATATGACTTTTTAATTTTTTTCCTACATCGTACAGTTCCTGAGATATAAGCAATTTAGTATTCCAACTCCTCATTTTCTGTTCCGAGACCCATTATTATGCATACATTCTTTGTACTCACTGTCTTTCTCTATGCAGCTTTTGGGGAAAACCAGCTCGTGTGCTTGCATTACTGTTACCGTTACCACTTCCGCTTGCAGTTCTGTACCCGTTTCACTTACCGTTCCGATCTACGCCACCATGTGCATTACCCTTTGCGTTTTCATTTGCACCTGTGTTTGCGTTATTTTTACCATTTGTGTCTACAGTACTGTTTCTCTTTCTGTTTCGCTTTGCATCACCATGAGCATTACCATTTGTGTTTGCGGGCACCGTGTTAGTATGTGACAAGACATCACGTGGCGGGCCCGCGCTCCCGCCGCCGCATTACATTCACTATTTCTCATCATTCTCAAAAAGAAGGGAAATTAGAGGCAAAAAACTCCGTTTAATGCATCAGTTAGGGTTGTTCCACAGTGACAAAAGTGAGGAAATTCGGTGTTAGGGTTGAAACCCCCTTGGACCCCCAACCCCACCCACCCAGCCGGCATCAGGGTGCACGTTGGGGTCTTTGGTCTAACTCACCCCATTCTCCTATACCTCTGCTTTTTACACATGTGATGGGGTGAGTTAGGGCTGACCTTAGCGCACCCGATGTTGGTTGGGTGGGTTGGGGTCTGAGAGTTCAACCTAACACCAATTCCTCAATTTTGTCACTGTGGAACAACCCTAACTGATGCATTAAACAGATTTTTTTGCCTCTAATATATATATATATATACTATATGGGATATAGATTAGTAGAGTTGTCAGATAAATGATTTATCTACAGAAGTGCCTTTTGACCTTGGGTAACCTCACGAGTGAGGTGTCCGAGGTCAAACACCACAAGTGTAGATAAATCATTTATCTGACAGCTCACCATTGTATATTTCATATATGCAGTAGGGATGCTTTTTATCAGTGCAGGAACATTTGGTTTTGTCTGTTTATCAGTATTTTAAATGATAATTTCTGGGAGTATTGGTTAACTTTCCTAGAGTATGTCTGCCTAGCATAGTGTTTTGCTATTAAATGAAACACCACTCATTTTGTAGAAAACTTCTTGCTGAACAAATGCTCACAGTACTATGCTACCTTTTTCATTTTAAAGTTATTCACATTTGTTCGTCAAAAAAGGGAAAAGAAAATTGAATTGTATGCTGATTTTTGCTAATTATAAAAAAAAACTAAAAGGTATCTATAAATGAAACACCACTCATTTTGTAGATATTTTTCTGCTGAACATTCTTTGTGCTCACAGTACCATGCTATCATTTTTTTGTTTTAAGTTATTCACATTTGTTTGTCAAAAAAGTGAACAAAAAATTGCATTTTCTTCTGCTTTTTTGCTAATTGTAAAAAATCTATAAAGTATCTATACATGAAACACCACTCATTTTGTAGATAATTTTGTGCTGAACAATTTTCGTGCTCACAGTACCTTTCTATCTTTTTTGGTTTTAAAGTTATTCCCGTTTGAATATGGTTAGAACTTCTTCTGAGGCCAAACATTCTAAATGAATTCTAAAGAGATTTGTGACATAGTAACTGTGTGGATAAATGGTCACTGTATATATAAATTTATTTATACATACAGTGACTCAGATAAACACATTTGTCACACTGAATATGTGTCCACCCCATTGCATATATATATATATATATATATATATATATATATATATATATATATAAACTACAACATAACAACTGCCCCACCCTGAGGAGGAGGGTACAAGGTACACCCCTGAGGTGCAACACTGTACCTGCCAGCCCACTTCCCAAAAACTAGGTTCTGAGAGGGGAGGCGGTCAGAATACAGCAAGACTCCATCAGAAGAAACAGAATCACTAAGGTGAGTAATTTTTCCTTCAAACAAGATGAAGTCTTGCTGTATTCTGACATATGCAGACTACCAAGCAGTACCTCCATGGAGTAGAGCTACTGAACCTATTTTGTGAATAGACGCTGCAGTACTGCTGCACCAAACCTGGCATCACTCCTAACCTGGTTATCCAACGAGTAATGCTTCGTGAATGTATGGTCCGTTTTCCAGGTGGTTGCTTCACAGATCTCTAACAAGGGTATATCTCTGGCAGCAGACAGAGAAGCAGCTGTACCCTAGTCGGTGGGCCCTCAGGCCTGAGGGAGTGTTTTACCTAGCTTGGCATAGCAGAACTGTATAAAAGAGACAATCCACCTGGCAATAGTTTTTTAGTAGCACGCCTACCTTTTCCCATGTCACCATAAGTGAGAAACAATCAAAGACCGCCGTTCCTGTGTGCCTCAGTATGCTCTATGTAGTAGCTAAGTGCCCTTTTAACATCCAAACTGTGTAATTTTCTTTCTCCTAAAGAAGAATGATCAGTGAAAAACACTGGAAGAGACATGGACTGGTTCAGATGAAAATCTGAGACCACTTTGGGTAACAACCTCCTATTAATTCTGAGGATCACCTTATCTCTATGGAATGAGATAAAATCAGGTTCAACTGACAGGGCTTGTAATTCACTAATTCGCCTGTCAGAAGTGATAGCTACTAGAAACACAGTTCTCCAGGTCAAGTACTTAATATGGCTGAAGCCACAGTTTCAAAGGGTGGCTGCATAAGCTGAGCAATGCAGATATTAAGGTCCCAAGCCGGAGTAGGCTCTCTGAAAGGAGGGTTGATGTGAACCAAACCTTTAAAGAACTTACTGAAAACAGGATGAGATGCCAGGGAAGAGCCCTTCCCTGTTGACAGGAATGCAGACACAGCTACTAAGTGACCTTTTACAGTTGCTGGCCTAAGGCCTAAGCCATTAAGGTGAACCAGATAATCCAAAACTGTAGCAATGCCAGTGGCATCTGGTAGAATATCTTTGTGGGAACACCAAATGCTGAATCTTTTCCATTTAGAAATATAGATTTTTCTGGTAGAAGGTTTCTAGAAACCTTAAGAATGTCCAAAACTCCCAGAGGAAGATGCAGGCCTGTGTACTTTAACTCTTAAAGAGTCAGGCCATGAGATTGAGAGACTGGAGATTGGGGTACCAGATTCTCCCTGAGAGGAGGTTAGGAGAATGTGCCTCTTGGGAAGTGACAGGATGAGTGACACTGCCAGGGACAACAACAGAGGGTACCAAGGTTGTCTGGCCCAATCTGGAGCCACTAGAATCATTGTGCAGGGTTGTGACCTGATCTTGACTAGAACCCTGAACAGGGGAAAGGGAGGAAAGGCATAAAGGAACCTGCCTTCCCAATCCAATATAAGAGCATCCAGAGGAACAGTCCCTAGGACTGGAGGTCTGCAGCAGAACAAGGGAGTTGGTGATTGTCTGGGGCTGCAGAGGGATCTATCTCTGAGTGCCCCACCTGGTGAAAATTACTTTCAGGAAGAGAGGATCTAGGGCCCATTCCTGATGGCCCTGGGAGATTCTGCTCAGAGCATCTGCTAGCACATTATCCTTCCGTGGAAGATGGACTGCTATTAGGGAAGTTTGAAGGGAGCAGGCTAGAGATCAAACTTTCATGGCCTCCGTGCACAAGGCCATGGACAGAGTGCCCCCTTGCTTGTTGATGTACCACATGGTGGTGGTGGTGTCTGTCCTGACCTGACCCATCTCGTTCCTTACTGAGTCCGAGAAAGCTTGAAGGGCTAGGAATACTGCCCTGAGTTCCAGAAGATTGATATGAAGGAGAGATTCTTGTGAAGACCAAACACCCTGAGCTGTCTTGATGCCACATCACTGGAGTCCACAGCAGCATGGAATTGCACTTTGGATGCCTCAATTCCATCAGCAGCCACCTCCTCCAGCTCTTTGGCTAGCTGGGGGGAGGCCTGTTTAGGCAGTTCCAGAACCGTATCCCACCTGGATTTCTGGTACCTAGCTGTGTAGGCCATACAGTTAGCCTGCCTGAGTCCCAAGGAGGATGCCAGATATTGTTTCTTGGCCATGGCATCCACCTTCCTGGAGTCTTTATCTGGGGTGTGTGAAGCCAAAGGTATATTAGCCCCGTCACAGGCTGCAGCCTGCACTACCCTATCATGGCTGCAATGACTGTACAAAAACTCCGTACTTGAGCCTGATAGCATATACCTCCTGTCCATTCTCTTATCCACAGGAGGTAAGGAGTTTGGTGTCTGTAAAATCTTTTTTGTCTGTTTCCCCAAAGATTTGTGGAGGGGAATAGACAATCTCTTGGACTCTGGGATGTCTATCATTTCAACAAAATCAGGCTCTTCTTCCTCCTCAACAGCTTCTACCATAAGGAGCTGGAGGTTTCAACCACCTTTTATAGGACAAATAGTAGAAAGGGACTCAGAAGCCTTGGAAGGGAGACACTGGAGGGTCTGTCATGGAGATGTTCGGTTCAATGGGCACATCCAGACCTTCAAAATTATTGTCGCATCATCATCATCTGGGAACTCTTTGCCCCCCTCCTCCACTTCATAATGAGCATCTGGATCATTATCCGATGGAGTCGAGATCGACGAACCGGCCTAACAGTGCTTTTGATTCGAGACGGAGACAGGCAGCATTAACCTTCCTACTTATTGCTTTAGCTATTTCTTCAGCGGTTAAGTATGCAGTGCTGGATCCGAACCGGCTGACTTTTTTCACCTTTTTGTCGAAACCAACCCCTCGTTGTCGGCTTTCCTTTTGCCCGAGGATGTATCACCTAGGTCAGTGGGCATCTCCTCAGGTTCGGTCGCAACCGAACTGGGCTGGCCATTCGGGTCACTAGACTTCTCTGCCTCCTTTTCCTTTAGCCTACTCAATCTTTTTTCCAGAGTGGCCTTAGGGAACTTTTTACAAATTTGGCAGTCTGTTTTGAGGTGGTCAAACCCCAGACAATACCCACAGACGAGGTGGGGGTGGTGTTGGCAAAGGCATCCCCACATTCTTAGTGCTGAAACCCAGTGGAACAGTTCTTTTCTTGGGTTTCTCAGACATAGCCACACTAACAAAAATTACCCTTTACAGCTTTTAGCCAGGTGATACACCCCTATTGGTTACCAACCGTGTTACGGGTTGCTGAAAGAAACCAGTAAAAGTCAGGTTTTTTTTAAACTGATAGGAAATGGCACACCACTACTAAAATTCCCAGAAATAAAATTCAACATACAAGGTCG
Organism: Neoceratodus forsteri; assembly: GCA_016271365.2. NCBI lineage: Eukaryota > Metazoa > Chordata > Ceratodontiformes > Ceratodontidae > Neoceratodus > Neoceratodus forsteri. The sequence goes on from CM028130.1 coordinate 1,455,657,923, forward strand.
GTTCCCAACCGGATCGACCGATAAGAAACCGAAGATTACAATTTATAATAAGCTTGCAAGATTTGTGTCAAGGTGTGACCTTAAAACTCATCACTGTATTATGTATACAGATTTAGGATGGATTTCATTAGACTTACGGCCAGGGAATCTGGCTAAATCAGCTTTGTAATATATTAAAAATCAATCTTTAGATAACTTAAAAATAAATTACAAAAACCTAAACATGGTTTAAATTTAAGAAAAATTGGTGCTAGTTTAATAATACCAAAATTAAAAAATCGACTTAGTGAAATGACTCTTCAATATCAGGTAGCCAAAAGTTGGAACTGTCTTCCTCCTTTTTATTGAGACGAACAATCACTGACCATGTTTTTAAAAATGGCCTGAATCATGAACTCAGCTTTCACTGTTGTTGTAATAGGTGAAAATAATGTAAAAGTTAAAACGATTATTTGCCTGTTTTGATGAGTTTGTAAAATTGTAATGTATTGTTTTGCATTTTTGTAATTTTGTACTGTCATAAATGTAAAGTTGTAACTACTTCTGTATAATGTAAACAGGTAAGCCTTGTGAATAAGGTTTTCAGAACCCTAATGGCTTTAACACTGTATAAATAAAATGTTACCATACCATACCAATTTCTACAGTAAAACAGAAATAAACAGTTCACTACCTATTTACAATACCTACTGTACCGTAGACAGAGACTCAAAACTGAAAATAACAAATCAGTTGAAAAACCAATGCATTTTGAAACTTTACCGAACCGAAGGAGCAATCTCCAGAGCAACTTCACAGTTAGGCAGAGTAAATAATCTGACGGTTGCACTCATACGTACCACAGACAAAGGTTTGAAAACCGAGCTTGAGCTCAACATTCTATGCCTGGCATAGAATTTAACCCTTTCCTCTCCGAGGCAGTTCAAGTGCTGGGGCTAACTGCATATGTCAGAATACAGCAAGACTTCATGTTGTTTGAAGGAGTCATGCTGTGGTGGTATTCTGACCGGCAGGCTGGTTAGCTTTCTGGTTGCGCTAACCTTGGCCTCCAGAATATCTCAGCTGTTTTTTTCAGCTGAAGTTGCCCCTGGGTTGCTGGCCAGACCAGGGTTACTGTCTTCCCTGTCTGCTGCAAAAATGATTCTGGCCCCTACGAAAGGGGCCTGGCCTTGGTTTGTACATTGCCTGTACTGTCCTTGTGGCCTTACCAGTGTTCTGCAACCTGGTAATGACCTTTTCAAATTCTTCTCTGAAGAGAACAGAACCATTGTAAAGTACATCCAATATTCTTTTTTGGATGTCTGGTGTAAAGCCGGAGACCCTCAACCAGGAGTGTCTCCGGAGGCAAACACCTGCCAACGCACCTCGGGCTGCAGAATCTGCAGAATCGTAGACTGCCGTGAGGACTTGTGTCCCAACATCTGAGCCTGTTTTGAGGATGTTAAGTAACTCCTCCTTCTTGTCCCCATCTGGGAACTCTTTCAGGAGGTCCTGGCATTGATCTCACAGTGCATTCTGGAATTGCACCATGTGGGTAAGATAATTCAAGGACCTGATGGACTATGTAGCAGCCACATACATGCGCCTTCCCATGGAGTTCAACTGTTTAGACTCCTGGTCTGGTGGCTGTGTGCTCAGGTGCTGAGGACATTGGGATCTGTCATGCATGGCAGTTGTAAGTAAGGAGTCCACCACTGGTTGCTGTCCCAAATACGAGTACTCCGATGGGACCCTATGTAGGCGGTTTGCCTTCTTAGGGACTGCCGGCATCAAATACGGGCACCTCCAGGCCACCCTGGTGGCATACTGGAAGGTATCCTTCAACAGTGGTACCATCACAGGCTTTGGGTCCTTCTCTCTGAGGTCCCTGGCCAGGAGTTGCCTCTCGGGGTCCAGCTCCTCGGTGTCCCACCCCATGTTCTCCTGGATGTGCCTCATTATGTCCACAAATGAGGGATCATCCGGAGGTGACCTGGGCAGGTCACTGGGGTCGGGCAATGGGACACTGAAGGGAGGGCAACCTGGGTGTATCCGAGGTGTCGGGTGGGAGTCCTCACCAGAAGAAGAGCGGGATCTTCTTCTAGGCCTCTTGTGCCAGTGTGCTTTGGGAGACCGTGAAGGGTTCTAGAATGTGCGCATTCTGGTTTCCTGACTTCTTTTCTCAAGACTTTCTCTTGGGTGGGGGAGTATCCTCCTTAGATGGAAGTTTGGGAGACAGTGCCCTAGGAGGAGGGGTCTCCTTTGGGGGCTTGGGGGGGGGACTTCGTCCTTCCGGATGGGTGTCCCACCAAAAGATGAATAACTCCTTTGCCTCTTCAATATTCAAGCCAGATGACGGTCCTGGCATTGGTGCCTTTCCTGCCTGGGAATTGAGTACTGGTGCCTGAGGGGTGGCCTGATCTGGAGCCAGGTCTTGGGGTAACCCCGGGTCCTCTAATTCACCCAATGTCAGGTCATCAGTAGCCGGGTGTGCCCCGATGTCCACTGCCTCTTCTTCCAACATGCCCCAGCGTCCGGTGTCTGGTGTGGACAGTGGGGGTCCACCTGAGGCGTCTGGTCCTTACGGCATTTGGCAGTCAACTGATCCAACAGCCGCTTGTTGTCAGACATCCGTTTCAGGGACATCAGCTAGGTGATTTGTCAGGGAGGTGCTTCCGAGCCCCTCTGGGGTTGGGAGACCAATCTGTGGTCAGTGTCCTAATGCTGATCCTGGGAGTCGGAACCTACCTTGGCGGCGACTTGGATGGCTGTTTGTGCCTGTCTGAAGCCTCAGACTGGGCGGACTAACATGATGTTCAGCTATCCTTCGTTTGAGCTTTAAAGTTTGTAAAGAGAAGTACCTAACCCACCCAAGGTCGAACCGTGACGGTGGGGGCTGGATCTTTGCCTGCGATGGGGACCTGTCTGAGCAGTTCAAGCTGGAGCTGGCCTGGGAGTCTGATGTGCAGTTAGGGGATCTCTCTCTCTCCTCTCTCCTCCTCTTTCCTTGTGCTTCCCGACCTGTGGGATGATTCCCCCAAGGAGGATGAATCTCTCTCCATCTGCTTTCATTTTTCTTCAAGCAGAAAACTTTGAAGGGCCTTCTGGTGGCGGATTCTCATGCAGCTGTTGAAGTGCTGGAAGATGGTGCAGGCCTTGGTGTCATGGTCTGGGCCCAAGCACTGCATGCAGACCTTATGCCTGTTCTTGAAGGGTATCTGCTTGCCGCATGCACACTTGAAGGGGCGTCCTTCGACTGAGGGGGGTCGGTGATGAAGACATGTGAGGATGGATTATTTTTGAAGAAATCGTGAAACACAAAATTCGTGCATCATTCGTAGGCTGAAGGCGTCCGTGGAGCTGATGCTTGCGAGTTGACAGCAGGAAAAGAGCTGAGGATGCTGGGAGACTGCCTTTTATGGCCGAGTCTGACATCGGGGCAGGGCCAACATTGGGGGAGGTCCCCCGCTGTGTATAGCTAGCTAGAAGTTTTCCATGGGGTCCTGCTGCCTGCCAGCTTCAGTCCTTATGGTGTAACCTGCTGCAAGAGCTGTATCTCGAAGTAAGATCCTTCTGTTTGTTCGAAGCACTATTTTGTCATTATGAAAGCAGAGGAAGTCCTTCTCTACACATAGTGCTTGCAGTTCACCCATCCTTCTGGCAGAAGTGACTGCAACCAGAAATACAGTTTTCCATGTGACATATTGTATATGAGCAGAAGACGTAGGCCCAAAAGAAGGTTTCCTTAGCTGAGCAATGCATATGTTCAGATCCCACACCGGGACTGGTTCCTTAATAGGATGGTGCATATGACAACCCTTTGAAGAACTTTTTGAAAATGGGATTACCTGCTATGGAAACATTTTCCCCAGCAGAAATGTAAGCTGAAACTGATGCCAGATTAACTTTAGGATGTGTATTTTAACCCTTGGGAATGCATATATGGAGATATTCCAGTAACACTGGGATTACTGCCAGGGAAGGAGAAATCTCCTTGGTATCACACCAAATACAGAACCTTTTCCATTTTGCAGAATAGGTTTTCTTCATGGAAGGCTTTCTGTATCCTTTCAGGATATCCAGGACAGCTTGAGAGAGATTTAGATTTGAAAATTCTAAGTCCTCATGAACCAGGCCTTGAACCTGAGAGCCTTGAGGTTTGGGTGCAAGATTTTCCCCGGTGGGAGGTCAAGAGATTGTGCCGCCTGGGAAGATGTTTTGGTCTGGACACTGACATGGACAGCAGTAAAGGGTACCATGGCTCTCTGGCCCAGTCTGGTGCTACCAGAATCATAGATGCAGGTTGTGATCAGAGCAGTCAGAACTCTGAAGATGAGAGGAAAAAGAGAGAAGGCGTACAGGCGTCTTCCTGACCAGTCTAGAGCCAGGGCATCCAGTGGAACTGTGCCATTGGCTGGTGGTCTGCAGCAGAATAGGGGCAGTTAGTGGTTCTCTTGGGAAGCAAAGAGATCCACTTCTAGAGTGCCCCACCTTCTGAACACTGAGTACAGTACCTGTCTGTTAATAGACGATTCGTGACGTTCCTGGTTGATTCTGCTTAGAGTATCTGCCAAGGTATTGTCTTTGCCTGGTACATGAATGGCTTGCAGAGAGGCCTTTAGTGAGTAGGCCAATTCCCATATTTTCATGGCTTCTGAGCACAGAGGGTCTGTCCCTGTTCCCCCTTGTTTGTTTATATAGTACACTGCTGTGGTATCTGTTCTGACCTGCACCACTTTGCCCTGTACCCAATGAGAAAAAACTTTTAAAGCCAGAAATACTGCTCAGAGCTCCAACACGTTTATCTGGAGGAGTCACTCTGCAATTGAACATGTGCCATGGGTAGTGTGCTCTTCCAAGTGAGCACCCCCATCCTAACAGAGAAGGGTCTGTTGTAAGGATGACTGATGGGTTTTCCCCCTCTGAAAGGGGACCTCTTCTCTTAGATCGTGTGCCTCCTTCCACTACTGTAGGGACTGAAGCATGGTTTTTATTACTGGAATTGGTTTTGACATGTTGTCTTTTCTTTGGCACCAATGTACTCTAAGAAGAAACTAAATATCCCTCATTCAGCATCTTGCTCCAAGGACAACTCTTGTTGCTGTAGCCAACTGTCCCAAGATCTGCAAGTATTGCCTTGCTGGACATGGCTTGCCCAACCTGAATGAGGTAATGAGTTGCAGCACGCTCTGGACCCTCTCCTTGGGAAGGAAGGCTCTTCCTTGCAAAGTGTCCAGTTCTGCTCCAATGACGTGCAGGACCTGTCCTGGATTGAGAATGGATTTTTCCTGATTTATCAGGAACCCCAGAGACTGTAACAGATTTTGTATTGTTACCAGGTGATCTTTCACCTGTTATGATGGCTTTCCATGACTAGCCAGTCATCTAGGCAGGAAAAACAGACTCCCAGCCTTCTGAGATATGCCACTACCACTGTCAGACATTTTGTGAACACCCTGGTTGCTGAGGTGAGGCCAAAGGGAAGGGCTGAGAACTGGTAGTGACCTGAAAGAAGTCTGAACCTGAGATACTTCCTGTAAGACTCTTATTGGGATGTGGAAACAGGCATCCTTCAAATTCAGAGATGCCAGCCAATTGTCTTTTTGAATAACTAGCAAGATCAGGGACAAAGTGACCATTTTGAATCTTGGTCTTACTAGATACTTCTTCAGAAGTCTGAGTTATAGAAATACCACCACTCCCCTTTTTCTTTTGGTGAGGATATACCGAGAATAAAAACCTCTTCCTCTCTGGGACCTTGGCATAGGCTCCTCTGCTTTTATGTGGAGCAAGGATCAAACCTCTTTTTCCAAAAGCTTTCTTTCCTGAAGAGAAGCTGGTTTGAACAGCTTTGATTTCAGAGGAGGGAGAGATTTGAAACTCAGGGACACACCCCGACTTACTAATTCCAAAACCCACTTGCTTGTGGTGATGGCCTGCCAGGCCTTGAAAAAGTGAGTCAGTCTGCGCCCTACTGGTGCTAGGGAGGCAGCCTTGACAACTGAGTCAGGGATTTTGTTTTGGTTGTGACTGAACCTGGGCAGAGTGGGAGCCTCTTCTGAGCCCCTCCCACCTCTGGCCCTATAGTACCCTGTCTGCTGTAGATAAGGCTGCAGCTGTGGGACATCATGTGCCTGATTTAAGGGCCTACCATAGGGTGTTCTTCCTCTGCATCCCCTCCCATAAAGCCTATATGAAGGAGAAGACCTTTCCTTGGAGGAGTTACTTATGTGGCGCCTTGTACTCATCCACTTTTTCCATGTAATCTTCAGTGTGTTTACTGAAGAGAGAGTGATCCTCACAGAACAATCCACTGCCTTAGCCTGGGTATCCTGTGTCAGATTAGTAGCCCTCAGCCATGCCAGCCTTCTCAGGGCTACAGTCAGAGACATCCACCTAGCAGCACTGTCACTGGCATCTACTGCCATTTGGAACTGGTACTGAGATGCTTCCAGTCCAAACCTTGTTGTTTCTGCTAGGTCTTCAGAGAGAGGGAAGGGAGCCTTCTCTGACACTGCCAAAACTGACTGCCATAGTGTTTTTTAGTACTGTGCAGCACAGGCCTGGTAATTAGCGTGTCTTACCCCCAGAGAGGTAGCTAAATGCCCTTTTTTTAGACATACTATCTAACTTTCTGGAATCCTTCTCTGGTGGATGAGAGGATAGAGGAACCCTTATCTTCTCACAGGCTGCCTGCTGGACTATACCCTGATGATCAGGGTGAGAACAAAGAAATTCAGCCCCTTGTGTGTCCAACTGGTATTTTTTTTTACCTCTTTCTTTCTCACTCTACCTCCTGAACTCTTTCAGCAGTGGTGCATACGGGGTCCTTGGTGCTCGTCCCACCCATCTGAAGCCCCTCTCGCCCCTTCCATCCGCTGCTGCTACGCCCAGCCCCCGGCTCTGAGTCCCTGAGGCAGGAATGCCAGATAAGCACCTCCTGGCGCTCTATCTATAATCTAGTCTGGTGAAGCCGGCAGATGGGAGCACACAGGCAGCGAGAGGAAGGCCCGACTCTAGGCGTGGTGGACCACCCCGTACCCTCCAACACCTATCAGGAGGTGGAGGGTGTTTCTGTTTTTCTTCATTCGCCCCTGCCCCCACCCCACAGGCAGAGCTGCGATGTGCTATGACACCAGGGAACGTCTTGTCATGGCTCTGAACCTCTAACCAAGCCCTGTAGCTTATGGCATCTCCGTCTCCATCGGAGGCCGGCCACAGTCCCTGGATCACCCCCAATCACCCCTGAGGAAGGAGAGCTGTCCTCCAGATGCTCAATCCTTCCTCACCCCTGCTGACCCCGGGCAGCCCAGGCTCATTCCAGAACCCAGGTCACTGGTGTGGCGTCCAGCGCCTCAACCCTCAGCGCCACTGGACTGGCCCAGCTGGTATTTATTATCCGCCTTTTTATCCAGAAGAGGGATAGAATGTATTAATTTATGTAACCCCAAGGTGGCGCTATCCCAAGGGCTACTACACCTGCCTGCTTGGCTAGCAGCAGGTTAGGGGCCTGAGTTCTGAAACGGGTGCCTCCACCCGGAGGTCGGGGTTGGTAGTGGTCAAGCTAACCTGGGCACAGCCCCCTGGAACACTGTAACCCACCTCTTTCCTTACCAGTGGCTGTAACAATACACAATAATCACTTTCACAATACCCCTGATACACCACACAACTACCCACACTGTTTGCACTTATCACCAGGGCTTTCCTCTGGCCCGGCCCTGGGGACCCCCTGTAAAACAAGCTTACACAGAAAATAACAGCAGTACAGTATTCTTGCACAAACTGGAACCACAGTCAGGGTAAATGCAAAAAAGAGATCTGATTTATTTAAGCGGCTTGAACAAGGAAGGGGCATAATCAGGTTAATTTGCTTAAAGGGTCTATCAATCAAGCAGTTATGCATGCACTTCAGGATCCATAAACAGTCACACACTCTGGGTACCCAGATGGAGAATGGTGGGCTAGCAAGGAACGTTGCAGCTGGTTGGGGCCCTGTGATGGAAGAAAACAACATGCACAACATACACTATTTGTAATCCGGAGCTGGAGGGCTCAGTTCGTGAAAAGAAAACAACAAGACAATCAGATGCGACACTTTTAGATTAGGCTGTTGTTGCAGGGAGCTACCCTGATGATTACTCACGATACCCAAGACTGGACACAGGCTGGATGAAAATCGAGACAGTAGGTGGTTAATCTGGAGTGCCAGGAGAAGCAGGGCCCACACAATTCACTGAGGTGCGCTCCTGTTCAAGCGTGAGCAGGGGCTGATCCACAGGCAGGTCTCTCGCCTGTGGCTTTCTCTGCAGTGGGGTAGTCTGGCAGGGCCAGCATGGCATGGCCCAGGCCGAATGGAGATGAACATGGATTCAATCCGATTAGGCTGGATAAAGCTTCCAGCAAGCAGAACACAGTTCACACAGTGGGGAACCAAATCATGACCCACTAACAACTCACAGCATGTTTACATGTAAGGAAATTCTACTGTACCAGGCAAACCGCTCTCCAGTCATGATCGCAAAATTTCTGCACAAACCGGGGATTCAGAAGCAGCTGGAAATCCTGACACGCCAATCGCATTCAGCAAAATCTTCAGTCTTTTTCTGTAATGAGCCTGGTAAAAAGGAAAAAAACAACTCACCTTAGTAACTGTATTTCTTCTAATGGAATCTTGCTGTCTTCTGACTATATGCAGTTAGCCCCAGCACTTGAACTGCTCCAGAGAGGAAAGAGATAACTCTATGCCAAGACATAGAACGTTGAGCTTGAGCTCGGTTCTCAAACCTCTGTCCCAGGTACTCTTCAGTGTAACCGTCAGATTCTTTACTCCGCCTTACTGTGAAGTCGCTCCGGAGTTCCTCTCCTTCACTTCGGTTCAGTTGTGGTAAAATCGGTTGGTTTAGTAAACCGCTTCTTTATTTTTTTGGTCTTTACATCTCTGTCCCGGTACAGTAAGTGAATTAGTAGGTAGTAGAGTGGTTTAGCAAGAACATTTTTTTTTTCGGTTTCTTTCCGGTCGGTCCGATTGGAAACCAAAGCGATTTGTTGTTTCTGTTTTTTTATAGGTATTTTAGTGTGGTTTTCCGGTATCTATCGGTTCATGTTGTTTGAATCAGTGGCTGACTTCGTTCTCACAAACTTGGATTTAGTCCGAAATAATTCTCTTCTCTCCCTCTCAGGGGCAGCAGGCAGACCTGCAGGCCACAACTCAGGCCTTTCCACAGTTCTCCCATGCGAAACTACTCAGACAGCTGCTTGACCGTCTCAAGCATGTTGCTCCTTCAGTTCCCAACTTAGATCCGACTCAACTGCCAACAAGCCAGAGACTTTCCCCAGAATCCAAAAGGTTCGGTTGGCTGAGCCTCCTGTCAGTCACAACAAAGGCTCCCTCTTCAGATGCAAAAAGCCCAAAACTACAATTCCTACAGATTTTGACTCCAGACAGCTCCTGTAGTCTGGCTCCATTTTAGGTCTCACCAGTACTGATTGGTCCAATTCAGCAGTCCAGGACCAAGATAGTGGAGATAAACAAAACAGTCCTTGTTGCAAAGAAGGCAGGTTAGACAAACTACATTATCATTATCACTCTAAATGATTTTCAGCAAATAGTTACATCTTTCAACAGAGCTCCCTCTCAGACTACTTATGACTGCAATCCAGGCAGCTCTTAAAGAGACAGTACACAGAGGCTATACAGGCACTCTCTGGCAATCACATTTAAACTGCTAAAACACAGGACACCAGCCTGGCAGTGAGCATTTAGGCAAACTCAAGGAAGACTTTTCGGGAATCCCCATTTATAGGGGGGGTTACACCCTTCCCTGCCCGGAGAAAACTTGGCGTCCGCGTCAAGTCTGTAGCATCATGCATCAGTTAACATAAACGTATTACTTTACTATACATATCCACTACACTTTATGATACTATAATCCATTTTGACAAGACATTGTGCATATTTCACACAGGTAAACTGAACGTTACTATATTGAATCAGGTAATAACTTCTTGTACCTTAAACAGTGCAAGAGGGGGCCCTTCCCTATCAGCTAACTTGGGGCTAGAGGAGGCAGGGGCACCATGGTGAGAGGGAAAGACAAGTAACCAGGAATTGGCTGCCAAGCTCAATTTGGGCAGTGAGCTTGGTGAGACACAAGAAAAAATTACTCACCTTAGTAATGTTGTTTCTTCTAATGGAGTATTGCTATATTATGACAATTGCAGTATGACTGCAGGTTAGAACTGCTCTGGAGGTGAAACAGTTAACTTTCCATGCAGGCATGGAACTTAGAGCTCGAGCTCGGTTGAAAACTCTGTCTGTTGTGCTTCAAACGCAAACTGTCAGATCTTTACGAGCTAAAACTCACTAAAGGTTCTGTGTGGAAGCTGTAAACCTACACTAGCCAACTGGCTACTAACATCAACACTCATTTTTGGCCTAAAACAAAGACTCAAGTCAGGAGACCCAAAAAATGCAAAACACAACACCAATTCACCCAAAAGGTAGGTGAAAACAACAAGGTGGGCATCAAAAGTGCCAACCCTGTACTGCCCATCACATCCCCAAAACAGAGGTTCTGAGAGGGCAGGCAGGAGGGAGGTCATAATATAGCAAGACTCCATTAGAAGAAACAACATTACTAAGGTGAGTAATTTTTTCTTCAAACAACATGAAGTCTTGCTATATTATGACAATTGCAGACTACACAGCAGTACCCCCATGGAGGAGGGACAGAACCTACCTAGGAAATAGGCTCTGCAGCACGACTGTGCCAAACCGAGCGTCACTCCTAGCCTGGATGTCCAGGGAGTAATGCTTGGTAAAAGCATGAACTGTTTTCCAGGTAGCTGCTTGACATATTTCAAAAATAGGAATGTCTCTGGCAGCAGCCAGAGAAAAGTACAGTTACGTAAGAACTTACCGTAACAGTAGATCTTCGAGAACAGCTCTTGCAGCAGGTTACACCATTAGGACCGAAGCCGCCAGGCGCCAGGACCCCACGGAAAAATTCTAGCTAGCTAACTTCAGCGGGGATCGCTCGACGCCGGGTCCCGGGCCCGACGCCAGGCATGGCAAAAGGGGCGGTCCGGCCAGATTCCCCAGTTCTCCGCTACTGGAGACTCTCGCAGGCTGACATCAAAATGGGAGACCTAGGATTCACGTCAGAAGACAGAAAGATAACAATTTTGCTCAGAAAGACTGAGCCATGCTTCCTCCAAGGGGAAGGTGGGCGGGATAGTTTGCTGCAAGAGCTGTTCTCGAAGATCTACTGTTACGTAAGTTCTTACGAATTGTACTATCTTACTCTCGAGACACAGCCTTGCAGCAGGTTACACCATTAGGACTGATTCCCAAGCAGTAACGCTGTCAGAAAATCCGGGAGGAGGAAATTAAAGGATAAAACCAGGTCCTGAACCTAGGACAGGAGACCCTGAATGCACGCCAAACCAAAACCAGCCCTTCCAAGAGGCGTCGTCCAGGCTATAATGCCTGATAAAGGTATGCACAGAACTCCAAGTGCTGCAGCGCATATAGCAGAAGTGGAAACATTTTTGGCGCTGCAAAGGAAGTAGCCACCCTCTAGTGGAATGACCCCGGACTGTACTGGAGGGGCTTTTGTTTGATACCATAACAGTGAGAAATACACTGGACAAGCCAGCGAGAAAGGGACTGTTTGGATACTGATTGGCCCATCATTCTCTCAGAGAAGGAAATGAAAAGCTGCTCAGAACTACGAAAGGACTGAGTTCTGTTGAGGTAAAACCTCAGGCTGCAGGTCTGAAGATTTTCGAAAATTTTATCGAAAAAGAACTATTCGCGATGTGGCGCTAGACTGATGACGAAGGGTCAGGTAGCTAGAGTCGGCAATGAGGAAAAGAACGGGAATCTGGCGGGACACCCCTCTTTGTACCACGCCTGACGCCGGAGGCGGACCGACGCCGGGCGCGTCTCCGCCGAAGTTAGCTAGCCAGAATTTTTCCGTGGGGTCCTGGCGCCTACGGGCTTCGGTCCTAATGGTGTAACTTGCTGCAAGAGCTGTGTCTCAAGTAAGATCAGCTGTACCTCTGGTAGAGTGAGCCCTCAGGCTTGAGGGGGAACTTTACCCTCTATCAGGCAGAATTGGATACAAGAGACAATCCACCTGGCAATGGATCTTTTAGTGGCTGGTTTCCCTTTACCAACTTCGCCATAGGTGAGGAACAGTTGGAGGGAGTCAAACCTATGACCCTTGGTACGCTCTATGTAGTAACTAAGGGCTCTCTTCACATCTAGGCTGTGCAGCCTCCTCTCCCCAGAGGAGGAGTGGTCAGTGAAGTACACTGGAAGTGAAATAGATTGATTAAGGTGGAAATCTGAAACCACCTTAGGCAGGAACTTTCTGTTAGTCCGAAGGACCACCTTATCTCTGTGAAAAGAGATAAACTCCTGCTCCACTGACAATGCTTGTAATTCACTTATGCGTCTGGCAGAGATGATGGCTACCAAAAACACAGTTTCCAAGTCAAGTACTTGAGCTCAGCTGAAGACAAGGGCTCAAAGGGGGGTTGCATAAGCTGAGCAATGCAAACATTAAGATCCCAGGCAGGGGCAGGATCCCTGAATGGAGGGTTGGTGTGAAACAACCCCTTAAAAAACTTGGAAAATACAGGATGAGCTGAAAGAGAAGAGGATTTACCTGCTGAAATAAAAGCAGACACAGCTGCCAAGTGCACCTTCAGGGTAGCTGGTCTCAGCCCCAAAGAATTCAGGTGGACCATATAATCCAGGACTGTGGGTAGATCAGCAGAGACTGGGGAAATATGCTTTTCCAAGCACCATATGGAAAACCTTTTCCATTTGGAATTGTAAGTAGCCCTGGTGGAAGGCTTCCTTGAGGCCTTCAATATATCCATTACACCTTGGGAAAGGTGTAAATCAGCAAACTCTAACTCTTCAAGAACCAAGCCTTGAGATTGAGAGATTTGAGATTCGGGTACCAGACCCTTCCCTGGGCACAGGTTAACAGATTGTGATTCCTGGGAAGGGACAGGGAGGATGGACTGCAAGGACAGCAGAAGTGGATACCAGGGCTGTCTGGCCCAATCTGGAGCTATCAGAATGACTTTGCATGATTGGGATCTGATTTTGACTAGCACTTTGAACAGGAGAGAAAAAAGGAGGGAAGGCAAGAGAACTTCCCTCCCAACTGAGGGCTAAGGCATCCAGGGGAGTGAGCCCAACACTGGGGGCCTGCAGCAAAAAAGAGGAAGTTGGTGATTGTCTGGGGCTGCAAAAAGATCTATCTGCGGGGTGCCCCATCTGGCAAATACTACTCCCAAGACCAGGGGATCCAATGACCATTCGTGGTGGCCCTGGGAAATCCTGCTGAGAGCATCTGCCAGGACATTGTCCTTGCCTGGGAGGTGAACTGCCGTAAGGGAGGTGTTCAGGGAGTAAGCCAGAGACCACAACTTCATCGCTTCGGTGCACAAGGCCGTAGACCGAGTGCCCCTTGCTTGACTGATGTACCACATTGTAGTGGTGTTGTCTGTTCTGACCTGAATACTCTTGTTCTGAACAGATTTGGAAAAAGCTTGAAGTGCTAGAAAACTGCTCTGAGCTCCAACAGATTGATGTGGAGCAGAGATTCCTGGGAGACCACAGACCCTGGGTGGTGAGGTGCCCATGTGAGCTCCCAGCCCAAGAGGGACGATCTGTAGTAAGGATTAGAGAATGAGACTCGTGACAAAAAGGAACCCCTTGTCTCAGTTGCTCTGATCCTGCCACCACTGTAGGCTTGGATCAGGGTTCGAGTTACTGGGATCAACTTGGTAAGAGGATCCTTCTTTGACACAAAAACTCCTCAAATGGAACTGGATGTCCCTCATCTGAAATCTTGCTCATGCTAACTGCTGTGGAAGCAGCCATGTGTCCTAGAGCTGCAGAAAATGCCTTGCTGGCCGGAGACCTGCAGGGTAAATGAGGAGGCCAGGGAGACTAGGGTATTTGCCCTGTCCAGGGGGAGGAAGGCCCTGGCTTCCTGTGTATTCAGTTCTGCGCCTATGAAGGTAAGAAGCTGGACAGGCTCTAGAACCGACTTTGAGAGAGTCAGAAGGAAACCTAGAGAGGTAAGCAGTTGCTGCGTTATCTGAAGGTGTAAATTGACCTGGTCTGGGGACTGGCCTACTATGAGCCAATCGTCCAGGTAAGGAAAGATGGCAATCTTTTGCCTTCTTAGGTAGGCAACTGCTACTGCCAGGCATTTGGTGAATACCCTTGGGGCAGAAGTGAGGCCGAAGGGCATTGCTCTGAACTGGTAGTGGCCTGAGGGCAGTTCGAATCTGAGGTACTTTCGATGGGAGCTTCTGATGAGAACATGGAAGTAGGCATCCTTGAGGTCCAGGGAGGCTAGCCAGTCCCCTGGCCTTAGAGAGGGTAAAATAATCCCCAGGGTCACCATTTTGAACTTTGGTTTTAAAAGGTGCTTGTTTAGATACCTGAGATCCAGAATGGGCCGCCATTCTCCTGTCTTTTTGGGGTAAGGAAGTACCTGGAGTACAACCCTTGCCCTGGTGTATGGGTAGAACCCTTTCCACATTGCTCGGAGAGCCAGGAGAGCAGAAACTTCTGCCTCCAGGGCAAGTGCCTCTGATGGGTTTGCAGGTGGAAAAGATCTGGCTCTCATCTTCGGAAATTTTTTGAAGCTGAGAACCAGTCCCTAGCTTACTACTTCCAGGACCCATTTGACGTTAAAGACTTCCAGTCCTGGACAAAGTAAGCCAGCCTGCCCCCTACCGGTAGAGGAGAATCGGCCCTGGCTACCCCATCAGGGAGCCTGTTTTGCAGGGGCTTTGGGTTGAGGGGTAGAAGCAGGCTTACTAGAGCCCCTTCTGCCCCTTCCTCTAAAGAACCCCCTCTGGGCATAAGCAGAAGAGGAGGCCTGGGCTTGGTAAAACGGCCTATGAAAAGGCCTGCCCCTGCCCCTGACATGCTGCCTTTGAGGAGTGACTTGCCTTTCTTTGGCCTGTGCACTCCTATAGGTGGTCCTATACTCATCCATTTTCTTCATATAATTCTCATTCTGCTCCCCAAACAGAGAATTTCCCACAACAGGAAAATCCATAGCATTAGACTGGGTATCCTGTGACAGGGCAGTACATCTGAGCCAGGCCATTCTGCGAAGAGACACAGATGTAGCCATAACTCTAGATGAAACATCATTAGAGTCTTCAGCAGCATGAAATTGCACCTTGGATGCCTCATCCCGATCGCAGCCACCTGCTCCAGCTCCCTGGCAAGCTGTTCAGGTGCCTGTTTTGCTAGGGCCAGGACAATATCCCACCTGGATTTCTGGTACCTAGCTAAGTAAGCCATATAATTTGCCTGTCTGAGTCCCAAAGATGCTGCCATGTACTGTTTCTTTGCCATGCATCCATCCTCCTGGAATCCTTTTCAGGAGGGTGAGAGGCTAAGGAATATTAGCCTTGTCACAGGCTGCAGCCTGCACTACTCCCACATGGCTGCACTGCTGAGATAGGAACTCTGTATCAGAGCCTGATAAAGCATACCTCTTGTCCATCCTTTTATCCCCAGGGAGGATAGAATGAGAAGTTTTCAGAATTTTTACTGTCTGTTTCCTAAAAGATTTATGCAAGGGAATAGACAGTCTCCTAGACTCTGGAATATCCATCATTTCCACAAAATCAGGCTCTTCTTGATCATCAACAGCTTCCTCAACAGGGAGTTGCAGAGTGTCAGCAACTTTCTTGCAAAACAAAAAATGAGAAGGGGACTCAGATAGCCTGGGAGGGGATGCTCCTGAGGGTCTGTCTGGAGAGATGTCCGGTTCAATGGGAACATCCAGACTGTCAAAATCACACTCACTCTCCTCGTACCCCTCCTCCCCTTCCTCTGGTTCATAAAAATCTTCAAAATCATAATCTTGAACCGAGGGAACCGACCAAACCGGGCGCTTGCCCAATGATGCCGGTTCGGACGGAACTGAGGAAAGAGACTGGACAATTTGGATAGCTTTGGCTATTTCCTCAGCGGTTGGAGAAATAACTTTTGGCCCCAAACTAGCTGACCTTCTAGCCCTTTTAGTTGGAACCAGCTCCTCAGAGCTGGTTCTTTGTTTGCCCGAGGAAGCATCGCCCTGGTCAGAGGGCACTCCCTCAGGTTCGGTTGGAACCGAACCGGGCTGGCCATCCGGGTCAGCGGACTTTTTGGCCTCCCTTTCCCTGAGCCTACCAACTCTTTTTTCCACGGTGGCAGCAGGAAAATTCTGACAAATCTGGCAGTCTGCATTGAGGTGGTCAAACCCCAGACAATATACACAATGGTGTGTGGGTCAGCCTTGGCAAAGGCTTCCCACAGAGACCACAGTGCTGAAACCCAGTGGGTCCGGTTTTCTTTTGGGTTTCTCAGACATGGAGCCAGCCTAACCAAACTTGCCCGTTAATGGCAATCCACCAAGCAAGACTTCTCTTATCGGTTCCCAACCGTGTCACGGTTGTGGAAAAAACGTAATAAAATCCTTTTTTAGGAACCGATAAGAACTGGGAACCGTATTCTAAAGGCTAGAAAGTAATTTTAAACCCTCTGATCGGTTCAAACCAACCGAAAAGACGCTACAAGTTTCACACAGAAGAAAAATTAATAAATAAGCCTATCTATTACTTACAATACCACAGACAGAGCTTGAACCGATGATTGCGGTTAAATTTCGGTAAAATAAACCGAGAATTACACTTTAAAACCGACAAACAAACCGAGCAGCAGGAGGAATCTCCGGAGCGACTGTTCAGTGAGGTGGAGTAAAGAATCTGACAGTTTAAGTTTGATCTTCAACAGACAGAGTGTTTAACCGAGCTCACGCTCAAGATTCCATGCCCTGCATGGAAGTTAACTCTTTCACCTCCGGAGCAGTTCTAACCTGGGGTTATACTGCATATGTCATAATATAGCAAGACTTCATGTTGTTTGAAGCTTACTGGGATACCAAATTGGGAATCAGGTAAGAGCTTCTCTAAGGTCTTGCATAGAGTTTTAAGGGTTCATTTTGTAATAACTGGTTGGGTGCCCGTAGGCGAAAGATATCTGACATTTCCCTGCAGAGCAGAATTATCTGAGCCTGTACATTGGGTACGCTAGCAACAGGTTAACAGTTTGAATCCCTCCAGAACTTGGGACAAAAGGTGACTCGAACCCACAAAACAGACAGGAGGGTTACCCTGTTCTGTTAACTGTTAATACTACGCTCAGAGGTTGACACTTTGGGAGTAGAGTGCTGACCTGCTGAGTGGGATTGTGACAGATACCTCAGTACCAAATCTTTAAAGGCCGTGGACAGGACCAATTTTTGCTTGTCTACTTTGCCACTACGATCTACTGTCTCTCTATACAACAACTGATTGAGCAACTTCAATCTGGGGCCTTCTTTAAACAATAAAGCAGTTTGCAAGTCAGTGGGACGTAACAGGCACATCTTTCCCCGGACGCAGGGCATCAAGTGCTGGCTGAATCATAGGATCTTGGGATTGAGCCCACTGAATGCTGTCACTGTCAAACTGAGGTAGTGCACGAATATCTAGAGCAAAGAAGTGGCAATAAGCAGCTGGTATTTAGGTGTCAGAAGGGCCCAAGCAATCTACTAAACAGTCCACTGTGTCCGCAGACATCTGTTCATCTCTATCAAACTTTTGGCACAATGCTCGAATGTCAGGTTCAGACAGCCTGACCCAATCACTCCTGGAAGTGGGCCTTCGTGATAGGGCATCAGTATCAGTATGGTTCAGGCCCAGTCTGTATTCGACAGCATAATCATAGGTTGATAATACAGAAAGCCACCAGTGCCCAGTAGCGTCTAACTTAGCTGAAGTCTGTACACAGATCAACGGGTTATTGTCAGTCTTCACCAATATCTTTGCCCCATAGAGGTATTCATGAAACTGGTCAATGATGGCCCATTTTAGCGCAAGGAACTCCAACTTATGCACAGGGTAGTTTCATTCGGACAGGGTCAAGCTCCTACTGGTGAAAACTACTGGTCTCAGGCCATCCTCATAGTCTTGAAACAGCACCACTCCTAGACCATGCATACTAGTGTCCATATGCAGTGCATAGGGTATGGTGAGGTCAGCACAGGTGAGGATGGGGGTGTGGGTGAGCTGGTATATGATCTCATGGAAGGTTGCTTCACAGTCAGGTGTCCAGCGGGGCCCGAAGAGTTCACCTGGGTGGAACTATACTTTTTCTGGTTCTTTAACGGACCCTTTTTTGTATTTACGATTGGTAGGAGGGTAACCCTGGGTAAGGTTCAAGAGTGGGCGAATCACCTTGGAATAGTCTTTTATGAACCTGCGGTAGTAGCCACAGAACCCCAGGAAACGTAGTTCTTTCAGATTATGGGGCTGGGGACAAGTAGTCAGTGTTTCGACCTTACTGGGATCAGTCTCTATCCCTTGTGTAGATATTATGTGCCCCACATACTTCACGGAGGTTTGGGAAAACTAGCACTTGTCAATGGACAACTTGAGGCCAAAGTCTTCCAGTTGGTCTAGGACCTATAAACCGTCGGTTCTCATGCTCCTCTAAGGTGCTGCCAAACACAATAACATCATCCAAGTACACCAGGCATTCCAGCAAAATCGTATCTCCCACCACACTTTTCATCAGTCACTGAAAGGTGGTTGGGTGGGTCCGATATCCCCTGTGGCATCCTCAGAAACTCACAGAATCCCAATGAACAGATGAAGGCTGTTTTCTCATGGTCTTCTGGGGCCATTGGGATCTGGTAGTATCTGCTATGAAGATCCAACACCGAGAAGAAAAAATTACTCACCTTAGTAATGTTGTTTCTTCTAATGGAGTCTTGCTGTATTCTGACTACTGCAGTGATCACCAACCTCTGAACTGCCCCAGAGAGCAAAGAGTTAACTTTCCATGCAGGGCATGGAACGCTGAGCACGAGCTCAGTTGAAGCCTCTGTCTGCTGTTGTTTAAACTCCAACTGTCAGATCTTTACGAGCTATACTCACTAGGCGTTCTGTGTGGAAACTGTAAAACTCACCTAGCCAACTGGCAACTAAATTTGTTAAAAAAGGTTTCTTTTGGTTTCAAAGCAAAGACTCAAGTCAGGAAACCCAAAAAACAAAACACAACACACACCCAAAATAAAGGAGGGTGAGAAAGGGGCACCTCTAGGTGCCAACACTGCTCCTGCCCACCCACATCCTAAAAACAGGTTCTGAGAGGGGAGGCGGGGGGGAGGTCAGAATACAGCAAGACTCCATTAGAAGAAACAACATTACTAAGGTGAGTAATTTTTTCTTCAAACAACATGAAGTCTTGCTGTATTCTGACTATTGCAGACTACCAAGCAGTACCTCCATAGAGGAGGGACAGAACCTACTTTGCGAAAAAGCTCTGAAGTACTGCTGTGTCAAACTGAGCATCACTCCAAGCCTGGATATCCAGAGAGTAATACTTGGTGAATGTATGGACTGTTTTCCAGGTGACTGCTTGACAGATTTCTGAGATAGGAATATCCCTGGCAGCAGCCAGGGAAGCAGCTGTACCTTTAGTAGAGTGACCCCTCAGGCCTGAGGGTGGGGTTCTACCAATTTTCTATAGCAGAATTGTATACAAGAGACAATCACCTGGCAATAAATCTTTTAGTGGCAGGTTTGCCCTTACCGACCTCTCCATAAGTGAGGAACAACTGGAGGGACTCAAACCTGTGACCCTTGGGGCGCTCTATGTAGTAGCTAAGGGCCCTTTTTAGGTCCAGGCTGTGCAAACCCTCTCTCCAGAGGAGGAATGGTCAGTGAAGAAAACAGGGAGAGACAGACTGATTAAGTTGGAAATCTGAAACCGCCTTAGGTAAAAACTTTCTGTTAGTTCTTAGGACCACTTTGTCTCTATGGAAAGAGATGAAATCAGGCTCCACTGACAGGGCTTGCAATTCACTGATGCACCTAGCAGAGGTAATGGCTACCAAAAACATAGTTTTCCAAGTCAAGTACTTAAGCTCTGCAGAGGACAAAGGCTCAAAGGGGGGTTGCATAAGCTGAGCAATGCAAACATTAAGGTCCCAAGCAGGAGCAGTGTCCCTGAAGGAAGGATTGGTGTGCAGCAATCCCTTGAAGAATTTACAAAATACAGGATGGGCTGATAGAGGAGAGGGCTTGCCTGCTGACAAGAAGGCAGAAACAGCTGCCAGATGCACTTTAAGTGTAGCTGGTCTAAGTCCCAAGACATTAAGATGAACCATATAGTCCAGGACTGTAGGCAACCCAGCAGATTCTGGAGAAATATGCTTATTAGAGCACCAAATAGTGAACCTTTTCCATTTGGAGTTGTAAGTCTTTCTGGTGGAAGGCTTTCAAGAGGCCTTAAGAATATCCAGAACACCTCGAGAGGTGTGCAGATCAACAAACTCTAACCCTTCAAGAGCCAGGCCTTGAGATTGAGAGATTTGAGATTCAGATACCAAATCCTTCCCTGAGAGGATGTCAACAGGTTGTAATTCCTGGGAAGTGACAGGGGAAGGTGGACTGCTAAGGATAGCAACAGTGGATACCAGAGCTGTCTGGCCCAGTCTGGAGCGATCAGAATCACTTTGCATGGTTGAGACCTGATCTTGACTAGCACCTTGAACAGGAGAGGGAAGGGGAAGCATACAGGAACTTCCCTTCCCAATTCAGAACCAGAGCATCCAGGGGGACTGAGCCCAAGACTTGGGGGTCTGCAACAGAAGAGAGGAAGTTGGTGATTGTCTGGGGCAGCAAAAAGATCCATCTGTGGAGTGCCCCACCTGGAGAAAATCACTTTCAAAATTAGGGGATCTAGGGACCATTCGTGGTGGCCCTGAGATATCCTGCTGAGAGCATCTGCTAGGACATTGTCCTTCCCTGGGAAGTGAACTGCTATCAGAGAGGTTTGCAGGGAATAGGCCAGAGACCACAACTTCATTGCTTCTGTGCACAAGGCTGTAGACCGAGTGCCTCCTTGCTTGTTGATGTACCACATTGTGGTGGTATTGTCTGTTCTGATCTGGACCACCTTGTTCTGTACAGATTTGGAAAAAGCTTGCAGTGCCAGAAACACTGCTCTGAGTTCCAAGAGATTGATGTGAAGCAGAGCTTCTTGAGGTGACCACAGCCCTTGGGTGGTAAGATCCCCTAAGTGGGCTCCCCAGCCCAAGAGGGAGGCGTCTGTGGTGAGTATTAGTGAATGAGTCTGAGTGACAAAAGGAACTCCCTATCTTAAATTGTCCTGATCCTGCCACCATTGCAAAGCCTGGATCAGGGTTCGAGTTACTGGGACTAGTTTGGTAAGGGAATCCATTCTTTGGGACCAAAAGGCTCTTAAGTGGAACTGAATGTCCCTCATCTGGAATCTTGCCCCCTGGACCACTGCTGTAGAGGCTGCCATGTGGCCCAGGAGCTGCAAGAAGTGCCTTGCTGGTCGAGACACCTGAAGGGTGAAAGAAGAGGCCAGTTCTATAAGGGTCCTTTCCCTGTCCAGGGGAAGGAAGGCTTTTGCTCTTATTGTATCCAGCTCTGCCTCACAAAGGTGAGGAGCTGTACTGGCTCGAGAACTGACTTTGGAAGGTTTGGGAGGAACTTAAGGAAGTGAGCAGTTGCTGAGTTATCTGAAGATGTGACTTGACTTGGTCTGGAGACTGACCCACTATGAGCCAGTCGTCCAAGTATGGAAAGATGGAGATCTTTTTCTCCTTAGGAAAGCAACCACTACTGCCAGGCACTTTGTGAACACCCTTGGGGCTGATGTTAGGCCAAAGGGCATTGCTCTGAATTGATAGTGGCCTGAGGGCAACTCGAACCTGAGGTACTTTCTGTGGGAGCACCTGATGGGAATGTGAAAATAGAGGCATCTTTGAGGTCCAGGGAGGCTAGCCAGCCTCCTGGCCTTAGAGAGGGCAGAATTATTCCAGAGTCACCATTTTAATTTTGGCTTTAAAAGGTGCTTGTTTAGATATCTCAGATCCAGGATGGGCATCCATTCTCCTGTCTTTTGGGGGTTAGGAAGTACCTGGAGTACAATCCTTTGCCCTGTGTAGGGTAGAACCCTTTCTATGGCTCTGAGAGCCAAAGAGAAGAAACCGAAGAAACTCTGCCTCTAGGGCAAGGGTCTCTGATGGATTTGCAGGTGGAAAGGATCTGGTTCTCATCTTGGGAAATTTTTTGAAGCTGAGAACCAGTCCCTGGCTTACTACTTCCAGGACCCACTTGTCTGATGTTAAAGACTTCCAGTCCTGGACAAAGTAAGCCAGCCTGCCCCTACAGGTATTGGAGACTGCCCAGGCAGACCATCAGGGTGTCTGCTTGGCAGGGGCTTTAGGGCTGAGGGGTGGAAGCAGGCCTGCTCATACCCCATCTGCCTCTCCCTCTAAAGAACCCACTCTGAGCATAAGCAGAAGAGGAGGCCTGGGCTTGGTAGAAAGGCCTTTGAAAGGGCCTGCCCCTGCCCCTGGAATGCTGCCTCTGAGGAGTAGCTTGCCTTTCCTTGGCCTGAGCACTCCTGTAGGTGGTCCTGTACTCGTCCATCTTCTTCCTGTAGTTCTCTGTCTGCTCCCCAAACAGAGAATTACCAATGGCAGGAAAATCCATGGCCTTAGCCTGGGTATCCTGTGATAGGCTAGTACATCTGAGCCAAGCCATCCTCCGAAGGGCCACAGATGTAGCCATGATTCTAGATGAAACATCATTAGAGTCCACAGCAGCATGAAATTGCACCTTGGATGCCTCAATCCCATCCACAGCCACCTGCTCCAGCTACTTGGCAAGCTGGTCAGGGGCCTGTTTAGCTAGAGCCAGCACAGTGTCCCACCTGGACTTGCGGTATCTAGCTGTGTAGGCCATATAGTTAGCCTGCCTGAGTCCCAAAGATGCTGCCATGTACTATTTCTTTGCCATGGCATCAATCCTCCTGGAGTCCTTATCTGGGGGGTGTGAAGCCAAGGGAATATTTGCCTTATCATAGGCAGCAGCCTGCACTACCCCAACATGGCTGCATTGCTGGGAAAGGAACTCAGTGTCCGAGCCTGAAAGGGTATACCTCTTGTCCATTCTTCTGTCCACAGGAGGTATGGAATTAGCAGTTTTTAGAATTCTAAATGTCTGTTTCCCAAAAGATTTATGGAGGGGAATAGACAATCTCCTGGACTCTGGGATGACCATCATCTCAACAAAATCAGGCTCCTCCTGATCCACTAGTGCGTCTTCCATAGGAAGCTGGAGGGTTTCAGCCACTTTCTTGTAAAACATAAAGTGGGAGAGGGACTCAGAAAGCCTAGGAGGAGAAACACCTGAAGGTCTGTCTGGGGAGATGTCCGGGTCAATAGGCACATCCAGACTTTCATAATCACCATCATCATCTTCATACTCTCCCTCGTCCTCCTCCGGTTCATAAAATTCTTCTAAAGTATAATCCGGAACCAGGGGAACCGACCAAAACCGAGCCCCTCACAGATGGTGCCGGTTCGGCCAGAACCGAAGTTAATGATTGAACTATCCTTATCGCTTTGGCTATTTATCCGCAGTCGGAGAAAGAACTTGTGGATCTGAACCAGATGATTTTTCCCTTTTCTTTCTTTTAACTGGAACCGACTCCTCAGAATTGGTTCTCCTTTTGCCCGAAGAAGTTTCGCCCTGGTCAGAGGGCACTCCTTCTGGTTCGGTCGGAACCGAACCAGGCTGGCCATCCGGGTCAGCAGACTTCTCAGCCTCCCTTTTCCGCAGTCTACCTACTCTCTTATCCAGGGTAGCTTTGGGAAAACTTTTATAAATTTGGCAGTCTGAACTGAGGTGGTCAAACCCCAGACAATAAACACAGGTGGTGTGGGGATCAGCCTTAGCAAAGGCTTCCCCACACACTACAGTGTTGAAACCCAGTGGGCCCAGTTTTTTTCTTGGGTTTCTCAGACATGACCAATCTAAACACAATTTACCTTTTTGACAGTGCAGGCAAGACCCCCTATCGGTTCCTGACCTGTTACGGAGTCTTGGAAAAAATTATAATCAAATCTGTCTTTTTTTAGAACCGATACGGACCGGTTACCACACTCTAATAAAGACAGAAGTTTTTTTAACACAAACCTGATCGGTTCAAAGCGAACCAATCCAATGTTTACAAGTTCCACACAGAAACTAATACTAAACCTATCTAGTACTCACGGTACCACAGACAGAGACTTAAACCGACATGTTCAGTAGCAGAAATTCGGTAGAAACCGAGTGAAAAAAACAACACTTTAACCGACTTTTTTTGAACCAAGCAAAGGAGAAATCTCCGGAGCGACTGTTCAGTGAGGTGGAGTAAAGAATCTGACGGTTGGAGTTTAAACAACAGCAGACAGAGGCTTCAACCGAGCTTGAGCTCAGCGTTCCATGCCCTGCATGGAAAGTTAACTCTTTGTTCTCCAGGGCAGTTCAAAGGTTGGTGATCACTGCAATAGTCAGAATACAGCAAGACTTCATGTTGTTTGAACAATTTGTTCCCATTCAAGCAGTCCAGGGCATCTTGTATTGGAGGCATGGTGTATTGGTCTGGGATGGTCCAATAGTTCAGGGTTCGATAATCAACACACGTCCTCACAGACCCATTCTTCTTATGCAAAACCACACTGGGAGAGGTGTATGGGCTCCTGCATTCTTGTATCATGCCAGCAGCGAGCATTTCCTCCAGGTGTCTTCTCACATCATCTATGTCTTCCGGGGCTAGGCATCAGGACCTCTCTCGAAATGGCCATTCATCGTGCAGGCGTATGTGATGCTCCGCACCCTGGACACATCCCACATCCCATTCCTTCAACGAAAACACTTGGTCTCTCTGGGCAAGTCTCTTCCTAATTCTAGCCTTCCATTCAGCTGGCAACGGGGAGTCACCAAAGTCAAACAAGTCTGGGGTCACTCTCTCCTTCTCACCAGGGTGCTTGCTGCTGGGCAATACTGCAGTGTCTGCGCATTGTGCCATATCTAGGGTGCACCCTCTGTTCACCTGGATCTCCCGATCTGACACATTGTGAATCTGGACCATCACTGGTCATGCATAGGCATGGGCACAAGTAGGCAAGATGCTGGGCTTGACCAATAATCCTTCTGGCAATTTTCCATCGCCTGGCGCATCCAACATCAGTACTTTGTTCTTGACATCTTTCTGGAGGCGGACCTCCCCTTGAATGGAACACTGAGCGTTAGAGGCCAGTACCATTGAATCAGGATCCTTCTTCCACACGATCCCCACCGGTTCATCCTGCCTACTTCCTTGGGTTTCTGTTGCAAATCATAGGCCCTCTTGATCAGAGCCAGAATTCTCAGGGCCCTCCCAGTCCGTCGCCCTTGTTTCTTGTGACAGAGTTGCAGCAGTCTCCCAAACATATGGGCGTTTGTCCCAATTAACAGGGGAACCCCATCATACAGTCCAGTGAGGGGACACACGAGGGCCAATGTCTCTACTCGCTCCTCTACACCTGCTACGGCTGTAGGAAAAGACAACCAGAGGTGGACATACCCTAGGTAGGGATAAGACTTGTTGCTCAGGCCCCACACGTCGGCCTTCCAGGGATTGTAAAGGCACATCAAATAAGTGTTTGTCATACCAGTCCTGGAATACAATGGTTACTTGCGACCCACTGTCAAGCACAGCCCGAGTATGAATACCATTCACAGTCACCGTAGTCTCCATTGAAGGGCCCACTATTTTGGACCAGTCTGAAGAGGCAGTGGCAGAGGCCTGGACCGACAATTTAGCCACAAAAAAATTTGAGTTAGGGTTTCTGGAACCCTCACTGAAGTCATTTCAGCCACCCCTTGGCCATTGATTTGCTTTTTGGAGCTCCCTTTGGAGTCTGTTTACTACTCTTTCTAAGTCCTACTGAGACTGGCATTCTCTTTTAATATGGCCATCCTTTCCACAGTTGTGACAAATGATAGACTCCTGGGTCATCCTGGGAGAGAACATCGTATGAGGAACTGAAGCAGTAGTTAAGAGACTAGGGTCTAGTATCTGCTTGCAGCGGTGAGAGTGCTACAACGTGTCTTAACAGTTCCTTTAGAGTGGCAGTCAATCCGGTGATCTCAGCCTTGGAGCCACCCTCGGTGCCGGATGCCTAAGGGTGCACACCCGCCCCCATGGTAGTCACATCCTGAAAGGGACCAGAATCTTGTTCCATGGGGGAAACCCTTGCAGAGGCACCCATCTTCAACTCTCGGACTTCCTTTAGTAGCTCATCTTTCCAATGCTGGGCCCAGGGCGGGAAGTCCTTTGCATTCTCAGAGTGCTTGTAAAGTGCCAACTTTTGCCCCTGAGCCTCACTTGGCAGATCACTCTCGGTCACCTGCACAGCAGCAGCAGATATGGGTGCAATTCCCCCATGGGGTTGCCTCTGCTCAACCCCCCAAATTTCTTTCATTAGCTCGTCATAGAAGGGGGGCGATTCCAGTCGGGTGGCAAGGCACAACTGAAACAGTAACAATTCTGAAAATGGAACAGACTTAAGGATTTGGTCCAGCCTAGTTCTATCTAATTCATTTGATGGCAAACTACCCTTTCTGAGGCACTCTTGTAGCAGCTTTTCAAGCTGAGGTACCTAAACAGACAATGGCTCCCCTAGGTACTGCTGAGCGTTTCTTACTCTCCACCACAGATCCTCATCTGAATCCGGGCTCCCATACACATTTTTCAATGCACCAAAATAGTCCCGTGCAGTTGCTTCGGGGTTATTGGCCCGCTTGGCATGGATGGTAGCCAGGGCAGGACCTCAGAGGCTCTCACTCAACCTCTTTCGTTTCTCTGCTTCTGAGCATTGCCATTCAAGTATTAGAGGGGCAACATAGTCTATCCAGGTCTCCCAGTCATCTTCCCCCTGAGAGGTGGGGAGGGTGCCCGAGACGATTCTCAGCCTTCGTTAGGAGTTGTGACTAATGGCAGGTACAGATATAGGGGCCAGCATTGGCATGGGCACAGAATGCGGGGCAGTAACAGGTGCTGGAGTGGAAGGGGGTGTTGGGGAAGGAACACCCCCAGGTGGCAGGAGTAGTTTCTTAAAGTCCTCTACGGTTTTCCCTTCCTCCAGCAAACTCAGCAAATTTCTCCTCAAAAGTCTCAGATAAAGGTGGGAGCACATCCTCCCCAGGGTCTTTACTGTCTTTTTTTATCACTCTCCAGGCAGCTGGAACCCCTTCTGGGGCAACAGTCTGTTGCACTTTAGAGCTGTTCACGAGGTCACTACACTCTACCAAGGCTATGAAAGTTTGGGCGATCAATTCAGCCTGTCGACCCATCACCACAGGGTTTTTTAAACATTCAGCTTTGGAGAGTGCTCCCTCTACAGTGTCTTTACTGGTACCCAGGGGAATATCCAGTATAAGTAGAGCATTTTGAAGGTCGATCTCCTGCCCAGTACACCATCCCACCAACTGGTGTACAGGCATTTCTACTGGGGTAGCCATTAATCTTTAACAATAATTTGTGATTTTTGGCCACTAGAAGGCACAAAATCCCAGCAGTGAGCCTCCAAAATGTAACCCCTAGGTGGCGATATCCAAAGGGCTACTACCCCTGCCTGCTTGGCTAGTAGCAGGTTAAGAGGCCTGAGTTCTGAAATGAGTGCCTCCACCTGGAGGTCAGGGTTGGTAGTGGTCAAGCTAACCTGGGCACATCACACTGTAACCTCCCTCTTTCCTTACTAGTGGACAGAACAATACACAATAATCACTTTCACAATACCCCTGATACACCACACAAGTACCCACACTGTTTGCAGTTACCACCAGGGGTTTCCTCTGGCCCAGTCCTGGGGACCTCCTGTAAAACAAGGTTATACACAGCAAATAACCACAGTACAGTACTCTTGCACAAACTGGAACCACAGTCAGGGTAAATGTAAAAAAGAGTTAGATCTGATTCATTTAAGGGGCTTGAACAAGGGAGGGGTGTAATCAGGTTAATTTGCTTAAAGGCTGTATCAATCAAACAGTTAAATGTGGTTCAGAGCTCAATGCTCATGTTACATACTGCATCTACATAATGTAGGTTTGAGTTTGGATACAGAAACCAGGCCAGTTAAGTAGAATGCTTCCAAGGTATAGTTGTATGGATGGATAATGCTTAGGTACTTAGGCATGGACATGGGTAAGTCAGTGATTATAGTACATGGTGAGCTGAAGTAAGATAGTGCTAGATACTGGAACAGATGAGTTATTCGTTATGAACTGATGGTTTGGCTTTGCTCTGTATCCCACCGTAGGAAGGATGGTTAGTTGATTAGGATGCGACACCCCCAATAAATATGATATTCCACGATTATCTCCTTCAAATCCAGAGATTATGGCCAGCAGCACGCAGGAGAGGAAAACCCCCTTGGGGGAAACCTCTGAGGGCCCATGGCTGCCAACCTGCCTGTCCTTCTGGGCATACTAAAGGAGCATAATCCTAATTAATTAAATGGTTAATCCAAGTTGCACATTACAGATAATCCAGCAGAACAGTTCGTAGTAAGAAATGAGCTGTTGCTAGCCTTGCTTGAAGAGCAGAAAGCAGCTAACTAAAAGAAGCTACATTTTCTTATTAATTTAACACTTGTATCTTAGCAGGAGTCAGTGTCTGTTGAGATTAAGCAAACAGATACTTTATTAGAAGTAGAAGGGGTCTTATTTAGGGGTTTAAAAAAAAAAGAAAGAAAAGGAAGAAAGTCAGTGTGTGCTCTGTGCTGGGAAGGGTTCTGTATCAGTTTACTTTGCTAAACCAGTAGTAGGAGGAGAGAGCTTAATTGGGGGTGTGGCTTAGGCACTATAAAAGCAGGTGACTCAAATTACAACTTCCTGTTGCTAGCCTTTTTCCTTACTAATTGCCTTCCATCCCACCCACCCTAAGCCAGTTCTACTTTTATAGCCACTGGATTTGACTGTCAACAGGAACTTCCCGTTTGGCAGTAGGAAGGAAGGGATCATAGAGAAACATTGGTTTTGTCAACCCTAAAGGAAAAAAGTAGCTCACTCTCCCCCCCCAGCTGCTGGTGGTCTGACACTGAGCAAGGAAAAAGGAGGCTACTGAAGAATATAGGAAGTTACTGTCCCAGAACAGGAAGGGTGAGAGTTGTAAGGAGAGGAGAGAGTAAGCATACAGAGAAACAGGAGAGGGGACACAAAATAAGACATGATAGGAGTGGTGCAGTGAAATGGCTGTGGGGCGGCAGTGTTCCGGGAGACATTCTAGAGGCTGTGATGCTGCCCTATTTGCAGGCACCTCTCTGGTTTGAGGGAGGAGGTTCCCCGTCTCCAGGCTGACCTGGCTAGGATCTGTGAAACCTCCTCCCCACCCAGGGACCACCAGGGCCAATGCCACTACCTCAGAGGTTGCCAAGAAAGAGGAGAGGCTGGACCAGGGTGGGCTCAGGGAGGAGAGGGTGGGAACAGAGTTGCAGCCTCCAACTGTACCCTCCACATTCATTTGCTCTTCTGGTGGATAGTGGTTCCTCTCTGGAGGCACCTGCAGTGAGACCAAGGAGGATGCTGGGAACTTTCACAGAGGAGACCCACAGGAGGGTGGCATGAGACCCCACAGGGAAGGAAACAACTCCTGGTGGGGGACTCAATCATTAGGGGGGTAGAAATGGGGGAGGAAGGGGACAGGGAGGTAAGGTGCCTGCCTGGCGCCATGACTTGGAGGGACAGGAAGCGAATCCTCAGTATTGTGGGAGCAGCTGCACGAGGGAGGGAGCTGGATGTCATTGTCCACCCAGGGACAAATGACCTGGCTAGGAATGGGATCAGAGCAGTGCAAGAGGAGTTTGTAGAGTTGGGGAGGGGCCTTAGACAAGTAGGCATACAGTAACCTTCTCGGAGGTGCTGCCTGTCTATGGCAAGGGTGATGTTAGGGTACTCCTCACCAGGGAATTCAATGAATGGTTGAAAAACTGGTGTGGAGCTCAGGGTTTTAGCTTCATTGGGGACTGGGGAGCCACCTGGAGGGATGCAGACCTATACTGGTGCGATGGTCTGCACCTGTCCGGGGGGGAACCAGGATCCTAGGTGAGAGGTTTAAATGCTTCATTGGCAAGCATTTAAACTAGCCAAGGGGGGGAGGCACTGAAAAGGAGCAGAGAAATCCCAGCCTCCCCCCACAAACAACAGTAATTAGTGAGGTAAACACCAAGGTAGAGAAGTCATTAGGGAACAGGCAGAAGTAAATGTAAAAAAAGGCAAAGGCAGTAAGGACAGGAATGGGGCTAAAAGGGGTAAGGCCATCAAAAAGTGGAGGGTGATGAGTACCAATGCCCGTAGTCTGTGTAACAAGCTCCCTGAACTAGTGGCCTTGATGGAAGAGGGTTGCCTGGATATTGTGGCAGTCACAGAAACATGGTACACAAGAGAACCATGACTGGGATGTCAACATACCAGGATACACAATCTACAGAAGGGACAGGGAGGTTAAAAGAGGAGGAGGAGGAGTAGCTCTTTATGTAAAGGAAGGGATCAAAGCAACAGAACTAAAGAGTAAACAGGGAGCAGATGAGACACTCTGAGTCACCCTGGAAACAGGAAATGGCACCACAATCCGCATGGGGGTTGTATACAGACCCCCATCTCAGGGGAAGGGAATGGACAAGGAAATGATAGAAGGCTTCCTTAGAATGGCAAAAAAAGGTGAGATATTGTTGATGGGGGACCTGAATATGCCAGATGTTAGCTGGAGCACCTTTGCTGCAGGCACATCCAAGAGCAGGGTCATTCTTGATGCCCTACGGGGGCATGCCTCAGACAGCTAGTATTGGAACTCACTCGGGAGGGAGCAATCTTAGACCTGGTACTCTCAAATGGGGACGGAGAAAGAATCTCAGATTTAGAAGTGGGTAGCCATCTGGGAACAAGCGACCACCAAACAGTGTGGTTCACAATAAACACAGCCATACAGTCAAGCCATACAAAAGCAAGAGTATTGGACTTTAGGAGGGCTGACTTTGGGAAATGAGAGAGTGCCTCAGAAAAGCACTAGCAAACAGGCAAGAAGGAGGGTGGAGGAACAATGGGAGTAATCAAACAGCCATCACAGAGGCAACAAACCTTTGTGTAAAGCAAATCAACAAAACACAACGAAGGAAAAAACCGCTATGGTTATCAAAAGAGGTGGCAGGGAAGGTTAGGGAGAAAAGGATAGCATTCAGGAAATATAAGGAAACACAGAAGGAGAAGGACAGAGAACTTTATCAGTTAAAGCAGAAAGAGGCTGGGAAGGCAGTCAGAATAGCAAAGGCCCAAACCGAGGAAAGGATAGCCAACTCTGTTAAGAAGGGGGATAAGACCTTTTATAGGTACATTAGGGAGTGAAGAAAGACCAAAGGAGGGATACTGAGGCTTAATAAAGGGGAGGGAATGTAGGCAGAGGGTGACAATGAAAAAGCAGGGATACTGAATGAATATTTCTGCTCAGTATTCTCAAAGGAAGAGGAGGGGAAGTACCTAAACCAAACAAGAGAAACACTCTGAAGACGGGGGTCGATACCAGTCCATTTACAGAAGAAAGGGTTCTGAAAGAACTAATAAAATTGAAGGTGGACAAAGTAATGGGGCCTGATGGGATTCACCCAAGAATTCTAAAAGAACTAAGGGTAGAACTAATGACACCGCTGACTACTCTCTTTAACAAATCATGGGAGGATGGGGTGGTACCTGAGGACTGGAGGAGGGCGGATGTGATTCCTCTTCACAAAAGTGGGAGCAAGACAGAGGCAGGAAACTACAGACCTGTCAGTTTGACCTCAGTGGTAGAGAATATGATGGAATCACTTCTGAAGGAAAGAACTGTTGAGTACCTAGAGGCCAGTGGGGCAGAGGACCCAAGGCAACATGGATTCACGATGGGAAGGTCATGTCAGACGAATCAAATAGATTTCTTTGACTGGGTGACCAAAGTAGTAGACCAGGGAGGGGCTGTGGACATGGCTTACCTAGATTTTAGCAAGGCATATGATACAGACCCACACAAAAGATTAATACACAAGTTAGCCAGCCTTGGAGTGGGTCCCAAGGTGGTAGCCTGGATAAAAAATTGGCTAGACAACAGGACGCAAAGGGTAGTAGTAAATGGAGTCCACAGTGAAGAAAGGAGGGTTACTAGCGGGGTACCGCAGGGTTCAGTACTGGGACTGGTCCTTTTTAATGTCTTTATAAGTGACATTGCAGAGGAACTGGAAGGAAAAGTATGTCTCTTTGCAGATGACACAAAGATCTGCAACAGGGTTGATACACCAGATGGAGTGGAAAGGATGAGAAGGGACTTAGCAAGGTTGGATGAATGGTCAAATGTAGGCAGCTCAGATTCAATGCAAAGAAGTGCAAGGTAATGCACCTGGGAAGCAAAAACCCAGGGCAAGAGTACACAATGGGGGGTGAGATACTGACAACAGTAAAAATGGAAAGGGACCTGGGGGTAATTATATCAGATAACCTAAAGGTGGGCAAGCAATGTGAGAAGGCAGTAAGGAAGGCTGGGGGATACTGGGATGCATAAGGAGAGGCATCAATAGTAGAAAACAGGAAGTTGTTATCCCTCTGTACAGACAGTTGGTGAGACCCCATCTGAGTACGTGTGCAGTTCTGGAGACCCCATCTCCGAAAGACATAGACAGAGTGGAGGCTGTCCAGAGGAGGGCAACTAAAATGGTGCAGGGTCTGCACCAGAAGACATACGAAGAAAGACTAAAGGAGCTTAATATGTATACCCTTGAGGAAAGGAGGGAGAGAGGGGACATGATAGAAACTTTCAAGTACCTCAAGGGAATCAACAAAGTCCAAGAGGGTGGCATCTTTCAGAAAAAGAGATGTGCAAGAACAAGGAGGCACAATTTGAAGATAGAGGGAGGATGGCTCAGAGGTAATGTGAGGAAATATTTTTTCACAGAGAGGGTTGTGTATGCATGGAACAGCCTCCCTGAGGAGGTCATGGAGTTAAGAACAGTGGGAGAATTCAAGAATGCATGGGACAGACATAAGGCAGTCCTAGTGGGGGGTAAGAGGAAGTAAGCTGTTGGTTAATTAGGATCTGCAGCTTATCTGTTAGGTAGGAAAATGGGCAGACTAGGTGGGCCAAGCAGTCCTTATCTGCCGTCAAATTCTATGTTTCTATGAAAGGTCAGGAACAGGCTTCCAAGTCTTGCATGAGCGCTGCAGGTAGCTGTACGAACACGTGACGCATCCAGGTAGATTGCACTGAGATGAGCATTGTTGGAACACGTCTCACAGATTCAGGATAGGGCTAAAATGAGGAACTCCTAAGACTAGCACATGATAAACAGACGAATATAGAGTACATATATATCCAGGCTCTGACGCTGGCGGGCAGGATGAAACAGAGTAATCCAACCTCCCAGCTTCTGCTGATAGAAGGCTTATGAATTTCATGGAATGGTAGAATGGCTTGAGATGAAGCTAATGACTGACGAACCTAGGTCAGATAATAGGATGAAGAGAGCAGAATTTATGCTTAAGTCATGGTATAGAAGGCATACGGCAGTAGAGCTGAGCTGAAATCCTGGCAGGATTTGAGGGTAGTAAATCTGAAGTAGTAGTGCGATGTTAGGAAGCATCCAAGGAAGTCTAACGGGGTGAGCTCAATAGGCAAGGATGTGTGGCTGGACTGCATAGATTAAGAGATGAGGTAGTAAGTAGCAGGTAATATGGACCAGGTTGGTCAGTTGATAAGTATTAGAATGTGGCAGCTAGTCCCACAGCTAAGATGCACAGTTGGACCCTCGAGGTCAGCTGGTGAGGTAGGTAGAGTGGTGGCTAGCTCCAGGTAGGTTTGTAAGCACAGCCAGACCTGTAGGTCTGCTGGTAAGTAAGTTGAGTAACAGCTAGCCCTCGTAGGCTAGTATACGCAGATGGTCTCCTTGTAGGTCAGCTGATGAGTAAATAATAGGTAGTCAAGAACGGCAGTCAAGCCCATAAGGGCTAGCATGCGCAGCGGAACCCACGTAAGCAGCTGGAATGAGCATGGGATGAATTGTGAGGGTATACAGTATATCCAGGGCAGGACTTCAGAGAAATGGTCAAATCCATCGACGAGCATATACAATCCGGATAAGTCGAGCTGCACCTGTCGAGCAATTCTAGCAGATGAGGAATTCTTTCCGAGGAGGAGGAGGAGGAGGAGCTTGAACGAATGATTTTGATCCGGTAGGAAAAGTGGTCTTGGGTTAGAAGCCAAGTATGGTAGGAGAAATTCTTTGGTGAAACAAGGACACTAGATGCAGGCTATGAAGCTGGGACAGCGGACGGAACCTCCGGTCCTGAGTGGGCAAAACAGATCGGAGTAGATTTGCAATGGAACTCGATATACGAGTAGGAGAAGAGCTTGAAGACTTCCAGGCCTAGATGGGTGAAGCAGGTCTTGTAAGCATGTGATGCACTTGATGAACCTCCAAGTCCTGAGTGCGGAGCAGGTTCGAGGTAGAAGTATACGAACCTCCAGGCCCAGACTGGGCATGGCAGGCTGACGGAAGTTATAAACCTCCAGGCCCAATGCTCGTCGAGGCAGGCATAGTGTACAAACAGTCAAACCTCCAGACCCTGAAGGCGAATCAGGTACAAGGTAGTAGCATACGAACCTCCAGGCCCAGACTGGGTATGCCAGGCTGACAGAAGTTATGAACCTCCAGGCCCGATGCTGGGCGAGGCAGGCATATTGTACGAAAAGTTGAACCTCCAGGCCGTGACACGGAGAGGCAGGTGAAGTAAGAGAGCAACCTTGAAGCAGCTGAATGAGCACTGAGAGATGATTTAAAAATCGATTGAGTGTGAGGACCTTGCAATTTCTAGTATTTACAGTTGGCAGACTCCAGGCAGCCAGGAAAGAGCAGGAGGCAGGAATGCGATGCATAGTGCGAGCAACAGGTATCAAGTTGTACGCAAGGGACCAGTACATGGGTCGGTGGTAGTAGTAGTAGTGGCAGCCAGTGGACTTGCATGAAGTGCATATGAAATAGCAAGGAGTAGCACTGTGTAATTGCATAAGGTACATAGTGGAGACCGATGAGGAATGTAAATAGCAGGGGAGTAGTCTGACTTTCTTAAATGGTGTCATTTAGTGACCCAACACTGGAAGTAAGTAAGCACAAATAATGTCCCACATTATGCAGACTTGTTCCTCCATAGAAGTGTATTTAAAGCTGAAGTATGTGGCAAGAGTCCAGAGGCCAAAGGCAAATAGCAGCTAGGCTAGAGTCTGGGTCTGATCAACAGCTGGACCACATGTAGGTCAGCCGAAAGAAGGAGTGGAGAACGACTTGTGAAACAAAATGTCATATGCAGACCAGTATCATCCCCCCCCCAAAAAAAATAAGCACAGGCCAGCCATGGAGTAGGCAGCAGTTGCCAGACGGATCCCCAGCCACTTTGAAAACAAGGCTGAAAATCCAGGGATTGAAAGCAGGTCCAAATCGGGTGCACAATGAGAGGCAGGAGTGCAGCACAGCAGTCCTGCTAGAAACATCCAGGTGGGAGAAAGGCTGAATCAGGTAGGCAGCATGGAGGCAAATCCGAGAGAGGATCAGGGAAAGGCATTCAAGGAGGGGGAAGGCCAGGCTCCAGCAGGTATGGTGCAGCAGAGGAAACAATCCGGGAAATCATGAAGCAGTAGCAAACAAAAAACGGAAGCCCAGCATGGAGGTGGCAGCGTCTGACCACATCAGAGGTGCCGAGGAGCAGCCGTGCAGCTGCATAGGAGGGATCCGGAGCGCTGGAGATGAGAAATGGAGCAAGGCAGAGCAAACATGTGGGGACTTGGCGGTAGCATGGAGCAGTGGCTGATCGAGAAAAGGGGACAGAGGAAGAGCGAGCAAGGAGCAGGAAGCAACGCAGCAAATGAGCAAATAGCGGAGGACAGCAAGTAGTCGCCAAACTGGGCACAGCAGTGCAAGGAACAAGGTACAGAAACAACGGGGGGAAAGAAAAGAGAGCAGGGGAACAACACAACAGACAAGCAGAGAAAAGGAGGAAAGGCGAGGGGGGCAACAAGAAGGGAGGAAGACAGCAGCTGAGCACCAGCATCCACACACTAGCAAGTGCGTCTTGCTGTAAGCAGAGAAGCAGGGCTCTGCTGCTTAAGTAGGTTATGGGGGAGGAGCTCTTCCCCCATATAACCTTAGGCAGAGCCTTCCAATTATGCAAGCACTTCAGGGTCCATAAACAGCCACACACTTTGGGTACCCAGAAGGAGAATGGTGGGCTAGCCAGGAAAGTTGCAGCTGGCTGGGGCCCTGTGATGGAAGAAAACAACATGCATAACACACACTGTTTGTCATCCAGAGTCAGAGGGCTCAGTTTGTGAAAAGAAAACAAGACGACAATCAGATGACACACTTTTAGATTAGGCTGTTGTTGCAGGGAGCTACCCTGATGATTACTCACGATACCCAAGACTGGACACAGGCTGGATGAAAATCGAGACAGCAGGTGGTTAATCTAGAGTGCCAAGGAGGAGAAGAAGAGCCCACTACCAACACCTCAGATAAGACCGAGGTGTTGGTAGTGGACCCCGGTCATTATGTAGAGAAGTTAACTCCTGGGGTCCCCTCTGGTCTTTTATTAGGGGATACCCAGTTGAGGTCTGAACAGGTACGAAATCTGGGCATCATTTTTGACAGTGCACTGTCACTGAAGATGCAGGTGTCGGCCACTGTCAAGTCATCCTTTTACCATCTGAGGAATATCGCCCGGATAAAACACCTTGTTCCGCATGATGACCTTCCTGTGTTGGTCCACGCATTTGTTTCTTCACGCCTTGATTACTGTAATGCTTTATATCTAGGGTTGCCGGGGGTAGATCTCAGTCGCCTGCAGCTGGTGCAGAACGCAGCAGCCAGGTTGTTGACTGGGTTATCAAGAACTTGCCATATCACACCTGTGCTGCGCGAACTGCACTGGCTGCCAGTGCGGTGGAGAATCACCTTCAAGGTCGCACTGCTGACCTATAAGACCCTACACGGTCAGGGACCGGGCTACCTGCAAGATCTTCTTTGTCCCTACCGCTCCACTGGCAACGGATTGCTAGAGATTCCCAGGGTTCGTCTTCAATCATCTGGGGCAAGGGCTTTTTCTTTTATGGCCCCGACCCTGTGGAATTCTCTACCTCGTCAGATTAGAGAGTGCCTGTCCGTGGAATCATTTAAGAGGTCTTTGAAAAGTTATTTATTTAAACTGGCATTTGAATAGACTATTTTATGGTCATTTTATGGACATTTTATTGTTTATGTTATTTATTATTGTTGATGTTTTATCTTTTGTTATGTACTAGCACTTTGATTTATTGAAAAGCGCTTTATAAATAAATTTTGATTGATTGATGATTCGCTGAGGCATCATTCCTGTTCAAGTGTGGAGAAGGGGGCTGATCTCCAGGCAGAAGTCTCTTGTCGGTGGCTTTCTCTGTGCAGTGGGGTAGTCTGGTAGGGCCAGCGTGGCATGGCCCAGGCCAAATGGAGATGAACGTGGATTCAGTCCAATTAAGCTGGATAAAGCTTCCAGCAAGCAGAACACAGTTCACACAGTGGGGAACCAAATCATGACCCACTTTCAATATACAGCACATTTACATGTAAGGAAATTCTACTGTACCAGGCGAACTGCTCTCCGGTCCCAATCACAAAGTCTCTGCACAAACCGGGGATTCAAAAGCAGCTCGAAATCCAAACAGGCTGATCGCATTCAGCAAATCTTTGGTCTTCTTCGGGTTAAAGCCTGGTCACAGTCCAGTGGTTTAAATTGTCCTCATAACTCGGATTCAGTCCGAATAAACTCTATTTTCCCTCTCAGTGACAGCAGGCAGACAGGCAGGCCAAAACTCAGCCCTTTCACAGTTCCCCCATGCAAAACTACACAGAACCGCTGCTCAAAATCACTTGAGCTCTTACTTCTTCACTTTTCAGCTCACACCTGAAATTAGCTGCAGCAGCCTGGGAAATTCCCCAAGATACAAAAGGTTCGGTCGGCTGATCCTCCTGTCAGTCACAACAAAGGCTCCCCTTTCAGGTGCAAAAAGGAGGAAAAAGCCCAAAACTACAATTCCTACAGATTTTGACTCCAGACAGCTCCTGTAGTCCTGCTCCATTTTAGGTCCCACCAGTACTGATTGGTCCAATTCGCAGTCCAGGACCAAGATAGTGGAGATAATCAAAACAGTCCTTGCTGCAAAGAAAGCAGGTTAGACAAACTACATCATCATTATCACTCTAAATGATTTTCAGCAACTAGCTACATCTTTCAATAGAGCTCCCTCTCAGATTACTTATGACTGCAATCAAGGCAGTTCTTAAAGAGATAGTACACAGAGGCTATACAGGCACTCTCTGGCAATCACACTTAAACTGCTAAAACGCAGGACACCAGCCTGGCAGTGAGCATTTAGGCAAGCTCCAGGAAGACTTTCCAGGAACCCCCATTTGTAGGGGGGTTACACCAGCATGATACTGGACCTTTGATGCCTCAATACCATCCACAGCCACCTGCTCCTTGGCCAGCTGGGGAGGGGTATTCTTAGCCAGCTCCAGAACCGTATCCCACATAGATTTCTGGTATATGGCTGTATATGCCATGTAAGTAGCTTGCCTGAGCCCCAAAGAGGATGCCAAGTACTGTTTTTTGCCATGGCATCCACTGTCCTGGAATCCTTATCTGGGGGGTGAGATGCCAGGGGAATGTTAGCCTTGCCACAGGCTGCAGCTTGCACTACCCCAACATGACTGCAATGGTTTGTAAGGAATTCCATCCCAGGACCTGACAAGGTATACCTCCTGTCCACCTTTTTATCCACAAGGAGTATGGATGTTGGAAACTGAGATTTTTTTGTGTCTGTTTCACCAGGGATTTATACAGAGAGATAGACACCCTTTTGGACTCTGGGACATCCATCATCTCAATATAGTCAGGTTCCTTATGACCCTGTTCGGCTCCTCTACTGGAAGCTGAAGAGTATCAGACACTTTCTTGTAGAACAAGAAATGGAAGGGGGACTCAAAGTCTGGGAGGAGACACATTAGAAGGTCTGTCTGGGGACATATCAGGCTCTACTGGCTCATCTAGGCCTTCATAATCCTCTTCTTCATAATCTTCTTCTCCTTCCCAATTGCCCTCATAAAATGCTTTAGGATCATGTTCACAAGCAGAAGCTTCCTACCAAAACAATCGCATCTGAGTCTATCGGTCCGGTTCGGTCGGAAGTGGGCAAAGTGATTGTACAATAGTAATCGCTTTTAGCTATTTCTTCAGCGGTCGGAACATGAGGACCAGGATGCAAGCTGGCTGACTTGCGCTTTTTCTTGGACGGAACAGATTCCGCAGAAATTGGCTCTCCTTTTGTCCGAGGAGGTATCGCCCAGGTCAGTGGGCACGCCCTCAGATTCGGTCGGAACCAAACCGGGCTGGCCTTCTGGGTCAGCGGACTTCTAGGCCTCCCTTTACTTCAGCCTACTTAAACGTTTATCTAAACTGGCTTCAGGAAAGTTTTTGAAAATTTGGCAGTCTTCTTTGAGATGGTCAAACCCCAGACAATAAATACAGACGAGGTGGGGGATCAGCCTTAGCAAAGGCCTCCCCACACTTGGTGCAGTGCTGAAAGCCAGTGGGACTGGTTTTCTTTTGGGGTTTCTCAGACTTGCCTATAAAATAATAAGTTACCCTTAAAAGCGTTTAAGCCAGGCAACTACAAACCTATTTGTTCCAACCGTGTCATGTGTCGGTTAAAAAAAAAAAAAAAACGAAGAAAATGTCAGTCTTTTTACGATCTGATAGATACTGTAAACCACTGTACAAAAGGTAGAAAAAATACATAGAAAAACCAACACAGAATTTGCTTCGGTTCCCAACCAGACCAACAGGGAAGAAACCAAACAAAAAACAATTTCTACCAACAAAACTCTACCTACTAAATACACTTACTGTACCGTAGACAGAGATCTGAATACTGAAAAATTAAGAAAACGGTTGACAAAACCGATCGATTTTTATTTGAACCGAACTGAAGTGAAGGAGATCATCTCTGGAGCAACTTCACAGTTAGGTGTAGTAAAGAATCTGACGGTTTCACTGAGGAGTACCAGGGACAGAAGTTAGAAAACCGAGCTCAAGTTCAACGTTCTATGCCTTGGCATAGAACTAACCCTTTCCTCTCTGGAGCAGTTCAAGTGCTGGGGCTAACTGCATATAGTCAGACTACAGCAAAACTTCATGTTGTTTGAAACACTGCTCCAGTGGCCTTACCCTTATCCATGTTTGTTAGGATATGATCAGAGAAGAGGGCTCGTGCAGAAGAGGTACTGTGATGCTTCCGGAAATCATGCTGGAGTGGACACAGGAGGTTATATTTCTGTAGATGTTCCAATAGCTGGTAGTGGACAATTTTTTCCAATAATTTGTTGAGATGTGGGAGGAGTGAGATGGGTCTATAGTTTTCGGGGGAGAGGGGATCACCTGCCTTGAAGACAGGGACCATGTGTGCAACGTTCCATGCTTCAGGCACAGTGGATGATAAGAAGGCCAGGTTAAATATGAAGGTAAGTGGTTTAACAATGGCTGGGGAGATAATCTTGAGAAAAATGGGGCAGAGTCCATCACTGCCAGGGCTGCCTCTGGCTGGTAAACTCTTTAGGAGCTTAGTAGTGAGACTCTGCCCAATGGCTCCAAAATAGAATGGGGGTAGCAGGGTGTCCTTTAAAGCACTGGGGACTCAATTTGGTTGCTTCTTTAGGTCAGGGGCAGGCTGAGGGGGAAGCTTATTGAGGTAACAGGAAAGGTCAGAACATTTTATTGAAAGTATATGCAATCACAATGGGGT
Source organism: Neoceratodus forsteri (assembly GCA_016271365.2). Taxonomy (NCBI): domain Eukaryota; kingdom Metazoa; phylum Chordata; order Ceratodontiformes; family Ceratodontidae; genus Neoceratodus; species Neoceratodus forsteri. The sequence goes on from CM028130.1 coordinate 1,455,698,736, forward strand.
CAGAGACAAGGCCCAAGGGGGAGCAGAGTTGAGAAATTCACTTGTTTTCCTTGGGGTTTAGGAGCGACCCTAAGGAGGCCCAGAAAATACGAAGATTACCAATGGAAGCTTGTTGCTGGCCATGGTAAAATGTGTGCTTATGGGAATTTGCAGCCTGTTTGCAGGAATTGCGCAGTTTTCTATACGCATTCCAGAGCTGTGAGGAGGGGGATGATTTAAAGGCTCTCCATTTATGATCCCTGTCCTTCATTTGTGCCAGGAATTCCTTTGATAGCCAATGGTTTCTGCTCCCCCAATCCTCCTGGTTGTGAGGGGGGAAATGTTTGTCCTGCAGTTTTCAGAGGGCAGCAGAGAGAGAAGAAAAAAAATTACTCACCTTAGTAATTATGTTTCTTCTATTGGAGTCTTGCTGTATTCTGACAAGTGCAGTTAGCCCCAGCCTTTAAACTGCCCCAGAGAACAAAGGGTTAACCTTTCTATGCAGAGCATAGAATGCTGAGCTCGAGCTCAGTTGATGTCTCTGTCTGTTTCCCTTTGAAAGCTAACCATCAGATTCTTACGAGTAACACTCTAATAGTATTCTATGTGGAAATTGTAAAAAAAATGTTACTAGCCAACTGGCAACAAAAAGTTTTGGACTACCAGAAGAAGACTCAAGTCAGGAAACCCAAAACTCAAAACCCAAACCAAACAGAAATATAACAAAATAAACACCCACACAAGAAGAGGGTTAAAAAGAGTACCCCTGAGGTGCAACACTGCACCTGCCCACCCATTTCCCAAAACCAGGTTCTGAGAGGGGAGGCAGGGAGGGGGGTCAGAATACAGCAAGACTCCAATAGAAGAAACATAATTACTAAGGTGAGTATTTTTTTCTTCAAACAACTTGAAGTCTTGCTGTATTCTGACAAGTGCAGACTACCAAGCAGTACCTCCATGGAGGAAGGACAGAACCTACTTTGGGAATAGGCTCTGAAGTACTGTTAGATAAACCAAGCATCACTCCCAGCCTGGATATCCAGAGAGTAATGTTGGAAAAGGTATGGACTGTTTTCCAGGTCGCTGCTTGACAAATTTCTAAGAGAGGGATATCCCTGGCAGCAGCCAGGGAAGCAGCTGTACCTCTTGTGGAATGAGCCCTCAGGACTGAGGGTGGAATTTTTCCTAGTTTTTCATAGCAGAATTGTATACAAGACACAATCCACCTGGCAATAGATCTCTTGGTGGCAGGTTTGGCCTTTCCTACTTCTCCATAAGTGAGGAACAACTGAAGGGAGTCAAACCTGTGACCCTTGGTACGTTCTATGTAGTAACTAAGGGCTCTTCTAACATCTAAACTGTGTAGCCTCCTCTCTCCTGAGGAAGAATGATCAGTGAAGAAAACAGGAAGAGACATTGACTGGTATAAATGGAAGTCTGAAACCACTTTGGGCAAGAACTTTCTATTGGTTCTAAGGACCACTTTATCCCTGTGAAAGAAGATAAAATCAGGTTCCACTGACAGGGCTTGCAATTCACTGATACGTCTGGCAGAGGTAATGGCTACCAAGAACACAGTTTTCCAAGTCAAGTATTTAAGCTCCTCTGCTGAGGACATAGGCTCAAAAGGGGGCTGCATAAATTGAGCAATGCAAACATTCAAATCCCAGGCAGGGGCAAGGTCTCTAAAAGGAGGATTGGTGTGAAGCAATCCTTTATAAAATTTACAGAACACAGAATGAGAAGATAGTGAGGAAGACTTCCCCACAGACAGAAACAGCTGACAAGTGTACCTTGAGAGTAGCTAGTCTGAGGCCTAGGCCATTAAGATGGACCATATAATCCAGAACCGTAGGCAATTCAGCAGTATATGGAGAAATATGCTTCTTAGAACACCAAATGCTGAATCTCTTCCATTTGGAGTTATAAGTCTTTCTGGTGGAGGGCTTTCAAGAAGCTTTGAGAATATCCAGAACCCCTTGAGAAAGATGTAGATCTACAAACTCTAACTCTTCAAGAGCCATGCCTTGAGATTGAGAGACTGAAGATTGGGGTACCAAATCCTCCCCTGAGAGGATGTTAACAGGTTGTAATTCCTGGGAAGAGACAGGGGAAGATGGACTGCTAGGGACAGCAACAGGGGGTACCAGGGCTGTCTGGCCCAATCTGGAGCAATCATAATCACTTTGCAAGGCTGAGACCTTATTTTGACTAAAACTTTGAACAGGAGTGGGAAGGGAGGGAAGGCATACAGAAACTTCCCTTCCCAATTCAGAATCAGGGCGTCCAGGGGGACTGAGCCCAAGACTGTGGGTCTGCAACAAAAGAGAGGGAGTTGGTGATTGTCTGGGGCTGCAAAGAGATCCATCTCTGGAGTGCCCCACCTTGAAAAAAATCACTTTCAACACCTGAGGGTCCAGGGACCATTCGTGATAGCCCTGAGAGATCCTGCTCAGTGCATCTGCTAGCACATTGTCCTTCCCTGGAACGTGAACTGCTACCAGAAAGGTTTGCAGGTAATAAGCCAGGGACCACAACTTCATGGCTTCCATGCACAAGGCCATGGACCGAGTGCCTCCCTGCTTGTTGCTGTACCACATGGTGGTGGTGGTGTCCGTTCTGACCTGAACCACCTTGTTCTGTAATGACTGAGAGAAAGCTTTCAGGGCCAGAAAAACTGCCCTGAGTGCTAAGGAGAAGGGATTCTTGGGGGGACCACTGCCCCTGGGCAGTGAGGGCCTCCAGATGGGCTCCCCAGCCCAGAAGAGAAGTGTCAATGGTAAGGACTACTGAACAATGCTGAGAGGAAAAGGAACACCTTGTCTTAAATTGTCCTGATCCTGCCACCACCAGAGGGCTTGGATCAAGGTCAGAGTCACTGGGATCAGTTTGGGAAGGGAATCCTTCCTCTGAGACAAAAAAACTCTCAGATGGAACTGAATATCCCTCATCTGGAATCTTGCCCCTTGGACCACTGCTGTTGAAGCTGCCATGTGGCCCAAGAGCTGGAGGAAATGCCTTGCTGGTCGAGATACTCGAAGGATGAAGGAAAAGGCTAGTTCTATAAGAACCCTTGCTCTTTCCAGGGGAAGAAAGGCTCTTGCTCTGACTGTGTCCAGTTCTGCCCCTATAAAGGTAAAAAGCTGGACTGGTTTGAGAACTGACTTGGGAAGGTTGAGAAGAAATCCTAGAGAAGTGAGCACTTGCTGGGTCACTTGCAGGTGAGACTTGACTTGGTCTGGAGACTTGCCCACTATTAGCCAATCGTCCAGATATGGAAAAATGGAAATCTTTTGCCTTCTTAGAAAGGCAACTACTACTGCCAGGCACTTTGTGAAAACCCTTGGGGCTGAGGTTAGGCCAAAGGGCATTGCTCTGAATTAATAGTGGCCTGAGGGCAACTCGAACCTGAGGTACTTTCTGTGGGAGCACCTGATGGGAATGTGAAAGTAGGCATCTTTGAGGTCCAGGGAGGCTAACCAGTCCCCTGGCCTTACAAAGGGAAGGATTATTCCCAGAGTTATCATCTTGAACTTTGGTTTTAAAAGATGTTTGTTTAGATATCTTAGGTCTAGGATGGGTTGCCACTCCCCTGTCTTTTTTGGGGTCAGGAAGTACCTGGAGTACAGCCCTTTGCCCCAGTGTAGGGTAGGTACTCTCTCTATAGCTTTTAAAGCTAGGAGAGAAGAAACCTCTGCCTCTAGGGCAAGAGTTTCTGAGAGATTTGCAGGTGGAAAAGATCTGGCTGTCATCTTTGGAAATCTTTTGAAGCTGAGAACCAGTCCCTGGCTTACTACTTCCAGGACCCACTTGTCTGATGTAACAGACATCCAGTCCTGGACAAAGTAAGCCAGCCTGCTCCCTACTGGAACAGGAGAGTCGACCTGGGCAGGCCCATCAGTGTGTCTTCTTGGCAGGGGCTTTAGGCTGAGGAGTGGATGCAGCCCTGCTCATCCCCCTTCTGCCTCTCTCTCTCTAAAGAACCCCCTCTGAGAAAAGGAAGAAGAGGCCTGTGCTTGGTCTAAAGGCCTTTGAAAAGGCCTGCCCCTGCCCCCAGACTGCTGCCTTTGAGGAGTTGCCTGCCTTTCCTTGGCCTGAGCACTCCTGTAAGTGGTCCTGTACTCATCCATTTTCTTCATGTAATTCCATGTCTGCTCCCCAAACAGAGAATTAACCACTACAGGAAAATCCATGGCCTTAACCTGGGTGACCTGCGACAGGCTAGTACATCTAAGTCAAGCCATCCTCTGAAGAGCCACAGATGTAGCCATGACTCTTGATGATACATCATTAGAGTCCACAGCAGCATGAAACTGAACTTTAGATGCCTCAATCCCATCTGCAGCCACCACCTCCAGCTCCTTGGCTGGCTGGGGGAGGCCTGTTTAGCCAGTGCCAGTACAATGTCCCACCTGGACTTCTGGTACCTGGCTGTATAGGCCATGTAATTCACCTGCCTGAGTCCCAAAGAGGATGCCATGTACTGCTTCTTTGCCATGGCATCAATCTTCCTGGACTCCTTGTCGGGGTATAAGCTAAGGGAATATTTGCCTTGTCACAGGCAGCAGCCTGCACTACCCCAACATGGCTGCATTGCTGATATAAGAACTCCATATCTGAGCCTGAAAGTGTATACCTCTTGTCCATTCTTCTATCCACAGGAGGTATAGTGTTAGGAGACTAAGATTTTTTGTGTCTGTTTCCCAAAAGATTTATGGAGGGGAACAGACAGTCTCCTGGACTCTAGGATGTCCATCATTTCTACATAGTCAGGCTCCTCTTGATCTTCCACAACCTCTTCCATAGAAAGCTGGAGGGTTTCAGCCACCTTTCTGCAAAACATAACGTGAGAAGGGGACTCAGAAAGCCTAGGAGGGGAAACACCTGAAGGTCTGTCTGGAGAGATGTCCGGTTCCAGAGTCACATCCTGACCCTCACTTACATCATCATCCTCAAATTCCCCTTCCTCTTCAAATTCTGGTTCATAAAAATCTTCAAGGACATAATCTTGAACCGGGGGAACCAACCGAACCTAACCCCTGCCAGAAGGAGCCGGATTGGTCAGAACCGGACAGAGCGATTCCACAATCTGAATTGCTCTGGCTATCTCTTCGGCAGTCTGAACATGAACCTCTGGATCTGAACCGGTCGATTTATCTATGCGTTTTCTTTTTGTCGGAACCGATTCCTCAGAATCGGTTCTCCTTTTGCCCGAAGAAATATTGCCCTGGTCAGAGGCACTCCTTCTGGTTCGGTCGAAACTGAACTGGGCTGGCCATCCGAGTCAGCGGACTTCTCAGCCTCCTTTTCCCTCAGTCTACCTAATCTCTTCTCAAGGGTAGATTTGGGAAAGTTTTTACATATTTGGCAGTCTGAATCGAGGTGGTCAAACCTCAGACAACAACACAGGTGGTGGGATCGGCCTTAGCAAAGACCTCCCCACACTCACTGCAGTGTTGAAACCCAGTGGGCCCGTTTTTTTTTTTGGGTTTCTCAGACATGACCAACCTAACCAAACTTACCCGTTTTTCGGCAACCGCCAGGCAAGACTCCCTTATCGGTTCCTAACTGTGTCACAGGTATTGGAAAAAAGGTTGAAAACACGTTTTTTTAAGAACCGATAAGAACCGGTAACCACACACTAAGTAAGCACACAGATTTCACTAACAAATGGCTGGTTCAGCCAAACCGAACCGCACTTTTAGAACCGAGCCGCACTTTTAGAAGTTCCACACAGAAAAACAGAACAATTCCTATCTAGTACTCACGGCACCACAGACAGAGACTGAACCGACTATGCGGATACTTTTTTCGGTTTAAAAACCTACGAAAACTGACAACATTAACCGACTTTCGAACCAAGCTGAAGGAGAAATTTCCGGAGCGACCATTCAGTGAGGCGGAGTAAAGAATCTGACGGTTTAAGTTCAAAACACTCCAGACAGATACTTCAACCGAGCTCAAGCTCAGCATTCTATGCCCTGCATAGAAAGTTAACTCTTTGTTCTCCAGGGCAGTTCAAAGGTTGGGAATCACTGCAATTGTCAGAATACAGCAAGACTTCATGTTGTTTGTAATGGTCTTGAACATACAGTACAACTCCTCTACCCTGTTTTCTTCCTGGTCTGTCCAGTCGAAGGAGAGAGTAACCAGGGAGTTTATAGGCAGCATCAGTGTGTTAAGGTTTTAACCAGGTCTCTGAGAGGCCTAGCACATGAGGTTGATACAGGGCCACCCAAGCCTCAAGCTCTGGGAGCTTAGATGGGAGGCTACAGATATTTAGGTGGGCAACCCTGGGTCCAGCTTGTTTTACCTAGATGTTGTCAAAATGGTCAATATGTATATTTGTGGGGCCTGGGTTTGTTTCTACATCACTGGCAAGGAGCAAGAGGGAAAAGAGGGAGAGGAGAGGGAAGGGGAGGAGGGGTAGGGCCAAGAAGGGAATTGGATAGAGATGGAGTGAACGAACAAAGGCCAAGCAAACGACGCTCATAGTTAGACAACAGAATGAGCATGACTGAGGGTGAAAATGTAGGTACGTTGCCGACCACTGTATGTGGCGTGTCGGAAGGATTTAGGGTGGTAGAAGGGTAATACAGGCGTTGCTGCTCAATAGCGAGTACAGTGGCAGAGAAATCAGTTACCAATAGCAGGTCAACCATGGAGGCTATTGAGAGAGTAGTCAGGAGTATATTTATTTTTGTACTACCCTAGCAAGAAGTGACAGAGGAGGAAGTGTTTCCTGTTCTAGCAGCTTGGTTTCAAGTGCCAGGTGAGCAGGCAGCAGCCGATTTAAAGTGCCTGGCAAGCAGGACAGATGAGGTAGTACTGTTTACGGTCCCTTTGTCCTGGGTAAACAAAGTACCTAAGAATTTGAGTTCTGCAAGATTTTAGATGCCTGTAAATCCTTTTTTAAAGAATTTATTTATTGGCAGGAGAATTTTCTTTGTGGGTGTTAGCCCCATCATCTCCAGATATTCAGCTTCCTCCTCACCTTCTATGACCTCTGTAGTAGCTCGGTCAAGAGCATCCACTGTTTTCCTTACAAAGTAAAAATGAGAAGAAAAATCTTCTGGTCTAGGAGGAGAGCCAAATTCTTGCTCTGGTGAGATCTTCAGTTCAATGGGCTCACCATCATCACCATCTGGTCCATCATAATCCCCATACTCCATCTCCTGGGAAAGGAGTTCAGAGGAAGAAATTGGTTTTTGAACCCTTGCAGGAGGGAGGGTAGGGGCAGGTACAAAGCCCTGTATTGCCTGAATGACCTTCATGGCCTGGGCAATCTCCTTCGCAGTTGGCAGGCTGTGAGGCACAGAAGAAACCCCTTTAGGTTTTTCCTGGGCTTTGACGTGCTTTGTTTTTTTGGTTTTCTTGGAGGGGCCCGGAGAGTCAGCCGGACCACCCATCCTTTTTAAGATGCCTGTGTTTTTGCAGCCTCAATACCTCTCTTTGCTGCCTCCTCTAGGTCAGTTGCCATAGGACAGGGAACTGACTTGGCAATCTCAATCACTGTGGACCATAGGTCTTTCTGATACCTGGCCACATATAACATGTAGGTGGCTTGTCTAATAGCCAGAGAAGATGCCAGATATATTTGCTTCTTAAGGGATTTATGGAGTGGCAGCATTAACTTCTTTGAAGTTGGCACGTCCATCATCTCCCTGTAATCTTCTTCCTCCTCCTCCTCCTCATCCTCAATGGATTCCTCAGTAGGGAGGTCCAAAGTTTGAGCAGTTTGCTTCATAAACGTAAAATATGAAGAAAAGTCCTCAGTTCCCTTGTCAGGGAAATCTGGTCTGTGAGGATCTGGGGAAACCTCTGGGTCAACTGGTTCCCCAAAAGCCTCATCATCCTGTTCTTCTTCCTCCTCCTCTACTACTTCCAGTTGTTCCCTGCTAAGGTCTGTTAAGCCTGGGGCTTGGTGAGAACCAGGCATTTAAACTGTTACCGGTTGCTTCCCAACCAGAACTGGGATTCGCAGGGACTGAATAATTCTAATTGTGTTAGCAATGTCCTCTGCCGAAGGAGCCGCAGGCTTCCTCAATTGTGGTTCCTGATGTTTTTCCTTTTGTTTCTTCTTAACCGCAATGGCTGGTTCAGCAGTTCTGCAGGAAAAACTATCGCCTCTTTCAGAGGACAGTTCCTCCAGTTCATTTTGAAGAGGAACCAATTTTTCAATGGCTGGGTCAGCAGCCTTTTCAGACATTTTCTCTGGCAGCCTCTTCAACAGTCTATCAACTGTTGATTGAGGAAACTGCTTGCAGATCTCACAGACTGTTTTGAGGTGTTCAAACCCCAGAAAGAAGAGACAATTTAAATGTGGATCTGCCTTGGCAAAGGGTTCCCTGCACTCGGTACAGTGCTGGAAACCTGTAGGGCCCATTCTCTTCTTGGCTTTCTGTGACATAACCCAGAAGAAAACCCCACTTACAGAAAAAAAAAACTCTGTAAAACTTATATATACTGTATATATATGTATAAATATATATTTTTTTTTTTTTTTATCACCTGCACTAACCGATAGAAAGAAAAAATGACTCACCTTAGTAATCTTGTTTCTTCTAAGAGAATCTTACTGTATTCTGACTTATGCAGTATGGTCTTACCATAGGACTACCCCGGAGCCGAAATGGTTAATAGAACCTATGCAAATTATGGAATGCTAGGCTCAAGCTCGGTTTTCAAATCACTGTCCCTGGTAAACAACTCTAAACCGTCAGATTCTTATGAAGCATACACTAAGAAAATTCTGGACAATATAATAATAATATTAATAACAATAAGAATAGGAACAACAACCCTCCCTAATAATTTAAAAGAAAAAGACTTGAGGAATTATTCTTCATTCTGAAAACTTGCCAAATGGCATCACCAAGACTCAGGTCACAGATGCCCAAAAACAAGTTCATCTATACCGCCAGGTTTGCAACCACTCTACCACAGCAGTAGTGCAGTGACCATATATTTCTAGCTGAGGAGGAAGGAAGGAAGGGAGCTCAGAATACAGTAAGATTCCCTTAGAAGAAACAAGATTACTAAGGTGAGTAATTTTTTCTTCAAACCCCAGGAAATCTTACTGTATTATGATTTATGCAGATTACCAAGCAGTGCCTTTGGAGGTGCGCCTACAACCTATTTAGGAAACAGGCTCTGCAGGACTGCTGTGCCAAGCCTGGCATCTCCTCTGGCTTGGATATCCAAACAATAATGTTTGGTAAATGTGTTAACTGTCTTCCAGGTTGCAGCTTTGCAAATGTCCACAGGGGAATATCTCTAGCAGCTGCTATAGAAGCTGCAGTACCTCTAGCTGAATGAGCCCTGAGGCCTGCAGGTGGTTGCTTATCCACCTTGCTAGTGTATAGCAAAACTGAATACAAGCCACAATCCATCTTGCACTAGATCGTTTTGTGGCAGGCTTCCTTCTTCCCACCTCTCCATAAGTAAGGAAGAGTTGGGACTGATCCTGTCTGTGACCCTTTGTGTGGACACGATATTAACCGACTACCCTTTTTACATCTAGACTATGCAGCCTGCGCTCACCTGAGGTGGCATGGTCTGTAAAGAAGACTCGCAAAGTAATAGATTGGTTGAGGTAGAACTCTGATACCACCTTGGGCAGAAATGTTCTGTTAGTCCTAAGGACTACCTTGTCTCTATGGACAGCAATGTAACCAGGCTCTGTAGATAATGCCTGGAGCTCACTGATCATTCTGGCAGAAATAATGGCTACTAGAAAGACTGTTTTTCAAGTCACATATTTGAGGTCTACTGTGGATATGGGCTCAAAATGGGTCTGCATAAGCTGTGCAGTGCAAATATTTAGATCTCACAAGGGGGTAGGGCTCCCTATGTGGTGGATGCAAATGTAGTAACCCTTTAAAAAACATTTTGAACACTGGTTTTGAAGCCAAGGAAGATGTCTTACCTGCTGATAGATAAGCTGAGACAGCTGCCAGGTGTACTTTCAAAGTGGAAACAGTTAAACCAGTCGAGTGCAAATGGGCCATATAATCCAGGACTATAGAGAGATTAGCCTGGGTGTGGTCCAAGTCCTTGTCCTGACACCAAAAGAAAAATCTTTTCCATTTAGAGGCATAGGTTTGTTTGGTGGAAGGCTTTCTGGAGACTCTCAGTATATCCATGACTGCCTCTGAGAGATGCAGGTTTGCATACTCTAAGTCCTCAAGAACCATGCTTTGAGTGTGAGGGACAACAGGTTGGGGTACATGATCCTGCCCTGAGAGGATGACAGTAGGTTGTACCTCCTGGGGAGACTGATTGGCTTGGTTACTGACAATGATATGAGCATGGAGTACCAAGGTTGCCTGGCCCAATCTGGGGCAATGAGGATCACTGAAGCTGGTTGAAGCCTGAGTTTGATTAGTACTTTCAGTAACAGAGGAAAGGGAGGAAAAGCATACAGGAACCTCCCTGTCCAATCCAGCAGGAGTGCATCCAGAGGAATTGTGCCCCTGAAAGGGGGCCTGCAGCAATACTGAGAGCGCTGGTGATTGTCTGGGGCTGCAAACTGATCCACCTCTGGGGTACCCCATCTCTTGAAAATGGTCTGTAAGACCTGTTTGTTCAGTGACCACTTGTGGTGGTTCTGGTTTATTCTGCTGAGAGCATCCGCTAAGACGTTGTCTTTGCCTGGCAGGTGGACAGCTGAGAGGGATACAATTAGGGAGTATGCCAATGTCCAAATTTTCATTGCCTCTGTGCACAGAGGAGTTGACCTTGTGCCCCCTTGTTTGTTTATGTAGTACATGGTGGTTGTGTTGTCGGTTCTGACTTGTACTACCTTCCCCTTGATCTGAATGGCAAATGACTGAAGAGCCAAAAGAACTGCTCTGAGTTCCAACAGGTTGATATGCATGAGAGATTCCTGTTTTGTCCATAGACCGTGAGCAGTGTGGTCCACCAGATGTGCTCTCCACCCCAGCAGGGATGCATCTGTGGTTAGCACCAGGGAAGGGACCTGTTGCAGAAAGGGTACTTTTTGCCTGAGGTTGCTCCTTTCTTGCCACTACTGCAGGGCTTGAAGAAGAGTGGATGTCACTGGCACTAACTTTGAAAGAGAGTCCCACTTTTGGGACCAGTGTTCCCTTAGGTGAAATTGGATGTCTCTCATCTGGAACCTTGAGGCTGACACGGTAGCTGTGGAGGCTGCCACGTGGCCTAACAACTGTAGGAAGTGCCTTGCTGGCCCGGAGACATGAAGTGTGAAGGAACTGGCTACATGGATAAGGTTGCCCACTTTGTCTTGGGGTAGGCAAGCCATTCCCTTTTTGTGTCCAGTTCCGACTCTATGAACTTTAGAAGCCGAACTGGTTCTAGTACAGACTTTTTGTGGTTCACTAAGAACCCGAGAGAGCAGAGAGTGTTTTGTGTTATTGACAGAGCCTCTCTCACTTGCTGGTTTGAATGGCCTACTATAAGCCAGTCATCTAGATAGGGGAACACTGTCACCCCTTGACACCTCAGGTGTGTCACTGCCACAGCCAGGCACTCTGTGAACACCTTCGGAGCAGATGTCAGACCGAAAGGCACTGTCCTGATTTGGTAATGACCAGATGATAGCCTCAATCTGAGGTAGTTTCTGTGTGACCTTCTGATTGGGATGTGAAAATAGGTGTCTTTGAGATCTAAGGATACTAACCAATCCCCCTGCCTTAGAGTAAGAAGTATGGTAGCTAGGATGACCATTCTGAATTTTGGTTTTGTCAGATGCTTGTTTAAGTATCTGAGGTCCAGGAAGGGTCACCACTCCCTTTGTTGTGAGGAAGTACCTGGAATACAGCCCCTTCCCTTTTTGGGAAAAAGGGACTGATTCCACTGCATTTAACAGCAGTAGACATGAAACTTCCATCTTCAGCAAAGCTGTTTCTGAGGGGGAGGAGGATTTGATGGCTCTTGACCTCAGCTGTGGCAAGGCATTGAAGCTGAGAACAAGTCCCAGACCCACTACTTCCAGGACCCACTTGTCTGTGGTAATGTCCTCCCCACTCCTGGAAGTAATGGACCAGCCTGCCCCCTACCAGAATTGGGGAGGCGACCCTAGCAGTCCCTTCAGGGAGTCTGCTTGGACTGAGCTACAGGCTGAACAGAGGGGCTAGTGCGGCCATTACCCCTCCTACCCCTACCCCCGAAGTATCCCCTGGGCTGGTACTGGGGAAAAACTTGAGGCTGGAAAAAAGGCCTGTAAGGAGTTCTACCCTTGCATGGTGCTGTTGGGGGTTGGCAGCCCTCTCCTTAGCTGCTGCACTTTTATAGGTCGCCTTGTACTCGTCCATTTTTTTCATATATGCCTCTGTTTGTTCCCCAAAGAGAGACACAGGGTCGCAAGGGAAATCCATTGCCTTATTCTGAGTATCTTGAGTCAGGTTTGTAGTCCTGAGCCAGGCAAACCTCCTCAAAGATACAGAAGATGCCATTTGTCTGGATGCAGTAACATTAACATCCACTGTCATCCTGAATTGAGTTTTAGAGGCTTCAGTGCCAATAGCTTCCTCCAGGTCAGCAGCCATGGGAGGAGGGGCTGCCTTTGCAAATTCCAGGACTGTGGACCACATGTTCTTTTGGTACCTGGCTATGTATGCCATATAAGTTGCTTGTCTTATAGCCAGGGAAGATCCTAAATAAATTTTCTTTGCGATGGAATCCACCCTCCTAGAATCTTTTTCTGGGGGTGGTAAGCCAGAGGGATGCCATCTTTGTCACAAGCTGCAGCCTGTACCACTCCTTCATGACTGGGATGTCCAAAAAGAAATCTGCCCCAGTCTTGGCCACCCAGTACTTTCTGTCAGCCTTCCTGTCTGTGGGAAGAACAGAAGTAGGGTTTTGCAGTACCTTCATGGTCTGCTTTTTTAATGATTTGTGAAGATGAAGGAGCAACCTCTTTGATGGTGGGACATCCATTATTTCTTTATAATCCTCTTCCTCCTCATCCTCAATATCTTCCTGGGATGGGAGGTTGAGAGACTGAGCCACCTGCTTCATGAAAGCAAAATATGAAGTAAAATCCTCAGTTCCCTTATCAGGGGATTCTGGCCTATGAGGATCAGGGGAAATATCAGGATCGATAAGTTCCCCATAATCCTCATCTATATCATCATCAGGCTCCATGACAAAATCATCGTCCCCAAAACGATCCCCACCTTGGTCGGTTAAACAGTGGGTTGACTGTGAACCGGGAGTTTGGGTTACCGGTTGCTTCCCAACCGGGACCGGGGACTGCAGAGACTGAATTATTTTAATCGCGTTAGCGATCTCCTCAGCAGAAGGAACCATGGTTTGTTTTGGTTGCAGTTCCTGGTGCCTTTCCTTCCTCTTCTTTTTTATTGCGACGACCTGTTCAGCAGCCTTTTCAGTGGTATGCTTTTTAGCAGAGCTATCACCCTCCCCCAGTTCATCTGGTTGCTCGGCGGCTGGGTTAGCAGCCCTTTCAGCCATTTTTTCCCTCAGTCTTTTCAATCTCCTATCAAGAGTAGACTGAGGAAAATTAGAAAAAATTTCGCAATCTGTCTGCAAGTGGTCAGACCCCAGACAGAATAAACACACTAAATGAGGATCTGCTTTAGCAAACGGTTCCCTGCACTCGGTACAGTGCTGGAAACCAGTGGGTCCAGTTTTCTGTTTTGGCTTCTGTGACATAATCCAGTTACAGAAGACAAAATAAAGAAATCTCTTTCTTTTTTTTTTTTGTTAAACCTAACACAGGAAAAACCAGGAGTTATCCTGGGTTTAAAAATTTGACAAGAGCAGGAGCTACCCCGGTTGAAACTGACCCACTAAACCAGGAGTTACCATGGTAAAGTTTCACTAACCTACTAATACCGAATCAGAGGGAAATTTAACTAAAATTATGAACAAATGACAAAAATAAGGAAGGGATGTGTGTTTTCTCCCAGTTAAGGAACCAGGGGGAAAAAATGACTACTTACCCCAAACACTAAAAATCTAAACAAATACTAACTGAAAACTAAAGGACAGTGAAAAGAATACCAATTAAAATAATTTTACTAGTAAAATAACCGAGAAGAAAAAATTACTTACCATAGTAATCTTCTTTCTTCCCAGTGATGCTCAGATATTCATAACTTTGTGCAGTCAGCCTGGTGGGTTGGACTGCCCGGAGAGATGGAACACATGCAAATGATGGAATTCTTTGCACGTGAGCATCTTTCAAATACTGCCTCTGCCAACTGTAGTGTTCTAAGCCCTTCAGATTTGTAAGAAGCCTGGAAGTCAGGCATTATGAAAAAATCTGACAACTAATTAATTAAAACATTTTTTAGGATTACCCTAATAAAACAATTTATTCCAAAAAACCTCCAAGGGAAGGACTGTATCTATAATAATGGTGTTCACCAGACAGCGAGAAAACTATTAAGAGAGACAGAAAACTCTGTTAAAATCTATCTAGCATAAAGAATTGTACCCAGAAGGGTATGGCTATGTGGCACTAGCATGCAGAATGCAGAGGCTGAAGTTCTGGAAGGGGGAGGATGGAAGGGAATTATGAATATCTGAGCATCACTGGGAAGAAAGAAGATCACTATGGTAAGTCATTTTTCTTCTAACCTCAGTAATGCTCAGAATATTCATAACTTTGTGCAGACTACAAGCAGTACCCCTGGAGGTGGGCACAGAATTTATTTTGAAACAGACTTTACAGGACTGCTGTGCCAAACCTGGCATCACTTTGGAGAAAACATCCAAATTGTAATGCATTTGTAAGGTGTGTACTGATTTCCAAGTAGCTGCTTTACAAATGTCCAATAATGGCACCTCCTAGCAGCTGCAAGGATGGCAGCTATTCATTATTGAGTGAGCCCTCAGCCAGCTGCAGGCCTCACTACCTGCTTCAGTGTAGCAGAATTGAATACACTGGACAATCCACCAAAAAATGGATCTTTTTTGAGGCTGGTTTGCCCATTCTGACATCCCATATGTAAGGAAAAGTTGTTTCTTGTCTTGCCTATGGCCTTTAGTAGCTGTCATGTAGTAGTCTGAGAGCTCTTTTCATCATCCAGACTGTAAAGCGTTCTTTTCACCAGAGCTTGTATGGTCTGTGAAGAAGAGAGAGGAGAGTGATTGACTGGTTCAGATGAAAATCTGAAACAACCTTAGGAAGGAATTGTCTGTCTGTTCTGAGGACTACCTTATCCTGTGGAAGGAATGTAGTCTTGGTCAACACAGAGCACCCAAAAGCTCACTGATTCTTCTTGCCCAGAATGGTAATTGACTAGGAAAACTGTTTTCCAGGTAGCATTTTAAATGAGCTGTAGCCATGGGCTCAAAAGTACCGCATCAATCTGGCTAACACATTTATTAAGATCCCAAGCGCGCACATTGATGCCCTGTAGGAGGGTGCAAATCTATCAGGCCTTTAAAAATCTTTTGAAAATGTGATCTGATGCTACAGACACCTTTATCTAGCAGAAGGTATGCAGATACTGCTGCAAGGTGAACCCTTAGAGAACTGGGTTTGTAGACCTTGTGAATGAAAGTGAGTCAGATAATCAACACCACTAAAGACTCCCGCACTGATTTGGGGGGAGAAGTTTCTCAGGAGAGCACCAGAAAGAGAATCTTTTCACTTGGCAAGAATAAGTTTTCTTAGTGGAAGGCTCCTGTACTCAAGATGTTGAATACAGCTTCAGAAGGGTTCAAATCAATATACTCCAGTTCCTCAAAGGCCATGTCTTGAGGTGGAGAAACCTGAGATTTAGGAACAGCAATGTTCCCCTGATTGGAAGGTCAGGCGATTGTGCCTGAGAGGCAAACATTGGCTTGCTCACTGCATGGAGAGCAGAAGAGTACCATGGCTGCCTGGGCCAATCTGGAGCTATCAAGATCAGGGAAGCTGAGAGGATCTGAGCTTCAGCAGTACCCTGAAAACCAGAGGAAAAGGGGGAAAGGCATAGAGAAACTTGCCTGACTAGTACAGTACCAGGGCTTGTGCCCTGTGCTGGTGGCCTGCAACAATACTGAGGCAACTAGTGGTTCTGGTGGGATGCGAACAAGTTATCTCGGGAACCCCACACCGTGAAAAAATTACCACCACCACCTGCATGTCAGGTTGTCCATTCATGATGGGACTGATTGATTTGACTCAGTGTGTCTGCCAAAGATATTGTCCTTTCCTGGCAAATGGATGAAACACAGGGACACCTTTCCACAGAAAATATGCCAGTCCAAATTTTCATGGCTTCTGTGCATAGGGGACCTGATCTAAATTGCCACCCTCTCGTTTATGTAATACATAGTGGTGGTATTGTCTGTTCTGACTTGTACCACCTTGCCCATCACCCATGAGAAAACTTTGTGACAGCCATACTGCTCAGAGTTCCAGCAATTTTATACTGGAGGGACTCTACCTCTGACCAGGTACCCAGAGTTGTGTGCTCCCCTAGATGGGCACCCCAGCCCAGAAGGATGCATCTGTTTGAGGGACTAGTGAAGGATCCCCTTCTGGAGGACTCCTTGCCTTAGGTTAGTTCCTTTTTCCACCACAAGAGGGCTTGTAACAGAGGCCTTGTCACTGGAATGAGTTTTGAAAATGGATCTTTTTTCTGACTCCAATGATTCCTGAGGTGAAACTGGATGTCTCTCATGTGAACCCTGCACTGTGCCTGTGGATGCAGCCATATGACCCAAGAGCTGCAGGAATTGCCTGGCTGTTTTTTGCCTGTGCAACTTGAAGGAATTTGCTATGGCCTGAAGGCTTTTCACCCTGTCTAGTGGCAAAAGGCCCTGGCCTGTGAGAGATACGATCCCTGCCCCTATGAACTGTAAAGTCTGTGTAGGGTGAAGACAGATTTTTCTGTTTACTATGAGCAAGGATTCCAGAAGATCCTGTGTGAGCTTTAGAGGTTGTGACTTGTTCTGGTGACTTGCCCACCACCAGCCAGTCGTCCAGGTATGGAAACAGTCACTCCTGTCTTTGAAGAAATGCCACCACAGCTGCTAGGCATTTGTAAACACCCTTGGTGCTAAGGAAAGGCCAAAGGGCAGGGGTTACGAACCAGACAATGACCTGAAGGAGTCTGAATCTGAGATATTTCTGAAAGATTCTTTTATAGGGATGTGGAAATAATCGTCCTTATAGGTCAGAGATGCCAGCCAGTCCCTTTTTGGATTGTTGGCAGAATCTGAGCCAAAGTCACCATTTGAACTTTTGGCTTTTTCAGGTGCTTGTTTAAAGCTCTGAGAGCCAAAATTGGCGCCACTCCCCATTTTTCTTTGTTGTTAGGGAAGTATCTGGGGTAAAACCTCTTCCTCTCAGGGTTGTAGGGACTAGTTCTCTGCACAGAGCTGGCAGCTTCAAGAATCTCTGCCTCTAGCAACAAAATTTGTGCTAGAGGTGGGAGATGGAAACCCTGTTTTTTTGAGGAAGGAATTTGAAGTCCAGAGACAGACCTTTCACTACCTCCAACACCCATTTGTCTGTGGTGATGGTTGACCAGAGGGGAGAAATGGGACAGTCTGCCTCCAACAGGTAGGCAGAAAGGCGGCCTGCATCTCGGGTTCTGTTTAAGCTGGGGTTGAGGTTGTGCCTGGGCCCTCGCCTAGAGCCCCTTCTACCCCTACCCCTTAAAAGTAGCCTGTGAAGGTACTGCTGGTATGAGGCATGGCTACTGGCTGGAAAAAGGGTCTTGACAAGAAAGAGCGACCCCCTAGCCCCTCTTCCATAGGGCCTGGTGGATGAAGAAGCTCTGTCTCTACCAGAGTTATTTCTATCAAGTAACCTTATATTCATCCACCTTTTTCATATAGGCCACTGTGGAGTCCCAAAGAGCGCATTCCTTCTATTGGAAAATCCAGGGCCTTTGACTGGGTATCCTGGTGAGGTTTGTAGCCCTAAGCCAAGCAAACCTCCTCTGAGCCACTGTGTTAGCCATCCATCTGGCTGCAGTGTCATTCAGATCAGCAGCCATTTGGAATTGGTACTTGGCGCCTCTAGCCCAAACCTGGCAGTTTCAGCCCAGGTCATCTGACAACAAGGTGGAGCGGCCTTCATGGACATACACAGGTCTCGAGAATGCACAGACCCCGATACTGTGCAGCATAAGCTTGGAAAGTAGCCTGTCTCATGGCCAGTGAGGCTGACAAATAACCTTTTTTTGGCCATACTGTCAATTTTCTGGATTCCTTGTCCGGTGGGTGTGAGGACAGAGGGACTTCAGCTTTATCACAGGCAACTTGCTGTGACATGCCTTGATGGTCAGGATAGGAGAAGAGAGTCAACTCCTCCCAATCCAGCTGGTATTTTTATCTATTCTCTTGTCAATTGGAGGAAATAGAATGGGGTCTGCAGGGGTTTCATAGCATCCTTCTTGAAAAAGTTATATACTGGGAGGAGGAGGGCCTTTGTGGGTATTAGACCCACTGTTATTAAGGTACTCAGTCTCCCCTTCATTTTCCACTTGTTCTGTTGATGGCAATATCTAAAAGGTCTGCCATTTCCTTATGAAGGAAAATGGGGAAAACCCTCAGACACCCTGGGAATGAGCAAATTCCTGCTCAGAGGACACCTCTGGAGGGATAGGTTCATCCTCCTCATAAAAGGCTCTCATCCTCTTCAAAGTAGTGTTGCTCCGGAGCAGAGGGCAACAGAGCAGCAGCAACCTGGGGACACTGTGAAGGGGCTGAGGGATGATGCCCTGCAGAGCCTGAATAATTTTAAACGCCTGAGCTATCTCCTGAGCTGAAGGCATTACAGGCAGCTGCGTAGAAGTCCCTGGTTTAGCAGGAGAGGGTTCTGCATGCTTGAGTTTCTTTAATTTCTTTGAGGGAACCAGACAGTCAGCTGGTTCTTTCCCTCTTTTTGCCCCTTTTTCACCCATATCAGGAGCAGGGGTAGTAGCACTTGTGGCTTCAACCACAACAGACTGGGGTGTCAGCTGGTCAGAGCCTGAGGGACCTCTAGGAAACTTTTTATTAAGCCGTTCAAGGCGCTTTTCAACAGTTTTTTCTGGGAAAGTTTTACATATCTCACATTCCTGGTCCAAATGTTCAAAACCCAGACAAGCTACACATAAAGTGTGCTTGTCTGCCTTGGCAAACACATCTCCACACTTTAAACAGTTTTTAAACCCGGACTCCCCGGTTCTCTTCTTAGGTTTCTCAGTCATGGTGAAAAGCAAGAGGAAAAACCCCAACCACTAAATACTAAATGCTGTTGCAGTTATTTAAACAGCTTAAAAAGTTTTTTTTTTTTTTTTTGCGGTCAGTTCCGGAACCGATAGGTAACCGAAGGAACCAAGAGAGGAGATGAAATGTGAACCGGTTCAGCGGTTCTGTAACTGATAAAAAGCGGTTACAACTAAAGTTTATAAGGACCAAAAATTAGCAATAATGTATAGGTTCTTTAGCCAGAGAACTGAAATAAAGTTAAACTAACTCGGATCCCTAACGGTTATGCCGAACCGTGAGGAACCGAGAAAAACAACTATTTAAATAATAAACTAGATGTAAACTAACAATCAGTAGAGGCAGTAAAAGAAACTAAATATACTAATGGTTTTGGTGATTTTTTCTATCTTCTTCACGCGAAAGAGGGTGACAGAGACTCTGAGCGACCAGACTTTCAGATGGAGAGAAAAATCTGAAGGGCTTAGAACACTGCAGTTGGTAGAGGCAGTATTTGAAAGATGCTCACGTACAAAGAATTCCATCATTTGCATGTGTTCCATCTCTCCGGGCAGTCCAACCCACCAGGTTGACTGCACAAAGTTATGAATATTCTGAGCATTACTGGGGTTAGAAGAAAAAATTACTCACCTTAGTAATGTTTCTTCTAATGGAGTCTTGCTATATTATGACAGATGCAGTTTGTCCCACCTTTAGAACTGCTCCGGAGGTGAAAGAGTTAACTTCCATGCAGTGCATGGAACTTCAAAGCTATGAGCTCGGTTAGAAGAAGCTCTGTCAGGGTGATTTCAAGCGAAACTGTCAGATTTACGACAAAACTCACTAAGGCTCTGTGTGGAAGCTGTAACCTACACTAGCCAACTGGCTACTAAAATATTCACATTTTCCTGGTCCCAACACCAAGACTCAAGTCAGGGACCAGAAACAATAAGATAAAATAAATAAATAAAACACAACACCCAAACATAAAAGGGGCATCAATAAGTGCCAACAGTGGACTGCCCACCCCATACCCGAAGTAGAAGTTCTGAGAGGGGCAGGCTGGGGGAGGTCATAATATAGCAAAACTCCATTAGAAGAAACAACATTACTAAGGTGAGTAAATTTTTCTTCAAACAACATGAAGTATTGCTATATTATGACAGATGCAGACTACACAGCAGTACCTCCATGGAGGAGGGACAGAACCTACTTAGGAATAGGCTCTGAAACACGGCTGTGCAACCGAACATCCTCCTGGCCTGGATATCCAGGAGTAATGCTTGGTGAAAGTGTGTACTGTTTTCCAAGTAGCTGCTTGACATATCTCCACGATAGGGATGTCTCTGGCAGCAGCTAGAGATGCAGCTGTATCTCTGGTAGAGTGAGCCCTCAGGCCTGAGGGGAACCTTACCCAGTTTTTGATAGCAAAATTGATACAAGAGACAATCCACCTGGCAATGGATCTCTTAGTGGCAGGTCTCCTTTCCCAACCTCACCATAAGTGAGAAATAGTTGAGGAGTCAAACCTGTGACCCTTGGTACGCTCTATGTAGTAACTTAGGCCCTCTTAACATCTAAGCTGTGCAGCCTCCTCTCACCAGAAGAGGAATGGTCATGAGAAGAACACTGGAAGTGAAATAGATTGGTTAAGGTGGAAATCCGAAACCACCTTAGGCAAAAACTTCCTGTTAGTCCTGAGGACTACCTTATCCCTGTGAAAGGAAATAAAGTCAGTCTCCACTGATAAAGCCTGTAACTCACTTATGCGCCTGGCAGAAGTGATGGCTACTAGAAATACAGTTTTCCAAGTCAAATACTTAAGCTCTGCCGAAGACAGAGGCTCAAAGTGGGGTTGCATCAGCTGAGCAATGCAAACATTAAGATCCCAAGCAGGGGCAGGGTCCCTGAATAGAGGATTGGTATGAAGCAATCCCTTAAAAAACTTGGAAAATACAGGGTGAGCACAAAGAGAAGAGGGCTTCCCTGCTGAAATGAAAGCAGAGACAGCTGCCAAATGCACTTTCAGGGTAGCTGGTCTCAGTCCCAAAGAATTAAGATGGGCCATATAATCCAAAACAGTGGGTAAATCAGCAGATTCCGGGAAATATGCTTCCCAGAACACCATATGGAAAACCTTTCCACTTGGAGTTATAGGTAGCCCTGGTGGAAGCTTCCTAGAAGCTTTCAAGATTTCAGAACACCGTGAGAAAGTTGTAGATCAGCAACTCTAACTCCTCAAGAACCAGGCCTTGAGATTGAGGGATTTGAGATTCAGATACCAGACTCTCCCTGAGCACAGGTTAACAGATTGTGGTTCCTGGGAGACACAGGGGAAGATGGACTGCTAAGGACAGAAGGAGTGGGTACCAGGGCTGCCTGGCCCAGTCTGGAGCAATCAGGATCATCTTGCAGGGCTGAGACCTGATTTTGACTAGCACCTTCAACAGGAGAGGGAAGTGGGGGAAAGCATACAGAAACTTCCCTTCCCAATCGAGGAGAAAGGCATTCAGGGGGACTGAGCCCAACACTGGGGGCCTGCAACAAAAAAGTGGAAGCTGATGATTGTCTGGGGCTGCAAAAAGATCTATCTGAGGAGTGCCCCATCTGGCAAAAACTATTCCCAGTACTAGGGGATCCAGTGACCATTCGTGATGGCCCTGGGAAGTCCTGCTGAGAGCATCTGCCAGGACATTGTCCTTGCCTGGGAGGTGAACTGCTATGAGGGAAGTGTTCAGGAATAGCCAGAGACCACAATCATCGCCTCGGTGCACAAGGCCGAAGACCGAGTGCCCCCTTGTTTGTTGATGTACCACATTGTAGTGGTGTTGTCTGTTCTGACCTGTACCACCTTGTTCTGAACAGATGCAGAAAAACCTGAAGTGCTAGAAAAACAGCTCTGAGTTCCAACAGATTGATGTGGAGCAGAGATTCCTGAGGGGACCATAACCCCTGGGTGGAGAGGTCGCCCATGTGAGCTCCCAATCCCAAGAGGGACGCATCTGTAGTAAGGGTCAAGGAGTGGGACAGAGGGATGAAAGGCACCCCTTGTCTCAGATTGCTCTGATCCTGCCACCACTGAAGGGCCTGGATCAGGGTTCGAGTCACTGGGATTAACTTGGATAGGGGATCTCTTCTTTGAGACCAGAAGGCTCTCAAATGGAACTGAATGTCCCTCATCTGAAATCTTGCTCCTTGTACTACAGCTGTGGAAGCAGCCATGTGTCCTAGGAGCTGCAGGAAATGCCTTGCTGGTCGAGAGACCTGCAGAGTGAAGGACGAGCCAGGGCCACCAAGGTCCTTACCCTTTCTAGGGGAATGAAGGCTCTGGCCTGCTTTGTGTCCAGTTCTGCGCCTATAAAGGTGAGTACCTGGACAGGTTCCAGAACTGACTTTGGAAGACTGAGAAGAAAGCCCAGAGAGGTAAGCAGCTGCTGGGTAACCAGCAGGTGTGATTTGACCTGGTCTGGAGACTGGCCCACAATGAGCCAGTCGTCCAGGTAGGGAAAGATAGCAATCTTTTGCCTTCTTAGATGAGCAACTGCTACTGCCAGACATTTTGTGAATACCCTTGGGGCAGAGGTAAGGCCGAAGGGCATTGCTCTGAACTGATAATGGCCTGAGGGCAGTTCGAATCTGAGGTACTTTCGATGGGAGCTTCTGATAAGAACATGGAAGTAGGCATCCTTGAGGTCCAAGGAAGCTAGCCAGTCCCTGGCCTTAGGGAGGTAAAATCATTCCCAGAGTCACCATTTTGAATTTTGGTTTTAAAAGGTGCTTGTTCAGATATCTTAGGTCCAGGATGGGCCGCCACTCTCCTGTCTTTTGGGGTAAGGGAAGTACCTGGAGTACAGACTCTTGCCCTGGTGTAGGGAGAAACCTTTCTACAGCTCTGAGAGCCAGGAGGGTTGAGACTTCTGTTTCCAAAGCAAGAGTCTCTAAAGGTTTGCAGGTGGAAAGGATCTGGCTCTCATCTTTGGAAATTTTTGAAGCTGAGAACCAGACCCTGGCTCACTACTTCCAGGACCCACCTGTCTGATGTTAAAGACTCCCAGTCCTGGACGAAGTAAGCCAGCTAGCCTGCCCTACAGGTAATGGAGAGCCGACCTGGGCATCCCATCAGGGTGCCTGTTTGGCAGGGCTTTAGGCTGAGGGTGGGAGCAGGCCTGCCTGTGCCCGTCTGCCTCTCCCTCTGAAGAACCCCTCTGAACATAGGCTGAAGAGGAGGCCTGGGTCTGGTGAAAAGGCCTGCCCCTACCCCTGGGGGCTGCCTCTGAGGAGTGGCTTGCCGCTCCTTGGCTTGTGCAATTCTATAAGTGGTTCTATATTCATCCATTTTTCATATAATTCTCTGTCTGCTCCCCAAACAGAGAATTTCCCACACAGGAAAATCCATAGCCTTAGACTGGGTATCCTGTGACAAGTAGTACACCTGAGCCAGGCCAATCTACGAAAAGCCACAGATGTAGCCATGACTCTAGAGGATACATCATTAGAATCCACTGCAGCATGGAATTGCACCTTAGATGCCTCAATACCATCAACAGCCACCTGCTCCAGCTCCTTTGCAAGCTGGCCAGGGGCCTGTTTGGCTAAGGCCATGACAGTATCCCATCTAGATTTTTGGTATCTCGCAACATAAGCCATATAGTTTGCTTGTTTGAGTCCCAAAGACGCTGCCATGTACTGTTTTTTGGCCATGGCATCAATCTTCCTGGAGTCCCTGTCAGGAGGACGTGAAGCCAGGGGAATATTAGCTTTATCACAGGCTGCAGGCTGAACTACCCAACATGACTGCATTGCTGTGAAAGAAATTCTGTATCAGGACCTGACAAAGTGTACCTCCTGTCCATCTTTTTATCCACAGGAGGCACAGAATTAGGAGCTTTTAAAATTTTTATTGTTTGTTTCCTAAAAGATTTATGTAAAGGGATAGACAATCTCCTGGACTCTGGGATATCCATCATCTCTACAAAGTCAGGCTCCTCTTGCTCATCCAAAGCCTCCTCTAAATGAAGCTGGAGGGTTTCAGCAACTTTTTTATGAAACAGAAAAATGAGAAGGGGACTCAGCAAGCCTAGGGGGAGATTCACCTAAAGGTCTGTCTGGGGAGATGTCCGGTTCAATGGGCACATCCAGACTTTCAAAGTCACATTCACACTGATCATAATCATCCTCCCCCTCCTCTGGTTCATAAAACTCTTCTATATCATATTCTTGAACCGGTGGAACCGACTGAACCGACCTTTTGCCAGATAGTGGCGGTTCGGAGGAAACCGGGGAAAGTGACTGGACAATCTGTATTGCCCTGGCTATCTCTGCAGCAGTTGGAGAAGGGACTTTGGACTCCACACCTGCTGACTTTCTAGTTCTCTTTGCTGGAACTGGCTCCTCAGAGTCAGCTTTACGTTGGCCCGAGGAAGTCTGGCCCTGGTCAGAGGGCACTCCCTCCGGTTCGGTTGGCACCGAACCGGGCTGGCCATCTGGGTCAGCGGACTTTTAGCCTCTCGTTCCCTGAGCCTATCAACTCTCTTATCTAGGGTAGCTGCAGGGAAATTCTTGCAAATCTGGCAGTCTGCATTGAGGTGGTCAAACCCCAGACAATAAACACATGTGGTGTGTGGGTCCAGCCTTGGCAAGCTTCCCACAGACACTACAGTCATTGAAGCCCAGTGGGCGGTTTTCTTTTGGGTTTCTCAGACATAATGCCAGCCTAACAAAAACTTGCCCTTTGATGGCAGTGCCAGGCAAGACACCCTTATCGGTTCCCAACACGTGTCACGGTCGTGGAAAAACCGTAATGAAATCTGTTTTTTAGAACGATAAGAACAAGGAATCAAGATTTCAACAAGCTTAAAAAGGCTTCAGAATAAAGTTTAAATAATTTGAGCGGTTCAAACCGAACCGATAAACATTTACAAGTTCCACACAGAAAACCTATCTATTACTTTACAATACCATAGATAGAGCTTGAACCGATCGGTTTATGGTTAAAATAAAGAATATCGCGTTGAATTTAACCGAGAAAAACACTTTAAACCGAGAAAATGAACCGAGCAGCAAGAAGAATCTCCGGAGCGACTGTTCAGTGAGGCGGAGTAAAGAATCTGACGGTTTCGGTTTGAAATCACCCTGACAGAGCTTCTCTAACCGAGCTCGCGCTCTAAGTTCCATGCACTGCATGGAAGTTAACTCTTTCACCTCCGGAGCAGTTCTAATGGTGGGACAAACTGCATCTGTCATAATATAGCAAGACTTCATGTTGTTTGAAAATAATGTTTTTTCAAGCGATGAAGGAGAGCTCTTCAGAGACGTCTTACTGAGGCAAGTGGAGTAAAGAATCTGATGGTTTAGAGTTGTTTACCAGGGACAGTGATTTGAAAACCGAGCTCGAGCCTAGCATTCCATAATTTGCATAGGTTCTATTAACAATTTCGGCTCCGGGGCAGTCCTATGGTGAGACTATACTGCATAAGTCAGAAAACAGTAAGATTTCCTGGGCTTTGAACCGAGAGTTACCCCGGTTGAATTCTTAACCAAAAAAATGACTGTACCAAGTCGGTACAGACAATTTAAATAAACTAGATTTTTAAGTAAAGAATGGGATAAAATTTAAAGATGCCCAGTTTCCTCCCAGTTAACACCAAGAGCATAAACCCTGGTAACTCACTGCTACTACACTAAATCTAAACAATTTCTACCTGAAAACTAAGGACAGCGTTTCAAATACCAAATAAAATAATAATTTTTTTTTTATTTATGCTCCTCCGGACAGCCCTCATCTGACTGACCCCCCACAGCCCCATCACCCGGAATTACCGGCACTTACCTCTGCCCAGCCTGGGAGCAGCGCCTACAGGGAGTCGGTCTTCAACCTGCTGCCAGCATTTTCTCCTCTTTTTTCTCCCAGGCGCCCCAAGGGTGGGGCAGCATGTGCACATGGAGGTCGCATACGCGCCGCCACAGCCCAGTCATGACCCTTTCCCCACCCATAGCCTAGTACCTGGGCACTCTCTAAGCCCATGCTGCCCTGGCCTCCACTAGCCGCCATCAGCCGAGATGCCGTGCCACCTCCTTGGAGAAGAAAGCCTGCCGGCCAGCAGCTCTATCCAGCTCCGCCCCCACCACTGCCGACCTCTGACGGACTGGGCTTATTCCCGAACCCAGGTCGCCAGCGTGCCGTGAGGTAAGGCATCCAGCCCCTCAACCCTAGCGCCACCTGGCTAGCATAAAATAACTTTTAACTGAGAAAACCGAGAAAAATAAAGATTTTCAAGTGATGAAAGGAGAGCTCCCCGGAGACATCTTACTGAGGCAAGCGGAGTAAAGAATCTGACAGTTTAGAACTGTTTACCAGGAACAGTGGCATTACATCATTTGCATAGGTTCTATTAACCATTTCGGCTCCAGGGCAGTCCTATGGTGAGACCATACTGCATAAGTCAGAATACAATAACATTTCCTGGGGTTTGAAACAGCACTTGGCATTGTCAAAATAAAAAGGAAAGGTCTTACATGTCGACCACGCCAAGAGCGCAGTTTAGCAGAACTGGAATGGACTAGGCCGATGATGCAAAGGAAATTCACGCTCCACAAACGAGGTCGTGCTCACCCGATGGCGGGAGAAGCAGAATTGGGATGGAGGAGTCGGCATTGGCTACTGGCCAAACCGCAAGTGCCACGCAGCGTGTCAGCCTCAAGGGTGGCACTATCACGGCATTGACTCCTTCTCTTACAAAGAACAAAATGCTCCCTCAGGGTCCTGATCCTTCAGCCAGAACCCACCAGTGATGAATGGTCAAGACTGACACAGATAAGATCTGATATTTAGCTGCTTCCACTCCATTTTTAACCAGCTCCCCCGGCTCAGCCGCTAGCTGGGAAGGGACTTTGCTGGCCAATTCTTGGACAGACTCCCATAAGGACATCTGGTACCTAGACACATAAGTTATGTAAGAGGCTTGCCTTATACATATCGAAGCCCCTAGGTACCCTTTTTTAGCCAGATAATCAATTTTCCTGGAGTCCTTCTCAGGAGTATGTGAGGACAAGAGGATGCATACTTTCTCACAAGCAGCAGCCTGTACCACTCCCTCATGACTGCAGTGGCTAAACAGAAATTCATTGCTGTTGCCAGTCAGGGAGCACCTCCTATCCATGTTCTTGCCTAAAGGGGGTAGGAAGTGGGAGTGTGGAGAATTTTTGTCTTTTCAAGGACTTATGGATGGGGATTAAAGGTCTCTTAGAAGCAGCCACATTCATCATCTCCACATAATCAGGCTCTTCTTCTTCCTCAGAGGCTTCCTGAACAGGGAGCTCTAAAGCCTCTGCTACCTTTTTTATAAAGACAAAATGGGAGGCATCCTCCCCAGAAGAGCGAGGCGGGGACTTAGGGTCCTGGTGATCCAGTGAAACCTCAGGTTAAGTGGGTTCACCAAATTCCTCCTTCTCTTCCTATTCTTGTTCACAAAAGGATTCAGTTCCAATGAACTGGAGGGAAAAGTAGCATCTGGTGTTTGAACCGGGGTTTGAGAGGCAGACCACTAACCCAGTTCGCCTGAACCTGTAGAGATTGTATAATATGAATGGCTTTCGCTATCTGTTCCGCGGTTGAAACCTCAACCATCTGTTTTTGTGGTTCCAAACCGGTTGTTTTTCTTTTCTTTTTAGCCACAGGCATTTCAAGGCCTGACTCAGCATCTATTTTCCCTGTGGAGGTCTTGCCCTGGTTAGAGGGGCACCTCCTCCGGTTCCACTGGTTTATCCTTCAAAGTGAACCGGACCAACCTTCAGTATCAGAAGATTTTTCAGCCATTCTCTCCTCAATCTATTCAATCACCTATCAAGCACAGACTGAGGGACATTTTTACAGATTTCACAATCTGCCTTATGGTTTTCAAACCCAAGGCAGAGAACACGAACGAGATGCGGATCAGCTTTGGCAAATGGTTCACCACACTCGGTACAATGTTGAAACCCAGTGAGACTGGTTCTTTTCTTGGATTTCTGTGACATAACAACAACAACTGAGAAGAAAAATTACTTACCATAGTCATCTTGTTTCTTCCCAGTGATACTCAGGTACTCATAACTTTCTGCAGTAAGCCTTCTAGGTATGACTGCCTGAAGAGAATAAAACACATGCAAATGACAGAATTCTTTGCATGCGAGAACTTTTCAAACACTACCTCTACTAACTGCCAGTGTTTTAAACCTCCTCAGATTTTCTAGGAGATGGAAAAAGCAGGCCCAAGAGGGTATAATTCTAAGATTGATTAATATAATTAGGATTCGAAAAAATCCAAAAATTATTACTAAACCACAGATCTACAACTGGAGGGGGAACAACAGAATTAAGAAACACATGAGAAAATGTCAGAAATACCCCCAAAGAGGTACAAATAAACCCTGTTTACTAAAACCATAACTAGATGCAGAGATTATGCACCTAAAGGGGTATACTCTGTTCTGGTGGCACAGCATGCAGAGCACAGAGGCTAAAGTTCTGGAAGGATAGGTAGGGTGGGAAGTTATGAATACCTGAGTA
The DNA here is from genome assembly GCA_016271365.2 of Neoceratodus forsteri. Classification (NCBI taxonomy): domain Eukaryota; kingdom Metazoa; phylum Chordata; order Ceratodontiformes; family Ceratodontidae; genus Neoceratodus; species Neoceratodus forsteri. Next base: position 1,455,727,402 of record CM028130.1, read on the forward strand.
TCACTGGGAAGAAACAAGATTACTATGATAAGTAGTTTTTTCTTCTAACCCCAGCAATACTCGGGTATTCATAACTTTCTGCAGACTACAAAGCAGTACCACTGGAGGTGGGCACAGAAACTTATTTTGGAAACAAACTTTGCAGGACTGCTGTGCCAAACCTAGCATCACTCCTGGATTGAATATTCAAGTTCTAGTGCTTTGTAAAGGTGTGTACCATTTTCCAGGTAGCTGCTTTACAGATATCAACCAGTGGGACAATTCTGGCAGCTGCAAAAGTAGCAGCTGTCCCTCTCGTGGAGTGGGCCCTCAATCCTGTTGGGGGCTCCCTACCTGCTTTAGTGTAACAGAATTGGATACACTGGACTATGCATCAAGAGATGGACCTTTTTGATGCTGGATTACCTGTTTCTCACATCCCCATAAATCAGGAACAGCTGTTTTCTGTCCTGCCTATGGTCCTTGGTAGCTGTCATGTAGTAGCTATGAGCTCTCTTGACATCCAGATTGTGAAGTTTTCTTTCACCAGAGATGGAATGCTCAGTGAAAATGACAGGTAGGGTAATGGATTGGTTAAGGTGAAAAGCAGAAACCACCTTGGGGGAGGACTTTTCTGTTTGTTGTCAGGGCTACCTTGTCTCAATGAAAAGAGATATAGTCCTGTTCGATGCAGACAGCCTGAAGCTCACTGATTCTTCTTGCAGAAGTCATTGTCACAAGGAAGACTGTTTTCTATGTGACATATTTCAGGTGAGCTGTAGACATGGGCTCATAAGGAAGGCCCATGAACTGAGCTATACACACATTGAAGTCCCATGCTGGCATCAGTTCCCTATGAGAGGGATGCAAATGGGCCAGTCTCTTGAACATCCTAAAAATAGGTTCTGAGGCTAGTGTTACCTTTGCTCCAGCAGAAAGCTAAGCAGACACTGCTGCAAGGTGGACCCTTAAAGAGCTGTGCTGCAGGCCCAGGGAATGTAAATGAGAAAGGTAGTCAAGAAGAAAAAATTACTTACCATAGTAATCTTGTTTCTTCCCAGTGATACTCAGGTATTCATAACTTTCTGAAGTAAGCCTTCTAGGAAGGACATCCTGGAGAGAACAGAACACATGCAAATGATGGAACTCTGCACGTGGGAACTTTCAAGCAGTGCCTCTATTAACTGCCAGTGTTCTAAACCTCCTCAGATTTTGTAGGAGCCTGAAAAGGCAGGCGCAAGAGGGTATAACATTATAATTATAATGATTAATATGACTAGGATTTGAAAATCCAAAAAAGTGGTAAACCACAAACCTCCAACTGGAGGAAACAAAAGAATTAATAAACACCAGGAGAAAATACCAGAAATACCCCAAAAGAGGTACAAATGAACCTTGTTTACTAAAACTGTAATTAGATGCACAGAATATGCATTTGAAGGGGTATACTGTGTTCTGGTGGAACTGCAGAGGCTGAAGTTCTGGAAGGGGAAGAAGGATTGGAAGTTATGAATACCTGAGTATCACTGGGAAGAAACAAGATTACAATGGTAAGTAGTTTTTTCTTCTAACCCCAGTAATATTCAGGTATTCATAACTTTCTGCAGACTACAAAGCAGTACCACTGGAGGAAGGCACAGAACTTGTTTTGGAAACAGGCTTTGCAGGACTGCTGTGCCAAACCTAGCATCACTCCTAGACAGAATATCTAGGTTGCAGTGCTTTGTAAAGGTGTGTACTATTTTCCAGGTAGCTGCTTTACAGATATCCACTAATGGAACATCTCTGGCAGCTGTTAAGGTAGCAGCTGTCCCTCTCATGGAGGGAGCCCTCAACCCTGTTGGGGGCTCCCTACTAGCTTTAGTGCAACAGAATTGGATACACTGGACTATCCATCGAGAAATGGACCTTTTTGACACTGGAATACCTTTTCTCACATTCCCATAAGTCAGGAACAGTTGTTTTCTGTCCTACCTATGGTCCTTGGTAGTTGTCATGTAGTAGCTGAGAGCTTTCTTGACATCCACACTGTGAAGTCTTCTTTCACCAGAGGTGGAATGCTCAGTGAAAAAGACAGATAAGGTAATGGATTGGTTAAGCTGAAAATCCGAAACCACCTTGGGGAGGAATTTTCTGTTTGTTCTCAGGACTACCTTATCTCTATGAAATGAGATATAGTCCTGATCAATACAGAGAGCTTGGAGCTCATTGATTCTTCTTGCAGAAGTCATAGCCACTAGGAAAACTGTTTTCCATGTAAAATATTTCAGGTGAGTTGTAACCATGGGTTCAAAAGAAGGGCCCATGAGCTTAGCTACACACACATATTGAGATCCCATGCCAGCATTGGTTCCCTGTGAGGGGGATGCAAATGGGCTAATCCCTTAAAGAACCTCTTAAAAATAGGCTCTGAGCCTATTGTTACCTTTACTCCAGCAGAAAGATAAGCAGAGACTGCTGCAAGGTGGATTTTTAAAGAACTGGGCTATAGTATCAGGGAATGTAAGTGAGAGAGGTAGTCGAGAACAGCTGGTACTCCAGCTTGTACTGGCACCAATCCTCTAGTTGAGCACCAAATAGAAAACCTTTTCCAATTGGAAGAGGAGGTTTTCCTGTAAAACCTCAGGATATTTAACACTGCTTCAGAGAGGTGTAAGTTAGCACATTCTAGTTCAAGAGTCCATCCTTGAGACTGAGAGACTTGAGATTCAGGTACAGCAGGGTTCTCTGACTGGAGGTCAGCAGGTTGTGCCTCTGAGGGAGGTTTATTGGTTTGGCTACAGACATGGAGAGCAGTAGAGAGTACCATGGCTGCCTGAGCCAACCTGAAGCTATAAGATTAAAGATGCTGAGTGGGATCTGAGCTTGAGCCGTACCCTGAATACCAGGGGAAAGGGAGGAAAGGCATACAGGTACTTCCCTGACCAATCCAGAGCCAGGGAATCCAAAGGAAGTGTTCCCTGATCTGGTGGTCTGCAATAGTACTGTGGCAGGTGGTGGTTCTGCTGGGATGCTAACAAGTCTATCTCTGAAGTGCCCCATCTTCTGAAGATCACTTGTACCACTTGCCTGTTCAGGGTCCAATCATGATGGGTCTACTTGATTCGACTTAAGGCATCTGCCAGGGTATTGTCCTTTCCTGGCAGATGGACTGCCTACAAGGACACTCCCAAGTCCAAATTTTCATCGCTTCTGTGCAGAGAAAGCTTGACCTGCTGCCTCCCTGCTTATTTATGTAGTACATTCTGGTGGTATTGTCTGTTCTGACTTGCACCACCTTCCCTTTCACCAGTGCTGAAAAGGCTTTTAGAGCTAGAAACACCGCTCTGAGCTCTATTAAATTTATGTGCTGAAGGGACGCTGCAGCTGATCAGGTGTCCTGGATTGTGTGATCCCCTAGATTGGCACCCCAACCCAGGAGGGATGAATCTGTTGTGAGAACCACTAAGGGAGACTTTCTCTGAAAAGGAACCCCCTTTCTCAGGTTGGGTTCCTCCTTTCACCACTGGAGTGCTTGTAACAAAGTACTTGATACTGGAATGGGCTTTGAAAGAGGGTATTTTCTTTGACTCCAATGAGCCCTGAGGTGGAAATGGATGTCTGCAGAAACTGCCTTGCAGTCTTGGGTTTGTGCAAACTGAACAAATTTGCAATCAGCTGGAGACTTCTGACTCTGTCCAGAGGCAAGTAGGCCTTGCCTTGCAGGGTAGTGATCTCTGCCCTTATGAAGCGCCGAATTTGTGCAGGAATGAGGACTGTTTGTTTGTGATTGATAAGGAACTCAGAGACTCCAAGAGCTCATGGGTGATCTGTAGATACTACTTGACTTGGTTTGGTGACTTCCCTACCACCAGCCAGTCTTCCAGTTATGGATAAACTGTAACCCCCTGCCTTCGAAGGTGTGCCACTGCTGCTGCTATTCAGGTTTGTGAACACCCTTGGGGCAGAGGAAAAGCCAAAAGGCAGGGTTGAAAACTGGTAATGGCCTGAAGGGAGTCTGAAAAGAAAAAAAATACTCACCTTAGTAATGTTGTTTCTTCTAATGGAGTCTTGCTATATTCTGACATATGCAGTGAGTCCCAACCTTCGAACTGCCCCGGAGGTGAAAGAGTTAACTTTCCATGCCAGGCATGGAACGCTGAGCTCGAGCTCGGTTGAGACTCTATCTGTTGTTCTTCAAACTCAAACCGTCAGATCTTTATGAGCTAAACTCACTAAGGTCCTGTGTGGAAGCTGTAAATCTACACTAGCCAACTGGCTACTAAACATAAGAACACATATTTTGGTCCCAAAACAAAGACTCAAGTCAGGAGACCCAAAAAATGAAAAACACAACACCAAGTCACCCCAAGAAAGGAGGGGTGAAAAACAACAAGGTGGGCACCTACTAAGTGCCAACACTGCACTGCCCACCCACATCCCAAAAACAGAGGTTCTGAGAGGGGCAGGCGGGGAGGTCAGAATATAGCAAGACTCCATTAGAAGAAACAACATTACTAAGGTGAGTAATTTTTCTTCAAACAACATGAATCTTGCTATATTCTGACATATCTGAACTACAAAAGCAGTACCTCCATGGAGGAGGGACAGAGCCTACTTAGGAAATAGGCTCCAGAGCACAGCTGTGCCAAACCGAGCATCACTCCTAGCCTGGATGTCAGGGAGTAATGCTTGGTAGAAGTGTGAACTGTTTTCCAGGTAGCTGCTTGACATATCTCTAGAATAGGGATGTCCTGGCAGCAGCCAGGGAAGCAGCTGTACCTCTGGTAGAGTGAGCCCTCAGGCCTGAGGGAGGAACCTTACCCAGTTTTTCATAGCAAAATTGGATACAAGAGACAATCCACCTGGCAATGGATCTTTTAGTGGCAGGTTTCCCTTTACCAACCTCACCATAAGTGAGGAACAGCTGGAGGGAGTCAAACCTGTGACCCTTGGTATGCTCTATGTAGTAACTAAGGGCTCTCTTCACATCTAAGCTGTGCAGCCTCCTCTCGCCAGAGGAGGAATAGTCAGTGAAGTACACTGGAAGAGATATAGATTGATTAAGGTGGAAATCTGAAACCACCTTAGGCAAGAACTTCCTGTTAGTCCTGAGGGCCACCTTATCTTTGTGAAAGGATATAAAATCAGGCTCCACTGACAAAGCTTGTAATTCACTTATGCATCTGGCAGAAGTGATGGCTACCAGAAACACAGTTTTCCAAGTCAATTACTTAAGCTCTGCTGAAGACAAAGGCTCAAAGGGGGGTTGCATAAGCTGAGCAATGCAAACATTAAGATCCCAGGCGGGGGCAGGGTCCCTGAATGGAGGGCTGGTGTGAAGCAATCCCTTGAAAAACTTGGAGAATACAGGGTGAGCAGAAAGAGAAGAAGGCTTACCTGCTGAAATAGAAGCAGACACAGCTGCCAGATGCACTTTCAGGGTAGCTGGCCTCAGCCCCAAGGTATTTAAGTGGACCATATAATCCAGGACTGTGGGCAAATCAGCAGATTCTGGGGAAATATGCTTTCCAGAGCACCATATGGAAAACCTTTTCCATTTGGAATTATAAGTAGCCCTGGTGGAAGGTTTTCTAGAAGCCTTCAGGATATCCATTACACCTTGGAAGAGGTGTAAATCAGCAAACTCTAACTCTTCAAGAGCCAGGCCTTGAGATTGAGAGATTTGAGGTTCGGGTACCAAACCCTCCCCTGAGCACAGGTTAACAGGTTGTAATTCCTGGGAAGACATGGGAAGATGGACTGCTAAGGACAGTAGGAGTGGATACCAGGGCTGTCTGGCCCAGTCTGGAGCAATCAGGATCATCTTGCAGGGTTGAGATCTGATTTTGACTAGCACTTTGAACAGGAGAGGAAGGGGGAAAAGCATAGAGAAACTTCCCTTCCCAATTGAGAACTAAGGCATCCAGAGGGACTGAGCCCAACACTGGAGGCCTGCAGCAAAAAAGGGGAAGTTGGTGATTGTCTGGGGCTGCAAAAAGATCTATCTGCGGGGTGCCCCATCTGGAAAATATCACCTCCAAGACCAGGGGGTCCAGTGACCATTCGTGATGGCCCTGGGAAATCCTGCTGAGAGCATCTGCCAGGACATTGTCCTTGCCTGGGAGGTGAACTGCCATAAGGGAGGTGTTCAGGGAGTAAGCCAGAGACCACAACTTCATTGCTTCGGTGCACAAGGCCGTAGACCGAGTGCCCCCTTGCTTGTTGATGTACCACATTGTGGTGGTGTTGTCTGTTCTGACCTGTACAACTTTGTTCTGAACAGATTTGGAAAAAGCTTGAAGTGCTAGAAAACTGCTCTGAGTTCCAACAGATTGATGTGGAGCAGAGATTCCTGAGGGGACCACAACCCCTGGGTGGTGAGGTCACCCATGTGAGCTCCCCACCCCAAGAGGGATGCATCTGTAGTAAGGAGTAAGGAGTGAGACTGAGTGACAAAAGGAACCCCTTGTCTCAGATTGCTCTGATCCTGCCACCACTGTAGGGCCTGGATCAGGGTTCGAGTCACTGGGATCAATTTGGTTAGAGGGTCCTTCCTTTGAGACCAAAAGGCTCTCAAATGGAACTGAATGTCCCTCATCTGAAATCTTGCTCCCTGAACTACTGCTGTAGAAGCAGCCATGTGCCCCAGGAGCTGTAGAAAATGCCTTGCTGGTCGAGACACCTGCAGGGTGAATGAGGAGGCCAGAGAGACCAGGGTCCTTGCCCAGTCCAAGGGAAGGAAGACTCTGACTTTCTCTGTGTTCAGCTCTGCGCCTATGAAGGTGAGGAGCTGGACAGGCTCTAGGACTGACTTTGAAAGATTCAGAAGGAAACCTAGAGAGGTGAGCAGTTGCTGAGTTATCTGTAGGTATAACTTGACTTGGTCTGGGGACTGGCCTACTATGAGCCAGTCGTCCAGGTAAGGGAAGATGGCAATTTTTTGCCTTCTTAGAGAAGCAACTGCTACTGCCAGGCATTTTGTGAATACCCTTGGAGCAGAAGTGAGGCCAAAGGGCATTGCTCTGAACTGGTAATGGCCTGAGGGCAGCTCGAACCTGAGGTACTTTCCATGGGAGCTTCTGATGAGAATATGGAAGTAGGCATCCTTGAGGTCCAGGGATGCTAGCCAGTCCCCTGGCCTTAGAGAGGGTAGAATAATTCCCAGGGTCACCATTTTGAATTTTGGTTTTAAAAGGTGCCTGTTTAAGTATCTGAGATCCAGCATGGGCCGCCATTCTCCTGTCTTTTTTGGGGTCAGGAAGTACCTGGAGTACAACCCTTTGCCCTGGTGTAGGGGTGGAACCCTTTCCACAGCTCTGAGAGCCAGGAGGGAAGAGACCTCTGCCTCTAGGGCAAGTGCCTCTGTGGATTGCAGGTTGAAAGGATCTGGTTCTCATCTTTGGAAATTTTTGAAGCTGAGAACCAGTCCCTGGCTTACTACTTCCAGGACCCACTTGTCTGATGTCAGAGACTCCCAGTCCTGGACAAAGTAAGCCAGCCTGCCCCTACAGGTAGCTGAGAATCGGCCCTGGCAACCCCATCAGGGTGCCTGCTTGGCAGGGGCTTTGGGCTGAGGGGTGGAAGCAGGCCTGCTTGTACCCCGCCTGCCTCTCCCTCTAAAGAACCCCCTCTGGGCATAAGCAGAAGAGGAGGCCTGGGCTTGGTAAAAAGGCCTATGAAAAGGCCTGCCCCTGCCCCTGGGAAGCTGCCTTTGAGGAGTGGCCTGCCTTTCTTTGGCCTGTGCACTCCTATAGGTGGTCCTATATTCATCCATTTTCTTCATGTAATTCTCTGTTTGTTCCCCAAACAGAGAATTACCCACAACAGGAAAATCCATGGCCTTAGTCTGGGTATCCTATGACAGGCTAGTACATCTGAGCCAAGCCATTCTTCGAAGTGCCACAGATGTAGCCATGGCTCTAGAAGACACATCATTGGAGTCTACTGCAGCATGGAAATGCACCTTGGATGCCTCAATACCATCAGCAGCCACCTGCTCTAGCTCATTGGCAAGCTGGCCAGGGACCTGTTTTGCTAGGGCCATAACAGTGTCCCATCTGGATTTTTGATACCTAGCAGTATAGGCCATATAATTGGCCTGTCTGAGTCCCAAGGATGCTGCCATGTACTGTTTCTTTGCATGGCATCAATCCTCCTGGAGTCCTTGTCCGGGGGGTGTGAATCTAAGGGAATGTTTACCTTATCACAGGCTGCAGCCTGCACTACCCTAACATGGCTGCATTGTTGTGTAAGGAACTCCGTGTCTGAGCCTGACAATGTACACCTCTTGTGCATTCTTTTATCCACAGGAGGTATAATGTTAGGAGTCTTTAAAATTTTAAATGTCTGTTTCCCAAAAGATTTGTGCAAGGGAATAGACAGCCTCCTAGACTCTGGGATATCCATCATTTCTACATAGTCAGGCTCCTCCTGGTCATCCACAGCTTCTTCCATAGGAAGCTGGAGGGTTTCAGCCACTTTTTTTTGTAGAACATGAAATGGGAGGGGGACTCAGAAAGCCTAGGAGGAGACACCCCTGAAGGTCTGTCTGGGGAGATGTCCGGGTCAATGGGCACATCCAGACTTTCAAATCCACATTCACTTTCCTCATACTCCTCTTCCTCCTCCTCCTCCGGTTCATAAAACTCCTCTAACTCATAATCTTGAACCGGTGGACCCAGCCGAACCGAGCGCCTGCCTGATGCTGCCAGTTCGGTCGGAACCGGGGAAAGCGACCGAACAATTTTGATCACTTTGGCTATCTCTTCAGCGGTTGGAGAGGAAAGTTTTGGCTCCACACCAGCTGATTTCTCTTTTCTAGTTCTTTTAGCCAGAACCGACTCCTCAGAATCAGCTCTCCTTTTGCCCGAAGAAGTCTCGCCCTGGTCAGAGGGCACTCCTTCTGGTTCGGTTTGAACCGAACCGGGCTGGCCATCCGGTTCAGCGGACTTTTTGGCCTCCCTTTCCCTGAGCCTACCAGCTCTCTTTTCTAGGGTAGCTGCAGGGAAATTTTTGCAAATCTGGCAGTCTGCATTGAGGTGGTCAAACCCCAGACAATAAACACAGGTGGTGTGGGGGTCAGCCTTGGCAAAGACTTCCCCACACGCACTGCAGTGTTGAAACCCAGTGGGTCCGGTTTTTCTTTTGGGTTTCTCAGACATAGTGCCAGTCCTAACCAAATTTACCTTTTTATGGCAATCCGCCAGGCAAGACCCTCTTATCGGTTCCCAACCGTGTCACGGGTCGTGGAAAACCATAATAAAATCCGGTTTTTTTAGAACCGATAAGAACCGGTAACCACACTCTAAATCACAATTTAAGATTTTTTAAACAACTTGATCAGTTCAAACCGAACCGATAAACCGTTTACAAGTTCCACACAGAATAGAATTAATGTAAAACCTATCTAGTACTCACAAATACCACAGACAGAGACTGAACCGACAGGTTGCGGTTTAAATTCGGTCGAAAACCGAGAAACACGGTACTTTAACCTACAAAATGAACCGAGCAGAAGGAGAAATCTCCGGAGCGACAGTTCAGTGAGGCGGAGTAAAGAATCTGACGGTTTGAGTTTGAAGAACAACAGACAGAGTCTCAACCGAGCTCGAGTTCAGCGTTCCATGCCTGGCATGTAAAGTTAACTCTTTCACCTCCGGGGCAGTTCGAAGGTTGGGACTCACTGCATATGTCAGAATATAGCAAGACTTCAAGTTGTTTGAATAGGTGTCTTAAGTCCAGTGATGCCAACCAATCTCCTTTTTGGAGTGTTGGCAGAATCAATGCCAAAGTTACCATTTTGAACTTTAGTTTCTTCAAATGCTTGTTTAGAGTTCTGAGATCCAATATAAGCCACAACTCCCCACTTTTCTTTCTGGTGAGAAAGTACCTGGAATAGAAACCCCTTCCTCTCAGGGGGGTTGGAACAGCTTCTACTGCCCTTAGCAGCAGCAGGTTTTGAACCTCTGACTCTAGCAGTTTCTTTTCTACTAGGGAGGGTGAACTAAAGACCTTCTTTTTTTTGAGGAGGAAGGAATTTGAAGTCCAGAGACAGACCCTGACCCACCACCTCAAGGACCCACTTGTCTGTGGTGATGTTCAGTCAAGCCTGGAGGAAATGGGACAGTCTGCCTCAGAC